>CM060948.1:30364129-30774129 GCA_030765055.1 Mantis religiosa
TCTGAGTAAGATGATAAGGAATGTAAGACTTGAAGCTTTCGTAGTGAGCATTATTGATTAAGGCTTCATGGGTGATCAGCCATGTCAAATTTAAGAAGATCGAGCTTTCGACCATTTTACACTCCATGGCCTTCATCAGGAACTGAGTAATTGCTGTGAAACGTGACCCTATACGTATATTAACCCTTTCACCGATATGGACGTCATATGACGTCCAAGTTAAAATGCCCCAAACCGATGTGGACGTGTATAGACGTCCTGCGCATACATGCATTTAATGCTCATTTAACTCCAATTATTTTAATCTTGCTATTTTACAATAAATTTAAATTAGTTCTATAAGGAATGTAAATGTGCCCTTAAAGGTTTCTTTTTGAATTGTAACCTCCAAAACTAGATAAACACCCAAGGGCACATCTGCAGATTCACACCAAATAATATTGGTTTCCTTGCGAACTTCTTTTTCGCAACACACTACACATTTTCGAAATGGTTGCAACTTTTTTGGTTGTGGGTGGTATCCTTTTAGGAAAGTGTTTTCTCTCAAGTATGAGGGGTGATGTCGTGGTGAACTTCCTACCCCCTAGTATAAAGAGGCCTCTGATTATTATAATACTCAATTAGGTTACGAGCTCTTTATACGCGCAAGTACAGGTAGATGAATGTCTTGCATGAATTTACAGTTCTGAAAATTACTAAACAACTGTGCATAGTTACATCCAGTGGTATAAAAATACTTTTTTTTTTTTTTTTTTTTTTTTTTTTTTTTTTTTTTTTTAACCATTTAACTGTTTTCCGTAAAGAGGGATAGCTAGTAATAGCTGATCCGCATCACCCATATTTGACTTGCCATTTCCCCAAACAATGGAGTAGCTAACATGCCATCTGTAGACCAGCACACGTCACTGCTACGTAAGTACTAAAGATCTCCTTCATAATCGTACAACAAATCTTCCAGATTTTCTACAGTAATATCAGAAGCCTGTACACATCATACCCAAGCAAATTTATTTGCTACATTACGGGGATAAGCCATGGTTAACATTGAAATTTAACAATTTCAAATGTGCCGTTCATTTAGCTCTTGATAGCTATAAGAAATCACTCTGAACACAAAGAGATTATAAATAACTAAAATACAGAGCGAAAACAGCTGCATAAGGCTACTAGAAACCTTGGTTGAGAAACATTGTAATAACAGATGCTGACAGAGTTTTCTTTCCAGTGTGTGAGTGTGTAACGCAATATATTCTCGTATGATTATCGCTTGGTATAGCATAAATAAACTAAACTTGAACCGGAGAAGTCGCTTGCGTAGCTATACATACATACATTGGCTCGTATACACACAAAACAAAATGATTCAAATATTAGGCGCGTTCGGCACAAAGAATGGCTTTTGCTACAGTGAAACAAAGTAGTGAAATTTCAACAATTTATTAATGTAGTCTCTACTTTATTGTTACTGTAGATTTATACTGCCTTTAATGAGTTTTAAACCAGTTTTTGTTTTGTTTAAATAACTTAATAAATACGGAAGATACAGAATTGTATTTGTGATGCATTTTTACAGCATTTAACAATTTAAATGTCTTGTTCTAATTATTGGGTATCCGTTTCCGGCCCCTGAAGGGTTTAAAAGGCCATCGGCGAAGCGGTTAATCGGTGGGCAGAGCACGCGATTTAATATAAGTATAGGGTCACGTTTTGCAGCAATTACTCAGTTCCTGATGAAGGCCATGGAGTGTAAAATGGCCAAAAGCACAATCTTCATAAATTTGATGTGGCTGATCACCCGTGAAGCCTTAATCAAGATAAGGAGTCAAAAATACTTCATGCTTGCCACAAAGCAAAATGCTGCCAACCCAACTGCAACACCATTTACATTGCAAATTACAAGGGAAGTATCACTATGCCCATATCTGTATGCGTTTGAAAGTTTGATGGCATCATCTCTACTCTATGTGGGGGCCTGTGTGCCAAAAATAGGGTGGAGTGCAGCTGGAAGTACTCAAAAATGAGTCCAGAATATGTAGGAACATTTAGGCATAACAACACAGTATTGTATGGGACGGGTTGTTTACCCCTGATCGACATGTCTATACATGGCACACGTAAGGAGCACCAGCACAGAACTGATGAGGGGTGTCTAGAGTGGTCACATGTGGCACATACCAAGCATTGCGGTTCTACTCTGCAGCAGCATTTTGCTGCACATGGTTTGTATAAGACGGGCATTATACCATCAAATTTTCAAGTGCCTAGTGGTGTCAGTTCAGTGGTAGTTCCCTTGTTAGTAAAAATGTAATATATATATATATATATATATAAATTTCCTCTTATCATCAAAACAATTGTTCCTGTCTTTTCCTTAGTATATCGTAGATAAATCTGTATAAGCTGCTATACAACAGACTGTTTTTGTTTTATGTGAGCATGTTGAGTATTATTCTGTGGACCTGATATCACTTTATAAAATCTGAAGGAAGTTTGTTTTCTTAATTTTTGTTTAATCTGCATTATATTGATTTGAAGACATTGTTTTGTGAAATTCATTATTTTCTTCAGAAGAGGACAAATTTGAGAAGATAGATAAGCTCCACTGTGATGGGGTTTGGTGTCCTCTAGGAGAATGTTTGCCCCCAGAGAAAGTATGTAATGGTATTTCGGAGTGCAGATATGGTGTGGATGAAAATAGCTCATTTTGTGAAAGCTGGCACTACACTAATTCTTCCAAATGTAAGCATTACACTTCAAGTAATTTTGTGATTGTACAGTTCCTTTTGTTTGAATGAATGTATGTACCTTTCTGCTTTATATAATTTCCAATATTTCACCATAATTCTATTGCCTACCTTATCCTAAGCACAAATTATAGTTTAGCCTTTTATTCTCCCCTTGGCTCCCTGGCCTTTGGCTCACCTAGAGGTGCTCTTCCTGTACTTGATCTCTCCCTTTCTTCTCCTCTCCCTTCTCTATTCTCACCTGCTTCTTTTTTTTTTTCTACTCTGCTTCCCCTTCATCTTCTTTAGAAACTCCCAACTCCTAATTGCTCTTATCCTCTTTTCCTGTTATCATTCTCATGGCTACTATTTTTTTACTATAATTTTTCCACCCATTTCTCCACTGTTATTTCTCTGCACTCATATCATAATGCTCCATGCTCTCTTCTCCACCACATAGTTCCTTTTCTTTTCCCTGTTAGCCCATTCCAAAACACTGTTTCTGTCCTCATCCATGCCAACCCTTTTCTTTCTCCCTTATTGCAATGATACACGTATTTCTTTCATCCCCACTCCCATTTTTTTATTGTTCTATAGAATCCCATTGTGTGTGTTTTTGACTTTCTTACTTCTCTGTATGTAGTGTGCCCCTTTATGAAATTTAATTTGTTCCAATTTGAAAAATTATACTTCTATTTCTCAATTAATTTGTTAGAATATATAGTTTTTAGCATAGTATGATTAATCTACGAGGGATATTCAATAAAGAATGATCACAATTTTTTTTTTTGACAACGTACCTGTACTCATCCTCATAATTTTGATGGACCTTCTCAAAATAGACTCCCCTGAATGATATGCACTGTTCCCAGTGTTTCTGCCAGTCTTCAAAGATATGCTGGAAACTGTTTTTTTGACAGATCCTTCAAAATCGCCTCTGCAGCCTTCACCACTGCTTCCGATGATGGATAATGCCTCCCATGAAGGCGTTTCTTCAAGTTAGGGAATAGAAAAAAATCACATGGGGCTAAATACGGACTATAGGGAGGGTGAGGGATGCACTTCACGTTGACTTTTGCAAGATATTCAGTAACAACATTGACAATATGCGGCTGCGCATTATTGTGGTGCAGCATCCAGCCTGCTTTACGGAAATGTGGTCTTTTGCACCTGATATGAACTTGCAATGTTTTCAGGACATCCCTGTAGTATTGTCCAGTTACTGATGTGTGTACAGGTACAACATGCTGATAAACCATTCCATGAATATCAAAGAATGAGATGACCATAACTTTCCTAGAGAAGCAACCACTTTTGCTTTTTTAGGGGTTGGTGATGGAGATTTCCACACTGAGCTTTGCTGTTTGCTCTCAGGATCAAAATGATGTAGCCAAATTTTATCAGCAGTGATTACGTTTGAAAGAAACTCCGGATCTTGCTCTAACATCAACTTTAACTGCATGTTACCTCCATTGCAGTGGTAGCTGATACTGAACATGTCTGAACTTGCCTGGTTCTCACAGGCGGGGACCAGGAGTACCAACAATGAAACTACTACGGTGTATTTGTTTCGCATTAAGCTAACAGAATGTAATAAAATTGAAGTTTAGTGCGAAAAATTATGACCGTAAAAAAATTATGATCATTCTTTATTAAACTGCTCTCATATTTAATAACCAGTCTAAATGGCTTATTTTAGTTCACATACTAATCCTTCTTAGGATCCAATGCTGAATTTCGAAGTCAATGAGGTTGTTTGATGGCTAGGCTATGAACTGCATGTATGCATGCTCTGTGAACTGCAGTGCAAGTGAACCATGGATATGGTCTATGGCCCAGCCATAAAACAACCACACTGTAAAACAATTCCTGAGTCAGAAACATCTTAAAATCTGTGTTTTTATAAATATGCAAGAAAAATTCATGATAGTTCTTTCAATAGCCAGCTTGTCTTTCCAGTTCTCTCTCTTGAAAAGAATGCACTCTAACCTGAGAAAGCTACGTTTTCTTTTCCAGCTTTTTGCAAGATTGGGGAATTGCGTTGTGGTAATGGTGAATGTGTTAGCAAATCATCATTCTGTGATGGAAGGAAGGATTGCTCTGACGGAAGTGATGAACCTGATAATTGTACATGTGCTGATTATCTCAAGCTTGTAAAACCTGAACTCCTTTGTGATGGCATAAGGAACTGTTTTGATAAATCTGATGAAAATCCAAGTATCTGCAACTGTACAAACAACTCCTTCATATGTTCAAGGTACACAAATGCATATAAAAATGATAGCATCAACATGAAAAATTCAATGCCATGGCCAGGATTTGAACCACGGATAGCCTACATACGGCTAGTGTGAAGAAATGATTGATTTCCATCAATTAACTAAGATAATAAGAGTTAAATGATGAAGCCTGGGACTCAAGTACTTATGATAGTAAGTCACCACAAACGTATCTCGAATGCGAGAGCCCCTAGTGGTTTACTGGGGAAATATGAGTCAAATGGAGAATTTGTCAGGACGGCATGTTGGCCATGGTAGCTCAGTGGGTAAGAGCGACTGGACAGAAACCAGGAGATCCGTGGTTCAAATCCTGGCCATGGCATTGAATTATTCATATTGACTATCCATCAAAAAACCTAAGCCTATATACGGCTAGTGTGAAGAAATTATCAATTTCCATCAGTTAACTCTTCAATATTATTAATTCTGACACCTGGTTCTCACATAAGCTTCTAAACCTACAAATGTGTGTGTGTGTGTGTGTTTCAGTGACAAGACGTGCATAAGCGGAGATATGGTATGTGATGAAGAAGAGGATTGTCCAGAAGGTGAAGATGAAATAAATTGCACATCACTGGTTCGGGTTCGTGTTGAAAATAATATGTAAGTTATTATGCCATTCACAAAAAAAAATATTCAGGGTAGGGATGGGTCATCGATACTTGCGATACCTTGATACTCACGATACTTGCATGAAATCGACATCAAACAATACTTGAGAAAACTCTCTACTCCAATACTTTGGTAGTGTTTCAGAAATTTTTTATTTTATTTCAAAATCACAAAATGTTATTGCTGTAAGAACATCGCAAAGTCCGAGAAATTGACAGGAATGGTACCTGTACAACATTATGCAAAAAAATAATTGTGTGTCAGATTCAGTTCTCAAGAAGAAATCACTGCATATCTCAATGACGAATTTGTCACCTCCTATTTCTAGTGCACTGGATTACCAGAAAGCCAATTCAAAATTTTCAGAACTAAAGAAGTTAGTTGCTAAATAATTGTGTATTCCACCTGCAGCAGTTTTCTCTGAAGGACTATTTAGTGCAACAGGACTCGTATGTGACAGAAATACAATATAACATTGGCACCAAAAAACAATGACATTAAAAACCTACTTAACAGTAATAATACTGATAAGATAAAACCAGAAGAAAAGTCAGGCATTTACA
Source organism: Mantis religiosa (assembly GCA_030765055.1). Lineage (NCBI taxonomy): Eukaryota > Metazoa > Arthropoda > Insecta > Mantodea > Mantidae > Mantis > Mantis religiosa. Next base: position 30,370,307 of record CM060948.1, read on the forward strand.
AGATTGAGCATAAAGACTGAAAAAATTTACATAGGGAGGACAAAAATAAACATAGGCACTAGAAAGAAAGAACATTTTAGGCACCTAAGATATAAGGGACAATCAAATATTAACAGGCCTTTGTTTACTGCGCAAGCATAGAGTGCCTTATGGGTTCGAGGCTTTTACAGCAAATGCAGTGAGGTCCCTGGAAGGGGACAGTGGCCTTGGAAACTCGTTTGGCTCTGTCCCTCAGTTACTGCCGCGATGTAATAATAAGAATAATAATAATAATAATAATAATAATAATAATAATAATAATAATAATATAATTTACTGTCAATAGACTTTGCAGTTTCTGACATTGTCAAATTTCATATCTCAGAGAGAGGTGCATCCAGCTGTTGTGCAACGAGTAATCAAGTTTCTTGTCAATGAAAATGTCAGTGTAGCTGAAATTTGCCGTCGGTTTCTCCCACAGTTTGGGGAAAGAACCCTTTCATGGTCCAGAGTTAAACATTAGTGCCATGAGTTTAATGAAGGACGTGAATTTGTTGAAAACTTGGCCCACCCTCACCGCCCATGCACCAGCATAAGTCCAGAAAACATCCAAGCTGTTCAAGATCTTATTAATTACACTTGATGCAACTTATTTTTTTATTTTTTTATTTTTATACTAATATTATTTGTATTGTTCTAAATATTTGTATTGATGTATCCAATGTCATTGTATTGACTTAACAGATGAATGCTGCTGCTGCTGCTGCTGCTGCTGCTGCTGCTGCTGCTGCTGCTGCTGCTGCTGCTGCTGCTGCTGCTGCTGCTGCTGCTGCTGCTGCTGCTGCTGCTGCTGCTGCTGCTGCTGCTGCTGCTGCTGCTGCTGCTGCTGCTGCTGCTGCTGCTGCTGCTGCTGCTGCTGCTGCTGCTGCTGCTGCTGCTGCTGCTGCTGCTGCTGCTGCTGCTGCTGCTGCTGCTGCTGCTGCTGCTGCTGCTGCTGCTGCTGCTGCTGCTGCTGCTGCTGCTGCTGCTGCTGCTGCTGCTGCTGCTGCTGCTGCTGCTGCTGCTGCTGCTGCTGCTGCTGCTGCTGCTGCTGCTGCTGCTGCTGCTGCTGCTGCTGCTGCTGCTGCTGCTGCTGCTGCTGCTGCTGCTGCTGCTGCTGCTGCTGCTGCTGCTGCTGCTGCTGCTGCTGCTGCTGCTGCTGCTGCTGCTGCTGCTGCTGCTGCTGCTGCTGCTGCTGCTGCTGCTGCTGCTGCTGCTGCTGCTGCTGCTGCTGCTGCTGATCACAGTGCTTGAGATTTGTCGACAACATCTCATAAGCTATGGGAGTGTCCAGTTAATCATTCAAAGGGAGCTGAAATTGACAAAAGTGTCAGCTTGTTGGGTTCCGCGGTATCTCTCTGCAGAACAGAAAGCAGTGCAAGTACAAATGTGGCGCATGCTTCTCACGCACTACAAAGAGGAAAGTGATGCTTCTCTGGACAGAATCATCACTTGTCATGAGACACGGGTGCATCATTACACCTCCATATCAAAGAGGGCCAGTCTGGAGTGGAGGAGGAGTGGAGGGCATCTGCCTGTGAAAGCCAAGTCACGACTGTCAGCAGGGAAAGTTTTGGCCACAGTGTTCTGGGAATTGAAAGGTGTCCTCATTGATTTCCTCGAACGACGACGACATACCATTAATGCTGCCTACTACTGTGACCTCAGTCAAGTTTCAGTTGCTTTCTGGTCTAAATGTCGCAGTAGCCTGATCAGAAATGTGTTGATTCTGCAGGATAATCCAGACCACACACTGCAGCAGCAACACAGCAAAATTGGCCAAAATGCACTGGACTGCCTTTCTACATCCACCCTACGGCCCAGACCTCTCACCATGTGACTTCATGTTTGGTCCACTCAAAGAAACTCTTGGAGGATATCGTTTCACAACCTTTGAGAAGGTGAAAGACTTTGTGCGCAACTGGCTCCGCATACGTCCTCATACTTTCTTTGAAACTGGCATTAAAAAAACTGCCTGTCTGTTGGAACAAATGTATAGAAAAGATGGGTGAATATGTAGAAAAGTAAGAAAAATGTTAATTTCAATTATTCTTCATGAATAAATTTTTTTGTAATGAAAGGCCTGTTTGTATTTAATTGCCACTTAATATAAAAATATTGATAAGTCCGCAATAGCAGCTCATTTCTGGTCTGGAAATCATGAAATTGAAGATAGCACCAAATTACTAAAAATACGTACAAAAGCATAGTGAACTCAACATATGGGAGAAAATATACATAGAAAAACATAAAAACCAAATAATGAACTTTGAAATCCCTCCAGAAGACAACCCCACATTTGAATTCATCACAAAATCAACAGATGGCAGCAGCAATTCCAGAACTACCCACACCACTGAATCAAGCTTTAGTTGCATTAGAGCCGATGATGTGAACGATAGTTCGTGAAACATGTCCTCAGTATAGGTACGTAAGTGGTGCTGATGTGTAATAAATGTGACTCATCTATTATTTAATAATTATTTCGCTTCACTGTGGTGTTCCAATAAGTTAAATTTCGATATATAGAAAAAGTAGACTTGACCCTGAACAAAAACTTATAAAAATGGACTGTTTCAAAAATGCATTGTGCTTTCAAATGTCTAATGTAGAGTTTACAATTAAGTACACTGATGGTTTTAAATTTTGTCTTGTTAAATATGTGCACCTAATTAATTTCATTGCCATTACACACTTCTTCCAACATTCTATTTTGATCAAAACACTTTTTAAACCAATTCTCGAACTGTAAAAACACTTAAGCTCCACTTACTTTTGAAATTAGGACATGTTTCAAGGACACCACGTCCCCATCATGTCCTAATTTCAAAAGTAAGTGGAGCTTAAGTGTTTTTACAGTTCGAGAATTGGTTTAAAAAGTGTTTTGATTGATGAAGCTCCACTGTTTATAAATACTTCTATTCATAGTTTTATTCTATTTTGAATTGAAACTGGTAGAAATGACGTTATCTATCAGGTATTTAAAAAATATTGTGAATCAAGTATTGAGAGAAACTGGTATCGACCCATCTCTAGTTCAGAATAATGAGAAAAAGCAAGGCAATATTGGCTGTATCACAGTATATTTTGTATTATCAAATTTGCTAACTTATCTTAGGGCAGTTATGGTTCAAATTTTTTCAGTATCAAAGTATGGAGTAAATCAGGAGCCATTTTTCTCTTCTATAAAAACTTTAAGACTTTTTAGCTTTTGCAAAATGTAGCAAGCTTTATATCTAAAACCTCTAAAATTAAAATTTCAGCAGAACATGAATATAATACAATGATAAATAATATAAGCAGAAGCATTATTAACAGTGAAGTATTCTTCATTTTTTAGTTTGATTTATGAGTCACTATGTTTGCACTCAACTTCACTTACTATGTTGTTGTATAATTGAAACGTTTTCAAGATCATTCGATCTCATCCTCAGCTGTTTGGTGACTAAACGAACATTCTTCCCTCCTCCACTGCTTCGGTGCTCCGATCCCTCTGCCATCTGGTGTTAGGGGCACAAAGTTTTAATACTTCATTTAATGCTGGGATTTCAAAATTTATAACTTTATCCCGGTTTTTGGTTATGAATATCTTTTCCCAAATATCCAATTCTATAGGTGTACTTAAAGATTTTAACAGTTTTATGTTATGGCCAATGTTGTGGTTTTCTGTCCAGAAATGGTGTGACACGGCCTTGTTAACCAGTTCAATTAGTTCTGATGTCACTTATTAAATTCCTCCAATCATGCATAGTAATAAAATGAATTGTTGCCCTCAAAGGAGCTGGAAGCAACATGGGTAACTGAGGTTACTGAGGCATGAATTTGTGACTGAGACTGTACTCTGTACTCGCATCGTTATGCATCTGAAAATTTGTTGGTATAATGCCTGTTATATGTAAACCATGTGCACCAAAAATCTGCTGTGGAATACAACAGCAGCACTCAAAACTGAAGCCTGGAAAGTGCAGCATGCAACCACTTGCAAGTAGCTGCTGGACATCCATTGTTAGCTCTGTGCCCAAGTGTGGGGGATGGTGCTTCTTATGTATATGTGTAGGCCGCTACCCATCAGGGGTAAACAATTCTTCCTGTACAGTCACCGCAATGGAAATCTTTACATTTTAAATGCAATGAAAATCTTTACGTGCTCAATGTGCTCAGTTTGTCCTTCTCCCACTATTACACAAAAAGGTAGGTGGAGCTGCAAATCACGTGATTCTTGAGTGTACAGCAGCAACTTCCTTTCTTTAGCAGCCCAGGTCTCAGTCTGCCCCTGGTATTTGCATAGAGCAAGTTGTTTATTATGTGTTGTTGACATCTGATTTTTGATCTCAGTGCTGTTTTTGAAGGTGTGTATTTCTGAATCCATCACACAAAATGGGACACAAGAAGCTCACTTGTAAGGAGAAGACTCGTACTTTAACTCTGTTAGAAGTAGGTACCTCTGTAATTTACATAGCTCTTGATCTAAAGGTTTCAAGACAAGCCATTTATGACCTAAAAAATGCAGCAGCACCTTTGCCACATGGCACCACACCAACTCGAAAGACAGGCTCAGGTGGTAAAAGAAAGACTTCTCAAAGGACTGAGACCTTCTAAAACGTGAAGCGAAGCTAATCCATGGATTACAGCAGCAGCTTTAAAAAAGAATCATCCAGAACTGTTCAAAACTCTTGCAATCCGGACCATTCAGCATCGCCTTCAAAAAACTTAGGTTTACCAATTCAGTGTGCTGCCAAGAAGCCTCTTCTAATTGAAGCTATGATGAAGAAAAAAGTATATTTCTGCAAAACATATCAGCACTGGACATCAGAGGACTGGCACAAAGTAATGTTTTCTGATGAAAGCACTTTCAAATTGGTCAGAGTAAAGTCCAAAAAGGTGAGAAGGCTCAAAAATGTATCATGGTATGATCCAAAGTTTATGGTCAAAACTGTTAAACACCCAGAAAGTGTGATCGTATGGGGTACCTTTACTGGTAATTGTGGTAGAGGTGGCTTGTACTTTCTCCCTAAAAATGTAACAATGAAGGGAAGTAAATATTTAGAAGTGTTGCAACAGCATTTGGTCACATTTTGGCCAATTCATCAGTGTCAGTTTATGCATGATGGTGCCCCTGCTCACTAACAATGATGGTTCAGAAGTTCCTAAAAGACAGTAATATACCTGTACTTGACTGGTCTGCTAATTCTCTTGACCAAAATCCAATAGAAAAAACTGGGATCAAATGAAAAATAAAATAGAAGAGCTGCAACCATAAAATATTAAGGAACTGCAGGAGGTGTTGAAGAAGTTATGGGTGGAAATGGACAAAAATATTTTGAAAATCTAGCAGATTCGATGGTCAGGAGACTCATGAAGGTGATAAAAGTTAAGGGAAATATGACCAAGTAGTAATTGTACGGAGAAGTTCAAAATAAAACCATTTAAAGTCAGTGTTTGTTTTTATTACCATGTAAAGATTTCCATTGCGGCCACTGTACAGTGCTGTGTTATTTTGCCTATATGTTCCTGCGTCTTCTGGACTAATTTTCAGGTACTTTCAGCTACACTGCACACCCGATTTTTGGCATACAGGGCCCACATAGAGCAGAGAATATGCCATCAAACTTTCAAGTGCGTATAGGTGTGAGGATAGTGACAGTTCCCTTGTCAGATGGATAGGGCCATTATGACAAGTAGGAAATGTTAAATAAGTATATATTTATAATTCCTTTCTTGGAAGTGTTGAAAACAGTGTTGTAATAAATTAAATTTAAAGGGAGTCGACTAATGACACTAAACAACACTTAAATTTTCCCGGAACATGTTTGCTGAGACTTTGCCTCCATCATCAACCGGCCATCGACTGGTTCTCAGTGGTGTAGCTGGCGATATTTTGTCATAGGTCTCCTCTGGTGGCAGTTCGAGGAACTTGCTGAACAAATCTTTCTGGGGGATGTCGAAATTGAATACTTTTGTGTTTGGAGGAATTTGTTCCCATGTGGACAGTTCTTGTTTTCCTGATGTATGTCTTAGTAGTTTTGGTTCTGGATTTATGTTGTTGTTTTCCCAAAAATGTGTGGCAACTGCTGATTGTTCTAATTGTTTATATTTTATGTTCCTAAAGTGTTCCTTTGCCCTTGTTTCTAAATTTGTTTTGGTTTGTCCAATATAAATTTGACTCCTGTAGGGGAGGGGATCTGTCCGCTTCAGCTGCCGTGGTGTGGGCACGGACCCCTAGCACTTGTGGTACTTCTGACGCTACTACAGGAACCTCAGGCTGAACATTCGAGCCCCTCCCCGAATGGGAGTTGTTCTGATTGGGTTGGACTCGAGGGGGCAGTGGTTCCCGATACCCGTGGGAGATTGGGTGCGTCTCCGGATGGGGTTGAGGGAAGCCATATATTCCTGAGTACTAGCCAGCATAGCTAGTAGAAGGTGTGCTAGATCACCAGGCGGCCCTACAGAGGTTAATCAGTAGCCTTCCCCTTCGGGGTTGGCGCGCATATGTGGCATATCCACTTCCATCCCGTCTTGAGTCCACAGGACCAGATGGGGGAGGGGCTTGTTAGTCTCTAGGTCTTGCCCTATGGAAAGCCCCACGGAGGCGCTGGATGCCCTTTTGTGACAGCTCGGTAACTCCCTGTTGATTAGAGGAGGGGTCAGCTACCAGGGCAATCCACACAGAGTGAAGACTGACCCCCCGCCCCCTCTAATCAACAGGGAGTTACCGAGCTGTCCGTCACAGCATTCAATTTTATATATACCAGATTTTTTGTTAGATGGAATGGCATCTGTGATGTTTGAGCAAATTAGGTTTTTAAGGAATAATGGTTGACTGGTGCTAATTGAATGTTTTGTTTATTTAAGACTTTTGAATTTATCAAAGGCCCATGGATGGTAAGTGAATTTTTTGAAAATCATATTAGTTTCTGTAGCTGAGAGGGTTGTGGTTTCCTTTATTAGCTGCTTTTTTGCTAAGTTCACTTTTTTGTGTACTAATGATTTGGTAAAGTCATTTTTTGTGCTATTTCAATAATTTTGTTGTATTCTGTTTTGTATTCTTCTGCTGTGAGAGGGATGTTAACCAGTCTTGTGTGTTAAACTATAAACAATTAGAAAAATCAGCAGTTGCCATGCATTTTTGGGAAAAAAAACCACAACATAAATCCAGAACCAAAACTACTAAAACATATATCAGGAAAACAAGAATTGTCCACATGGGAACAAACCTTCATTTCAAAAAATAGGAACAAAGTATTCAATTTCGACATTCCCCAGAAAGATTTGTTCAGCAAGTTTCTCGAACCGCTACCAGAGAAGACCTATGACAAAATATCGCCAGCTACACCACGGAGAACCAGTTGGCGATGGAGGCAGTCTCTGAAACATGTTCTGGGAAAATTTAAAAGTAATTGTTGTTTAGTGTCATTAATTGACTCCCTTTAAATTTAAGTATATATTTATTATTTTGTAACTATATACATTTTGTTTCTTCCCTAGGGACGTCTGGGAGGTTCATAAAAATGCATTTGGTAAGTGGTTCACATACTGCTCTCCTGATATTCCAGAAAGTGAGAAACTAAGAATGTTGTGTCAGAGCCTAAACTTTCATACATTAGTGAAGGTGGACCATAAATCAATTGTAAACAACACTTCTGTTCTAAAACAAGATCCTTTTTTTGGTGTAAAATTAAACAAGAAGACAACAATTAGACTGAGAGGAAATAGAGCTCTTGCTCAGCTTGTTCATTCAAAAGAAGTATGTAAAGCATTATATTTAACATGTGTGTAAAAAATTTTATGCCTGTAAAACACCATCTCCAATGTAATTATCACTTTTTAAAAATAAATTATGGTTTTATGTACATGTGCATGTCTTATTTGCATTTTCATGAAAATGCATTGGGCTTGTATATATTTCTTCCTCTCTTCCCTTCCATCATTGCTTTTTTTTCTTTCCTCTATTTAACACAACGAAACAAAAGCTATGAGGGCTTTTCAATAAAGAATGATCACAATTTTTTTTTTTTTTTTGACAACGTACCTTTACTCATCCTCATAATTTTGATGGTCCTTCTCAAAATAGTCTCCCCTGAATGCACTTGTCCCAGCATTTCTGCCAGTCTTCAAAGACATGCTGGAAACAGTTTTTTGAGAGATCCTTCAAAATCGCCTCTGCAGCCTTCACCACTGCTTCTGATGATGGATAATGTCTCCCACGAAGGCGTTTCTTCAAGTTAGGGCATAAAAGAAAGTCACATGAGGCTATATCCCGACTATAGGGAGGGTGAGGGATGCACTTCATGTTGATTTTTGCAAGCTATTCAGCAACAACATTGGCAATATGCGGCCGCATTTTATCGTGGTGCAGCACCCAGCCTGCTTCACGGAAATGTGGTCTTGTGTGCCTGATATGGACTTGCAATGCTTTCAGGACATCCCTGTAGTATGTTCCAGTTACTGATGTGTGTGCAGGTACAACATGCTGATAAACCATTCCATGAATATCAAAGAATGAGATGACCATAACTTTCCCAGCAGAAGCAACCACTTTTGCTTTTTTGTGGGTTGGTGATGGAGATTTCCAATGAGCTTTGCTGTTTGCTCTCAGGATCAAAATGATGTAGCCAAGTTTCATCAGCAGTGATTACGTTTGAAAGAAACTCCGGATCTTCCTCTAACATCAACTTTAACTGCATGTTACCTCCATTACAGTGGTAGCCGATACTGAACATGTCTGAACTTGCCTGGTTCTCACAGGCAGGAACAAGGAGTACCAACAATGAAACTACTATGGCGTGTGTGTTTCACATTACGCTAACAGAATATAATAACATTGAATTTTAGTGTGCAAAATTGTGATCTTTCTTTATTGAACAGTCCTTGTATACCTGCTGCCTGTTATTTTGAAATATTCTTGTATTGTGTTAAATTTTTGCAGTTCTTTGATTTACCTTTTAGATTAACCATATATTATAAACAGTGCGTGTAGCCACATTTTAAATAAACTGAACATTTGTTTTTTATGAACTTCAAGTTCATTAAGACACCAACAGAGGACACTCCTATCGCCATTAAGGAGTTTATCCAATCGAAATGCAACAGCCAACATTAGCTGAGGATGTTAGGAAGATCCTAACGAAATACGTTCTAGGTAAACACTAACCATATATGGACCACAGAGTATTAGTTACTCAGAATTATATTAACTTGTTTCTATTGTGACTTTGTGGGTTCGTAAGATTAAAAGAAATTCAAAATGGTTATTTCCGTAGAAAGACACTGTTTGTACACCCCTTTGCAGCAAGCTGACATAACATAAACCAACACAATCTCTTGTCACTTCTGCACAGATAAATATACAAGAGTTCACTTTCAAATCACCCCTGCATGTGCACAATGATCAAGTCCAATTGTGACTGTCCCAACTGGCAAGTTGTGGCTTCTTTTTTATACCTCCACACATTGATCTAAAAATTAGTGAAATTTTGTGAAACAATCAAGATAGCGAACCTTCCAGTCATCTATCTTTATGTTTCGGCAAGCTTTTTGTCTCTGCGCTGCACTATCTGTCCCTTTCTGCATGCCAGCCGCACCAGTTGCAACAATGTCTTGCAACAGTATGCTGGCTCTATCTACTCTGCACATATACATACATAAAAGAAAAGCATAATTTAGTTACAGAACAAAATTTCTTCCAGTTTCAAACAAAATATTTCCACCAAACTTCAGGTTTAGCAATGAGCAACCTCCTATCACCCTTCCTGGCCGATCTATACATGGAGTCAAATGGAGAGTTTAATGTCAGGACGGCATGTTGGCCAAGGTAGCTCAATGGGTTAGAGCGACTGGACGGAAACCAGGAGATCTGTGGTTCAAATCCCGGCCATGGCATTGAATTTTTCATGTTGACTATCAAAAATGTGTAGTGTTTAACGTCCGCTTTTACTACATGTAGCAGTGACACTGATGATACATGAGATGAAGATGGAGCACCGATGGAATGATATGGCAGGGAAAACTGGAGATCCCGAAGGAAACCCGTCCCAGTGCCTTGTTGTCCACCACAAATCTCACTTTGCACCCAGGCTTCCTTGGTGAGTCGAGTGCAGCCTCCTGGAAAAGAGCCAGAGTTGACCACTTGTCATATTCATGGTCAGTTTAGCATCAATCTATAAACACAAAAGTATCCTGCTATATTGGCAACCTAATGGTTTTCTTTTCCAGGTTGATAAGCAAATGCTGGGATCGAGTATATACTATCACAAATGTTCCTGTCCCTCATTTCCTTTTATCTTTCAGAGTTACAAGACTTAGTGGATGTGTGGTGGTATCTGGGGCATGCATGGGGATGCACTTTAAAGGGGAGAACTCTGGAATGGAATCCTTAGCCCAAACCTGTCTGTTCATTAAGACAGGGGTAGGGCAGGTTATTCAATCTGCAATCAAGGGCCCTATTGTGCTGTACCTTCCTCCCAGAGTTTATTAGATGCAATCTGGCTACCTTGGCTATGGTGCCAATGTCCTCTTCTGCTTAACTCTATTACAAACAGAAGATACAAAACAGGGTGGTGCTGTAGCTGAGGTTTTAGACAGCGTTGACTGTCACCAAGGCAGCCCGAGTTCAATCTCAGGGGACCATATGTGGAATTTGTGGCAAAGTGCATCAGTGGGTTTCCTCTGGGTTCTCTGTTTTACTTGCCATTCATTTCACCAATTGCTCCATCATCACCTTTTCTTTCATCCATTTCCTTCTCACTCTCACATCAGGTTTTGGGCTGATCATGATTCTGGTTATTCTCTGTTCAAAAATATGTCTGCTTCTTGATAGGTATTTGATCCCAGGGTGCAAGTTATAAGTCCTGGGGGGTCTAAGTCCTTCATACTGTTACATATATGGCTTGAGGAATAATTAGGAAACTATCAAACTTTAGAATTTTAGGACCAAGGCTCACTCTGGGCATTGGTCTTATTCACATGTTTTGAAGTTCCGAATTTTGCTGAGTGGCTAAATTAGCAGCTGGTATACTGCTTGCATGTGTTTAATGCCAGAAGGTGACTGCACGTTTTCTTAGAACTATGACGTACGGTTACGTCAATTTGGCTTAATATGATTGGGAGATGGCTACGTAGTGTTCTAATTTGGGGCCATCAATGTAATGCCAGGTTGACGCGCTGTCATAGATGACCCACATATTTAAGATCACTGAGTCCAACCATGGGGTTCAGTTTATTACGGGTCAGTCAGTTCAAGTCCGTTGTTGGTGTCAGGGTCAGCTCACACCATGCCGCCTTCAAGTGATGGTGACGCCATGCATCCTCAGCCATACATGAAACACCGCACCAGTAAGGTAAGCCCTTATAAGTCAGCAATATGTTGTGTCACTATTTTCACCCTAAGCCCTTTCAGGGCTAAGGGAATGGTTTGTAACCCATTTGTACTCTCAATGAGAATTAGTATCCAGTAAACGGGATTAAAAATGGATCGTACCAACTTGTATTGTTCCCGTCTCCAGAGTTCTATCCTCTACCTCCTAGCTCTTAGTTTGCGTTCCCATTTCGCCCTACCATCTGGTCCCCCATCCTTCTAGCTATGCCCCAAGTTAACAGGTAGGTTGTACACCCCCCTTTTACACAACTCACCCTAACATAACAATACGAGGTTTACTGAGAAAGAAGAAGAAAATGATAAAATACGTGTATGCTTTAAACTGTATACAGAAAAATGTTAGTCATAATTTGATATTCATCTGAAGCTTTGTTGGTGTTGCTTTAATAGTTGATTTTGCAGAATTGCTGCTGAGGGAGGTATGGTTTAATGGCTAAGCTTTTGGCTCACCACACTCTTAGGCCTCCTTCAGAGCAATAAATGTCCAATGTTATCACTACCCTGAAGAATCCTGTGGAGACATAATAAATCATCTGATACTAATGGAAATTAATTGCTCTTGCACACTAGCGGTATGTAGGGCAAGGTTTGGAAAGGTAGAGTCAGACTAAAAATTCAGTGCTTTAAGCGGCATTTGAACCACAGATCTCCTAGTCTCTATCTGGTTGCTCTTAACCACTGAGCTACCATGGCAACGTACCAGCATTATACTAAATTCTCCAACTGACTTATTTTCCCGGTAAACCACTAAGAGATCTCATATGCACATGAGACAACTACCTTAATGGCAATGTAAGTGCTTTACGTCCTGGGCTTTATAGTTCAGGGCACTATTACGTCAATTAATTTAACTGACCTAATTTTGACTAAAATACTGTAGTCTGAACTATAAAGCCTGGGACAGAGTACTTGCATGTTGTAAGCTGCCATTAGTCTCATGTGTATATGAGAATTCCTAATGGTTACCAGGAAAATAGTTGGAGAATTTAGTGTCATGCTGGTATGTTGCCATGGTAGCTCAATAGTTGAGAGCAACTAAACAAAGACCAGGAGCACTATGGCATTGAATTTTTCAGTCTGACCCTACCTTTACAAACTTTTTATATTATTTATACAGCCCTTTTCAAGATATTTCAAGAACATTTTAGGCTCTGAAATTTAACATTGTAATTTCATTAGAACACTAATGCATCAACTTGAATTTTATGAAATTAAGTATTGTTAATGCTTGCTGCGTATATGTCAAAGTGTTGGAGATGGAACACTGTGCTTTCTGAATAAGTATGTCTGAAGTATTAACTGCTATTTTAAAGAGTAATTAAACATCATTTTTAATCCTTAAAAAAATACGAGTCTTAATATGGAAAAATTTGTATCCAAAAAAGTGATTATAGGGGCAGTATCATAATAGTCTGACTGAATGGGATGGCTCAGGCAGTTTCGTCTGTAGCCCACATTCGATTCCCGTGGCCGACTTACCTGACCCATGGGTGTTTTTGGGGGATTTCCCGGGTTGCTAGGCAAATGCTGGGTAGGTTAATTACATCCCCCGAATTTCATTTCACACCATTTCATCTCCATTATTTCATATCATCTCTCATCTGGTGCTCTCTTTCAGGGTAGAAGTGTCGGCGGGTGTCTTGGCGGTGCATGGCAGGATGATATGCTCTGAGCAAAACTACTTCCTCCTCCGGTAGGTCGGTTGCCGGTCTCTGCTCCTCTGCTGGGACCATTTCGGAACTGCCAGCCAGGGACCTATGGGGCTCGGATCGTCTGCCTGGGACTATTGGGGCTTGGCTGCTGGGCTCATTGCCGTCCCGCTGTGGGGGAGGGTGTCCGTCGTCCTGGCCTGTCGGGGGAAGTCTCCATCCAAGTAAACTGTAGGGATCCTGCCCTCTGTACTATCGTGGCTCCTTGGGTCAGCTGCCCTCTGCCTCCTTCACCTCATCCTACCTCCCGGGGGGAGGGGGGCTATAGGAACGATGGGCCCAGCATGGTGGCCTACATACCGAATCCCCTCCATAATGAAATCCCAATCAAAATAGTCTACTTTAAAAATAACTTTTGAGAACAAACAGGACTAATAATTTTGTGGGAGAGAAAATAAAATTGGTTAAAAAGTAATTGTATTATTTGTGTTTGCTGAAAATACTTTCTTCTTTCTTGTTTTATTTTGCACAATTTCTGTTGACTTTCCCACTTTTTGTTACAGCTTGATTTTCAAATGTTTGAATGCATAATTAACTGTCTAGCATCAACACGGACTTGTAAGGTGCAGAGCTACATTCTACTTCTGTTGAAACTGCAGCATACTCAAAATCCTGTATATATTGTAATGTATAAAACTTTAATATCACATTGCAACTTACATAATTATGTGTTATTTGATAGAAGCACAACATAACTTTTTTATTTACTTCTTACTAAAATGATGGTAAACAGTCATATGCATTTGAAAAGGTTGGTTGGTTGGTTGTTGGTATCTAATGTTAAGCAGTTGGCAATGAAGCCATTCGCTCTCTTGCACTCCAGTATTTTGATATGTTGGTATGTTGACTAAAGGTTGGGTAGTGGAGTAGGTGGTTTCCAATCATATCTTAACCCTTTGTTAGTCGCACACGTATCTGTGAGATACATGGCCTAAGTTTGTTTCACTATTATGGCAATAAATATAGGTAAGGGCTTGCCGAGCCAGGACATCTTCCACCATACCTTTTGTTATTGATTCCTATAAGTTTCAACCATTTCTGGCTCTAATGCTAAGTTTGCAAAAGAAGCAAAACGTCATCACGTGTGTGCTGTTGTATCTGTCAGATATATTGCACACACTCTTGTTACACATTGTCGCCGCTATCGGATCCAACCACATTATTGCTAGAGAATGCTGATGTAAGTGGTTGTGTTGCCTTTCTTTATTACTGTGAATCGTAGCTGTGAAAATGAGTCAAGTATATGATGTGGAAGATTTGGAGGAGGTACATTGCCTTATTTTCAACAATGACACGCTGCCGTTGGAGAACAATTTTGTAGAAACTGATTCCGAATATGAAGACATAACCGAAACACGATCTGTTGACACCAATACAGATCATGATGTTGATGAAGAGGAAAGTAATAAAGTGCTAGAAAATGATGAAAAGTATTATTTTGGTGAGTACAAAAGACACAAGATAACGATGAAGACAATGATGGTAATAAAAAACATAATAATAATAGTAATAGTATAATTAATAATAATAATAAATAATAATAATAATAATAATAATAATAATAATAATAATAATAATAATAATAATAATTAATAATAAATAAACTGCCTGGAGTTGTGAGGAATGCCAAAATAATGAAAACTGAATTTGACTGTTGCAAACGTTTTGTCAGTGATACTCTGCATAATTGTGTAACACACCAACCGACACATAGATGATTCCAAAGTGAAATATGAAATGAGAGTGAGAGATTACAGAGACAGACATAAAAGAAATGAAAACATTTATTGCGTTATTATACCTTGCTGCTGTGTTCCGCAGAGGATGGCAAAATATTCACCACTTCTGGACAACAGATGACCTTGGTATCAATATTTTCAGGATGACTGTTTGAAAAATGCTTCCGATTTATAAGATGCACTCGTCTTAAAACAGTTGAAAACAGATACTAGAACACAATTAACGTCATATGTATCCAGTAGATACTTCACGACTAACGGCGTCACGAAAGTTGACGCGCCCAACGGAAGGTTAAGTGTACAGAAAGGACTGAGATATTACTATGCCAATCCAGAATAAATGTTTACTGTGACAGTCATAGCCTGTTAGAAGTCTAAAAGTTGCTACAGAGGATTTTCTTGGTAGTGTATTGATACATAAATGTGAAAAATGTTTTTTTTTTTTTTTTTTTTTTTTTTTTTTTAAACAAAATAACATTTATTAACAATATAGAACATATTACATTTACAGATAATGTTACATTTCAGCTGCACTTGCAGCACTTTAGGAAACAATTGCAATACTTGTACATTTTTGGAGATTTCCACATTAACTGGTGAAATTTATGCTTTTTTTTTTTTTAAAAAAAAAAAAAAAAAAGAAAGAAAGAAAGAAAGAAAAGGGCATGTAACTTATGAACAAATTGAAACCAAGAGATACATGCAAGAATCCATTCATCACTAATAAAATGTTTAAAATTTACCCTGTATTAAAATTATAAAATAGAAGTATTTATAAACAAGGAGCTTTATCAATAAAATTTTTTTAAACCACTTGTCAAACTATAAAAACACTTTAGCTCCACTTACATTTAAAATTAGGACATGTTTCAAGCACCATGCGTCCCCATCATCAGCTGATGTTTGACTAGTTCTTAAGGTGACCGCCTCCCTCTCCTGGCGCTGTTCATTGAGTTGAATGACGTCATCCACTATTAGTATTTCGAAATTCATGGCTCTCTTTCTATTCTTAAAAATGTGTATATTTTCCCAAACTGTTAACTCCCAATTCTTTTTTGCTGGTACCTAAAGTTTGATTTCTTTAAAAATATTATGATTTTTTGACCAAAAATGATGGCCTATGGCTGATTTATCTGTCTGTTTTTTATGCATCTCATGTGTTCTTTCATCCTTGTTTCCAAGTTTCTTTTTGCTTTTCCAATGGAAAAACAATCTGTTTAAAAAACTATTTAGACCTGGTAGAAAAAATTCAAAATCTTAAACTAAAACCTCATGACACTTTAGTATCCTTTGATGTCCGCTCCCTCTTCCCTAGCATTCCATTAGACAAACTTTTGATTCAACTGAAAAAATGGCTAAATTCTATAAACCTGGATGCCAATGCAATAAAAGAATATTTGGCAATGACTGAATTATGTATACATCTAAATTATTTTGTCTTCGATGGAAAATATTATAAACAAATTTCAGGACTAGCTATGGGAAGCCCGCTATCACCATTTTTGGCCAATCTATACATGAGCTTTTTCGAAACACATATAACTAAAGCCTTCCCTCATATGTTTAAAACATGGTACAGATACGTAGACGACATCTTTGCAATAGTGCCCTACAAACTAATAGATGATGTTATTTGAAGCAAAAGGTTAGAAACAGTGATGTATATAACAATTGAAGTAATGAGTTGGTATTCAAACACAACATCACTTAAAATATCCTTACTTGAACAATTGTTTCGGAGACCGGCTCGTCCCCATCATCAGCAACTATCCAACTGGTTGGATCCGTGGTTTCTTGAAGTGAGCTGGTTGTTTGAGGTGACATCTGTTGATTGTGAGATGAACTTCCAAAGAGAGTTTTCAGGCGGCAATACGTTAAATTTCGAATTGCCGCCTGAAAACTCTCTTTGGAAGTTCATCTCACAATCAACAGATGTCACCTCAAACAACCAGCTCACTTCAAGAAACCACGGATCCAACCAGTTGGATAGTTGCTGATGATGGGGACGAGCCAGTCTCCGAAACAATTGTTCAAGTAAGGATATTTTAAGTGATGTTGTGTTTGAATACCAACTCATTACTTCAATTAATAGATGATGCTTTGAAACTACTCAACCTGCAAGAACCCAGCATACAATTCACAGTAGAAACTGAAGAGGACTGTACTCTACCTTTTTTAGACCTTAAAATCAAAAAAGGCAATGAAAAACTAGAATTTGGCATTCATAGAAAAGCAACACACACAGATAATTACATCAAAGCAAATGGTTTCAACCCAATTCCACACAAACATGCAACCATCAACAGTCTGACACACAGATTAGTAAATCTACCTCTCAGCCAGCAAGAATATCAAAACGAATACCATCAAATCTTAAAAACTGCAATTAAAAATGGATATGGAAAAAACCTTGTAGATAAAAAAATAAAATTATTCAAACTTCAAAAGAGATTAAAACAGATCACAGCTCTCACACCAATAAAACAAGAAATTAGATTTGCTAAATTTACTTACCACCCCTGGGCCACTAAAAAGTTCCAAAAAATATTCAAGAAATACAATATAACATTGGCACCATAAAACAATTACAACATTAAAAACCTACTTCACAGTAATAATACTGATAAGATAAAACCAGAGGAAAAGTCAGGCATTTACAAGATTAAGTGTAAAGACTGTGAAAAAATTTACATAGGGAGGACAAAAAGAAACATAGGCACTAGAAAGAAAGAACACTTCAGGCACTTAAGATACAAAAATATTGATAAGTCCGCAATAGCAGCTCATTTCTGGTCTGAAAATCATGAAATTGAAGATAGTACAGAATTACTAAAATACGTACAAAAACATAGTGAACTCGTCATATGGGAGAGGATATCCATAGAAAAACATAAAAACCAACTAATGAACTTTGAAATCCCGCTAGATGAGAATCCCACATTTCAGTTCATCACTAAATCAACAGATGGCAGCAACAACCCCAGAATTACCCACACCGCTGGATCTAGCGTCAGTCGCACAAGAGCCGTAGATGCAAACGAAGATTTGCGAAACATGTCCTCAAAATAGGTACGAAAGTGAAGCAGGTGTGTAAGAAAGACGACTCATCTAAAATTTAATAATTGAATACTTTGTTCCTTATTAAATTTAAAGGGAGTCAATGACACTACGAGATTTAACTGTATTGGAACACCACAGTGAAGCGAAATATTAATTTATAGATGAGTCGTATTTATTACACATATGCTTCACTTACGTACCTATTTTGAGGACATGTTTCGCAAATCATCGTTTGCATCTTCGGCTCTTATGCGGCTAAAACTTGATCCAGTGGTGTGGGTAATTCTGGAGTTGCTGCTGCCATCTGTTGATTTAGTGATAAACTTAAATGTGGGATTCTCTTCTGGTGGGATTTCAAAGTTCATTAGTTGGTTTTTATGTTTTTCTATGTATATTCTCTCCCATATGAAGAGTTCGCTATGTTTTTGTACATATTTTAGTAATTCGGTGCTATCATCAATTTCATGATTTTCAAACCAGAAATGAGCTGCTATTGCGGACTTATCAATATTTTTGTATCTTAAGTGCCTGAAGTGTTCTTTCTTTCTAGTGCCTATGGTTCTTTTTGTCCTCCCTATGTAAATTTTTTCACAGTCTTTACACTTAATCTTGTAAATGCCTGACTTTTCCTCTGGTTTTATCTTATCAGTATTGTTACTGTTAAGTAGGTTTTTAATGTTGTAATTGTTTTTTGTTGCCAATGTTATATTGTATTTCTTGAATATTTTTTGGAACTTTTTTGTGGTCCAGGGGTGGTAAGTAAATTTAGCAAATCAAATTTCTTGTTTTATTGGTGTGAGAGCTGTGATCTGTTTTAATCTCTTTTGAAGTTTGAATGATTCTAGTTTTTTTATCTTCAAGGTTTTTTCCATATCCATTTTTAATTGCAGTTTTTAAGATTTGATGGTATTCTTTTTTATATCCTTGCTGGCTGAGGGGTAGATTTACTAATCTGTGTGTGAGACTGTTGATGGTGGCATGTTTGTGTGCAATTGGGTTGAAACTATTTGCTTTAATGTAATTATCTGTGTGTGTTGCTTTTCTATGGATACCAAATTCTAGTAAAATTATGCAAGTGAGTCAACCTTGTATATACTTTTCTCCACTTACAAGTTTTTTGTGAAGACTAGTTTCTGGGGACTTCTCCCCTATCGTCAGTTCTGTGGTTGACTGATGATGCATCCGGTGTCTGCATCTGGCTTGGTGTTGTGCTGCCATCTAACGTCCTGGTAAGTTTGATGACGTCATCTACCGCGGGAATTTCAAAATTTATCAAGAGGTCCTGTTTTTTCGTAATAAATATGTTTTCCCAAATCTGTAGTTCCAGAGGTTTCTTTGCCTGTTTGATCAGTTCTATTTCTTGTTTTATGTTGTGATTCTCAGACCAAAAGTGATGTGCTACGGCCGACTTGTCCATTTGTTTGAATTTAATATTTCTGAAGTGTTCTTTCATTCTTGTTCCTAGATTCTTTTTGGTCTTACCAATGTATATCTTGTCACAATCCTGGCAACTCATTTGGTAAATGCCTGATAATTGAGTTTTCGGTGTGCTATTTTTTAGAGGGTGGTTTAGTAAGTTGCGGATGTTGTGTTTGTTTTGAGGGGCTAATTTTATGTTGAAGCTCTTAAATATCTTTTCAAATTTTTTGAAGTATTTTGGATGAAATGTAAATTTTCCATATCTGGTGTTTGGGTTTTCTAGTTTTTTTAATGTAGTAATGTCCCTTAAGTTTTTGTTTCTTTTGTGTCTGTAGATCAGTTTTTTGATGAAATTTGTGTTATAGTTGTTCAGTTCGGCAACCTGGTGTATGTGAGCGTACTCCTGTTCATATTCTGTTTTTGTTAGCGGAATGTTGATTAATCTGTGAACTAAACTATGGAATACTGCATATTGATGTTGTACTGGGTTGAATGGGTTGCATTTAATGTAATTGTCAACATGTGTTGCTTTTCGGTATATTCCAAATTGTAATCCTGTTGGTGTTCTAATGATTTTCAAATCTAGAAAAGGTAGCCATTCATCCTGCTCTACTTCAATGGTGAAAACTATGGATTTTTCTTGTAGGTTTAGCAACTTTATAGCATTCTCAGTTAGTCTTCTAGGGACTATTGCAAACACATCGTCGACATATCTATGCCAACATTTGAAAATATGTGGAAAGGCTTTAGTAATGTGTGTTTCCAAATTACTCATGAACAGATTAGCTAGTAATGGTGAAAGAGGGTTACCCATGGCCAAGCTTGCTGTTTGTTGGAAGATCTTGCTGGAGAATGTGAAGCTGTTTTGTTCAATACATAGGGTGGTTAATTTGATGTATTCCTCTATTTTATCATCCGCAACGTTGCTTTTGGATAACCAGCCTTTCATCAATTTTGGAATTTTTTCTACTGGTATGCTCGTGAATAGAGATCTGATATCAAAGGACACCATCACCTCTTCAGTTTTTATAATTGCGTTTTCAATTTTCTTTACTAAATCAAATGAATTGTTTATGCTTAGAGATTCAAACTTTTCAAACTTGTCAAATTCTTCCACCAACCAATTTGCCAGTTTGTAAGTCGGGGCATCTATATTGTTAATAATGGGTCGCATGCTGTTGTCTGTCTTGTGAATCTTAGGTAGGCAGTATAATTTTGGCAAATTAGGGCTGTTTACAATATGCTATTTTTCATCTTATGTGGCACTACGGTATTTTCTTTACTTGCTTTTTTGGTGGTTTCTATGTATTTCCTTAATGGGTTTTTGGTTAGGGTTGTATATTCTGGATTTTGTAGTAGATGTTCGACTCGCTGGTTGTAATCATTTCGGTCCATAATGACTACCGTGTTTCCTTTGTCTGCTTTCAGATATAAAACTGGCTTTTGGTTCAATGTTTGAATAGTTTCTTTATAGTTATTTTCCTGTCTGAATGTCATCCCCTTGAGAATTTCTAAGCATTTTGATTTAACTAATGCTTTTTCGCTACCATTTTCCAAAAAGTTCGAGGTTATGGTGACGTCAGCGATGTAATCGTCTAAATTGCCCGAGTTGCCGACACAAGTTTTAAAACCTTTGTTTAGAAATTTTAACTCTTTTTCGGTGAAAGTTTGGGAAGAGATGTTGACTACATTGTCTGGTGTTTCTGTGACACGGCGGTACTGGTTGCGTGGGTTTCTCGTCGGTCTCCTTAAGCGTAATTTCCGTACTTTCGATTTAAGAATCTGTGTTTTATCTTTCATGTTTAATTTCAATATGTCGTGTAATTTTGTTTCGAAATGTGTCCAAATTATGTGTCCAAGTTCTTGACCTAGTTTCATGTGTAGGTAGTACACTTCTATATTAATCTGTTGCAACGTTACGTATTGTTTAGATCTTTCGGAAATCATAGCTTTCTTTTCTAAACTTCGTTGTAGTTTACTGTTATTGTCGAATTTTATCCATTTACGCAAGAAATTTGGAGATAACCTTTCCCTGATGCATATGGTGATGAATTTAATATTGGCCGAAATTTGCCTAATCTTGGTTTGAAGTTTTATGTATCTTTTAATGTTCATTTTGTTCCCGTACAGCAAGGCATTGAAATAATTAAAAGATCCTACCTCATTTTCCGCCATCTTGTTACCATTTGTTCGATCTTCACTTCTCTGGTTTGTAGACCATATCATTATATAGAATAAAAAGAAGTATTTCAGAAAGTGGAGTGCCATTGTTACTAAAATTAGGCAAGTGAGTCCACCTTGTATATACTTTTCTCCACTTACATGTTTTTTGTGAAGACTAGTTTCTGGGGACTTCTCCCCTATCGTCAGTTCTGTGGTTGACTGATGATGCATCCGGTGTCTGCATCTGGCTTGGTGTTGTGCTGCCATCTAACATCCTGGTAAGTTTGATGACTCACTTGCCTAATTTTATTAACAATGGCACTCCACTTTCTGAAATACTTCTTTTTATTCTATATAATGATATGGTCTACAAACCAGAGAAGTGAAGATCGAACAAATGGTAACAAGATGGCGGAAAATGAGGTAGGATCTTTTAATTATTTCAATGCCTTGCTGTACGGGAACAAAAAGAACATTAAAAGATACATAAAACTTCAAACCAAGATTAGGCAAATTTCGGCCAATATTAAATTCATCACCATATGCATCAGGGAAAGGTTATCTCCAAATTTCTTGCGTAAATGGATAAAATTCGACAACAGTAAACTACAACGAAGTTTAGAAAAGAAAGCTATGATTTCCGAAAGATCTAAACAATACGCAACGTTGCAACAGATTAATATAGAAGCGTACTACCTACACATGAAACTAGGTCAAGAACTTGGACACATAATTTGGACACATTTCGAAACAAAATTACACGACATATTGAAATTAAACATGAAAGATAAAACACAGATTCTTAAATCGAAAGTACGGAAATTACGCTTAAGGAGACCGACGAGAAACCCACGCAACCAGTACCGCCGTGTCACAGAAACACCAGACAATGTAGTCAACATCTCTTCCCAAACTTTCACCGAAAAAGAGTTAAAATTTCTAAACAAAGGTTTTAAAACTTGTGTCGGCAACTCGGGCAATTTAGACGATTACATCGCTGACGTCACCATAACCTCGAACTTTTTGGAAAAAGGTAGCGAAAAAGCATTAGTTAAATCAAAATGCTTAGAAATTCTCAAGGGGATGACATTCGGACAGGAAAATAACTATAAAGAAACTATTCAAACATTGAACCAAAAACCAGTTTTATATCTGAAAGCAGACAAAGGAAACACGGTAGTCATTATGGACCGAAATGATTACAACCAGCGAGTCGAACATCTACTACAAAATCCAGAATATACAGCCCTAACCAAAAACCCATTAAGGAAATACATAGAAACCACCAAAAAAGCAAGTAAAGAAAATACCGTAGTGCCACATAAGATGAAAAATAGCATATTGTAAACAACCCTAATTTGCCAAAATTATACTGCCTACCTAAGATTCACAAGACAGACAACAGCATGCGACCCATTATTAACAATATAGATGCCCCGACTTACAAACTGGCAAATTGGTTGGTGGAAGAATTTGACAAGTTTGAAAAGTTTGAATCTCTAAGGATAAACAATTCATTTGATTTAGTAAAGAAAATTGAAAACGCAATTATAAAAACTGAAGAGGTGATGGTGTCCTTTGATATCAAATCTCTATTCACGAGCATACCAGTAAAAAAAAATTCCAAAAGTGATGAAAGGCTGGTTATCCAAAAGCAACGTTGCGGATGATAAAATAGAGGAATACATCAAATTAACCACCCTATGTACTGAACAAAACAGCTTCACATTCTCCAGCAAGATCTTCCAACAAACAGCAAGCTTGGCCATGGGTAACCCTCTTTCACCATTACTAGCTAATCTGTTCATGAGTAATTTGGAAACACACATTACTAAACCCTTTCCACATATTTTCAAATGTTGGCATAGATATGTCGACGATGTGTTTGCAATAGTCCCTAGAAGACTAACTGAGGATGCTATAAAGTTGCTAAACCTACAAGAAAAATCCATAGTTTTCACCACTGAAGTAGAGCAGGATGAATGGCTACCTTTTCTAGATTTGAAAATCATTAGAACACCAACAGGATTACAATTTGGAATATACCGAAAAGCAACACATGTTGACAATTTCATTAAATGCAACCCATTCAGCCCAGTACAACATCAATATGCAGTATTCCATAGTTTAGTTCACAGATTAATCAACATTCCGCTAACAAAAACAGAATATGAACAGGAGTACGCTCACATACACCAGGTTGCCGAACTGAACAACTATAACACAAATTTCATCAAAAAACTGATCTACAGACACAAAAGAAACAAAAACTTAAGGGACATTACTACGTTAAAAAAACTAGAAAACCCAAACACCAGATATGGAAAATTTACATTTCATCCAAAATACTTCAAAAAATTTGAAAAGATATTTAAGAGCTTCAACATAAAATTAGCCCCTCAAAACAAACACAACATCCGCAACTTACTAAACCACCCTCTAAAAAATAGCACACCGAAAACTCAATTATCAGGCATTTACCAAATGAGTTGCCAGGATTGTGACAAGATATACATTGGTAAGACCAAAAAGAATCTAGGAACAAGAATGAAAGAACACTTCAGAAATATTAAATTCAAACAAATGGACAAGTCGGCCGTAGCACATCACTTTTGGTCTGAGAATCACAACATAAAACAAGAAATAGAACTGATCAAACAGGCAAAGAAACCTCTGGAACTACAGATTTGGGAAAACATATTTATTACGAAAAAACAGGACCTCTTGATGAATTTTGAAATTCCCGCGGTAGATGACGTCATCAAACTTACCAGGACGTTAGATGGCAGCACAACACCAAGCCAGATGCAGACACCGGATGCATCATCAGTCAACCACAGAACTGACGATAGGGGAGAAGTCCCCAGAAACTAGTCTTCACAAAAAAATTGATCGGTTTTTCACACTATCCAAGTGTAGACTAAGGTTTGGATAGGTAAAAGTCAGACTGAAAATGGCTCACAGCACAGCAAGTCACCACAAAAAGTGCCTATCTCATTGTAAGTATATGAGAACTCCTAGTGGTATATTGGGAAACATAAGTTAGTTGGAGAATTTAACGTCACGCTGGTATGTTGGCCATGGTATCTGAATGGTTAAGAGCAACCAGACGGAGACCAGGAGATCCATGGTTCAAATCCTGCATATGGCACTGAATTTTACAGTCTGACTCTACTTATCCAAACACAATGCATTGATTTCTGCAGGAGAACTTTGGAAAAATTCTAATGCAGCACTTCAAATTTGGTTTGGAATATCATTACTGGTGATGGAACTTGGATTTAGTTATGATAAGAAAAGAATCAACTCAATGGGTCACGTGAAGCATGTTTGGA
This sequence comes from Mantis religiosa, assembly GCA_030765055.1. NCBI lineage: Eukaryota > Metazoa > Arthropoda > Insecta > Mantodea > Mantidae > Mantis > Mantis religiosa. The sequence continues at coordinate 30,395,124 of CM060948.1, forward strand.
AATTGCACTTTAAAATGCCATTCCAGTCTTTTTCATATGTGATGCAGCATCCCAGATCAAAAGTAGGACGTTATTGTATTGAATCTCTTCAGGCCACATTGTAAGCAGAAATGGTTTCATTGGTTCATGTAGGGTGCCTATGATCTGCAAGTTAAAGATGATGATATACATCCGGCGAAGTAACTTTCATTGTCACGGACTAAGGGCTATTGAAATAAAATGTACCCGAAAGAAATATTTAATAATTAATCAAATAACAATAGATAATAGATAAGTATTGAAATAAAGGCAACAAAAGGCACTTATTAAATTTTAGATGAGTCGTATTTTTTACACACTTAATTATTAAATTAAGGCACTGAATTTATTAAATAGGCACTTATACTGAAAAAGGCAACATAAAACTTTGGCATTTCAATCATAAAGGTATAATTCATACAGATTCACTTTGAAATTGAAAATAGATTTGACATATATACAAATATTACAATTTGTAACCTAAAACTTCACTTATCTTATAAGAAATGATAATTCTTATAAATTGTCTAGGATCGCGATTTCATGTATACTTACATACATCTTCAGCTGGAAACAAAGCTGTCGCCATTGTTACGAATGCTAGTTGTTGATATGTTCTTGTTAGTACTTCCAAAATCTAAAAATAAAACAAATTTAAAAACAGAATCAACTGCCAGTATTTCAAAATTCATTATGCAATGTTTGTTTTTTAAAATAAATATCTTTTCCCAAACCATTAAATCTATCGGACCATTTAATTGTTTTAATAATTTAACTTCTGGATTTATTTCATGGTTAAATGACCAAAAATGATCTGCTATGGCCGATTTATTAGTTTGTTTATACTTAATGTTATGAAAATGTTCTTTCGTTCTGGTTTCTAAATTAAGTTTTGTCTTTCCGATATAAACTTTATCACAACTGAAACAATTAAACTGATGAATAACAGATTTTTTTCTTATTAGGAATTTTATCTTTTATAGAGAAATGAAATAAATTTGTAATACTATATTTATTTTGAGGAACTTAAGTTATACTAAACTCTTTAAAACTTTTTTGAAAATGTTTATTAACCCAAGTATAGTAAGTAAATGTTTTAAAATTATAATCGTCTTTTATTTTTTTAAGGGTAGAAATATCATTTAACAGCTTTTTGACATTTGAAAGGGTTAACCCCTTTTCACATAAATTTGCTGTTTTCAATAGTTTGATTTATAGATGAATAAATATACCCCTGTATATAGATGAATTTAATAAAGAATATAAAGATATTATTAATACTGCTTTAATTAATGGTTTTAATAAAGACTTTATAAATAACAAATTCAAATATCAAAAAACTGTTATTGATATTTCTACCCTTAAAAAAATAAGACTATTATAATTTTAAAAAATTTACTTACCATCCTTGGGTTAATAAACATTTTCAAAACAGTTTTAAAGAGTTTGGTATAACTTTAGTTCCTCAAAATAAATATAGTATTACAAATTTATTACATTTCTCTATAAAAGATAAAATTCCTAATAATAAAAAAAATCTGGTATTTATCAGCTTAATTGTTTTGACTGTGATAAAGCTTATGTTGGAAAGACAAAACGTAATTTAGAAACCAGAACAAAAGAACATTTTCGTAACATTAAGTACAGACTGATAAATCGGCCATAGGAGATGATTTAACCATGAAATAAATCTAGAAGTTATATTATTGAAACAATTAAATGGTCTGATAGATTTAATGGTTTGGCAAAAGATATTTATTTTAAAAAACAAACATCGCGTAATGAGTTTTGAAATCCTGGCAGTCGATTCTGTTTTTAAATTTTTTTTTTATATTCCGATTTTGGTAGTACTAACAAGAACATATCAACATCTAGCGTTCGTAATGATGACGACAACTTTGTTGTTTGTGGCTGAGGATGTGTAAAAGTTTTAATTGAAATTGCAATCTCGGACAATTTATTATAAGAAAATTATCATTGCCCGCCTCTGTAGAATAGATGGTAACATGTCTGCCTCACGTTCAAGAGGTCCTGAGTTTGAATCTTGGTCAGGGTGAGTTACCTAGATAAGGTTTTTACCAGAGTTTTCCCTTATCCTTAAAGACGAATGTTGGGTAGCTATAAGCTCCATGAACCCTGGACACATTTAAGCATCATTTCGCCCATTTCATTCACCATCTGATATGACTTAATGTAAAATTACACAAAAAAAATCATAATTTCTTATAAGATAAGTGAAGTTTTAAGTTACAAATTGTTATGTTTGTATATATCTGCATTACCATGTTAGACGAAAGAAGGGAGTCAGTTAAGCCCATTCAAGGAACACATAGTCTACATTTCTTCAAGCCAGTTTCTCGTTATATAATGTCTGTAAGTGTGCCTCAGATGGCAAGCTCTCCACTGTGACAAGAATGTCTGATGATCACACTCTTGAAGTAGAAGAATCCATGAATGTTGAACTAGATTCATGTAAAGGAACCATTAAATATTGTTGACTTTGTTGATATTCTATTAACAAGTGATAATGGAAAATAAGAGATACCGAGCATTGGTCATAGAAATGGAAAATGATTCATTGCAATTAAAATACTTAGAAGTCTGGATATATTCTGATGAAATATTGTGGGAGTCAATGTCAAATTGTGTGCAATTATTTCAACCAAGACTTGTGAACAGCAGGTACTCAAATTTAATAAAACTGTTTGAAAATATACGAGGGCTGTTCAATAAAGAATGATCACAATATTTTTTTGACAACGTACCTTTACTCATCCTCATAATTTTGATGGTCCTTCTCAAAATAGTCTCCCCTGAATGCGATGAACTTGTCCCAGTGTTTCTGCCAGTCTTCAAAGACATGTTGGAAACCATTTTTGAGAGACCCTTCAAAATCACCTCCACAGCCTTCACCACTGCTTCTGATGATGGATAATGCCTCCCACAAAGGCGTTTCTTCACGTTAGGGAATAGAAAAGTCATATGAGGCTAAATTAGGACTGTAGGGAGGATGAAGGATGCACTTCACTTTGATTTTTGCAAGATATTCAGCAACATTGGCAATATGCGGCTGTGCACTATCGTGGTGCAGCATCCATCCTGCTTCACGGAAATGTGGTCTTTTGCACCTGATATGGACTTGCAATGTTTTCAGGGCATCCCTGTAGTATTGTCCAGTTACTGATGTGTATGCAGGTACAACATGCTGACAAACCATTCCATGAATATCAAAGAATGAGATGACCATAACTTTCCCAGCAGAAGCAACCACTTTTGCTTTTTTGGGGGTTGGTGATGAAGATTTTCACACTGAGCTTTGCTGTTTGCTCTCAGGATCAAAACGAGGTAGCTAAGTTTCATCAGCAGTGATTACATTTGAAAGAAACTCCGGTTCTTCCTCTAACATCAACTTTAACCACATACAGACTTGCACGCGAATGTCCTTTTGTTCGGGAATCAACAGTCTTGGAACCCATCACGCACAAACATGTCTCATGTGTAATGTTTCTGTCACCGTGTGGGTGGCACTCACTGAAATGTTCAGTATTTTAGAAAGTGATCTTAAGGTAATTCGTCGAATCTCTCTCACAATGGCAGCAGCAGTGTTGTCATTCTGTTGATGTTATCACTGGGTGCACCTTCCTTTGAAATTTATTGTCTCCCCTCTTTAAACATTTTAAACCACCTTCGAACTGTGCTGTACGGAAGAACAGACTCTCCATAGGCCTCCTGTAACGTTGTATAGGTTTCAACTGAAGATTGGTTGAGATGAAAGCGGAATTTCAAAGCCGTATATTGTTCCTCGCGTGTTACTTCCATTGCAGCGGAAGGCGATACTGAACATGTCTGAACTTGCCTGTTTCTCACAGATGAGAACCTGGAGTACCAACAATGAAACTATGGTGTGTTTGTTTCACATTAGGCTAACAGAATATAATAAGATTGAATTTTAGTGCGGAAAATTATGGCTGTAAAAAAAAAAAAAAAAAAAAAAAAAAAAAAAAAAAAAATTTATGATCATTCTTTATTGAACAGCCCTCGTATCAATGATACTGCACATGTCACACCCATAACCACAAGTTTGAAAATTATTTCTAAATTTATTTGATAGATTAAATATTACTCTTCTAGCGTCTGAGCAATTGATGCCTCAGGCACATATATAAATTTTTTTTGAGGTAGAAAAGTAAATAGTTTCACAGAAATAAGACAATTAGTGAAAGGTTGCTAACTTTCATGTCTTTTTCTTACCACATCCATAACCAAGGTTTTAAATTTTTTTCTCACAATTTTTAAGAACGTGATTTGTTTCTTTTCACGTATGATGCTACTACGTGATGATTTTTTATGTTTCCAGCTTTTGATGATTTGAATATTTATTATATGATTTGAATGCAATTTTTAACTCTGTGCAAGTCACCTGTAACCATGGACTGTCTGTCCTAAATATATATATTTATTGTACAAGTAAGTTTGAACAGTGTTAAGCCCTGGCTCTGTACCAATCTCTCATATTTTACAATGGTTCCTTAATTCTAATAACTAATTAGTCACAACATTTCTTTTGTTGATTGATTCTATTTACTGCACATAACAATTTGTTTTTCACTTTATGTAAGAATTGTCCAATCTTCTTACTGTCTTTTTGAAACATTTTAGCTACATTATATAGAATAAAAAGAAGTATTGCAGAAAGTGGAGTGCCATTGTTACTACAATTAGGCAAATGAATCAATCTTGTATATATTTTTCTCCACTTAAAAGTTTTTTAATGAAGACTAGTTTCTGGGAACTTCTTCCCTATCCTCAGTTCTGTGGTTGATGATGCATCTGGTGTCTGCATCTGGCTTGGTGTTGTGCTGTCATCTAATGTTCTGGTAAGTTTGATGACGTCATCTATGGTGGGAATTTCAAAATTCATCAAGAGGTCCTGTTTCTTCGTAATAAATATGTTTTCCCAAATCTGTAGTTCTAGAGGTTTCTTTGCCTGTTTGATCAATTCTATTTCTTGTTTTATGTTGTGATTCTTAGATCAAAAGTGATGTGCTAAGGCCGACTTGTCCACGTGTTTGAATTTAATATTTCTGAAGTGTTCTTTCATTCTTGTTCCTAGATTCCTTTTAGTCTTACCAATGTATATCTTGTCACAATCCTGGCAGTTCATTTGGTAAATGTCTGATAATCGAGTTTTTGGTGTGCTATTTTTTAGAGGGTGGTTTACTAAAGCCTTTCCACATATTTTCAAATGTTGGCATTGAAATATCGACGATGTTTTGGATATAGTTCCTAGAAGACTAACAGAGAATGCTATAAAGTTGCTAAACATACAAGAAAAATCCATAGTTTTCACCATTGGAAGTAGAACAGGATGAATGGCTACCTTTTCTAGATTTGAAAATCATAAGAACACCAACAGGATTACAATTTGGAATATACAGAAAAGCAACACATGTTGACAATAAATGCAACCCATTTAACCCAGTACAACATCAATATGCAGTATTCCATAGTTTGGTTCACAGATTAATCAACATTCCGCTAACAAAAACAGAATATGAACAGGAGTACTCACATACACCAGGTTGCTGAATTGAACAACTATAACACAAATTTCATCAAAAAGTTGATCTACAGACACAAAAGAAACAAAAACTTTAAGGAAAGTACTATTTAAAAAAAAACAAAAAAAAACCTAGGAAACCCAAACACCAGATATGGCAAATTTACATTTCATCCAAAATACTTCAAAAAATTTGAAAAGATATTGAAGAGTTTCAACATAAAATTAGACCCTCAGAACAAACACAACATCCACAACTTACTAAACCACCCTCTACAAATTAGCACACCAAAAACTCAATTATCAGGCATTTACCAAATGAGCTGTCAGGATTGTGAAAAGATATACATTGGTAAGACCAAAAGGAATCTAGGAACAAGAATGAAAGAACACTTCAGAAATATTAAATTCAAACACATGGACAAGTCGGCCATAGCACATCACTTTTGGTCTGAGAACAACATAAAACAAGAAATAGAACTGATCAAACAGGAAAAGAAACCTCTAGAACTGCAGATTTGGGAAAACAAATTTATTACGAAGAAACAGAACCTCTTGATGAATTTTGAAATTCCCGCCGTAGATGACATCAATCTTACCACAACATTAGATGGCAGCACGACACCAAGCCAGATGCAGACACCGGATGCATAATCAACCCAGAATTGAGGATAGGGAAGAAGTTCCCAGAAACAAGTCTTCATTAAAAAACTTGTAAGTGGAGAAAAGTATATACAAGTTTGACTCATTTGCCTAATTTTAGTAATTTTAGCTACAGCTATATTTCTAACTTGAATTATTTCTTATGGTTAATTATGTCAGCGGTTTTAACTCCATGTATGGGGGATCAGATTGGGTGGCACTGATAACTATCATTTGTATGTGTAGTTTATTTATTAGCTGTACAATACAGTGGCAGAGCACAAAAGTACAATGTCAAATTGCTATATACATTCATATTCATACACACTCACACATTCAACGATACAAGGTTCACTAGGAAAGTTTGAAGACATGGAGCTTTGGACTTGCAAAACTTTATTTCAACTATTACATTTTTTCAAAGTATTCTCCCACTCCACACAAAGTCTCATCCTTTTGAACCAATCCTGGAAGCACTGGCGGAACTTTACTTCCGGCACTACACTTAGCTGCTGTAAGCACTGACAGCATCTTCAAGATGGAAATCTAGATCCAGGAAGTTTCTCCTTCCCTGTGGTAAGAAGTCACACGGTGCCAGGTCAGGACTGTAAGGTGGATGGCTAAGAAGTTTGACAGGACTGTCCTCAATGAATTCGTTGTGATGTTTGCTAAGAGGGCAGATGCATTGTCATTGTGAATCATGATTCCCCGCAGGCCAGTTCTGGGTCATCTCTCCATGATTTTCTGGAACACTTCTGGAAGACAAACGCCTATGTACCATCTCGATGTAACTGTCTGCTGATTTTCCAAAGAAACGGTGACCACATATGGTGAGAAGTGTTGCCACCATTTGCTTTCCAACACTTCTTGACCTCTTGACTTTCATGGGTACTGCTTTGCCAGGACACAACCACACACACGATTGGCGCTTGGTTTCAGGATCAAATTGATGTATCCACGTTTCATCACCTGTAACTGTCAGACACCCTGCTAGAATCACCATTGTTAAATTTATGGAGCATGTCTTGGCACAATTCTCTGAGCAATTGTCAAGTTGTGGGGCACCCAACATGATGCAACCTTCCTCACATGCAGGTGTTGGTGTAAAAAGTTTGAAGCACTTGACGAACTAACATCAAGGGCACACTCAATGTCACATGGACATCTTCTCCACAGTATCAATGATTTCTTCAGTGACAGCTGTGGCCAGGCTCCCACTGCGCCCTTCATCTTCAAGCAAGGTCCGTTCCTGTTTAAATTCTGCAAACCAGCGAAACACTGTTGCATGTGATGGTGCACTGTCCCCAAATGCAGCAGACAGGCGTTCAAGGCACTGTGATTTATCCAAACCACTTTTGTGGTCACACAAAATCATTGCACGAAAATCTCTTCTTTCCAATTCCATGGCTGCAGCTCAACTGGCGACACATGCATCAACTTGGCAGCACTGCTGTCCCTAACGACTGGCATGATTAATACGAAGGTGGTCGAGTTCACTTGCAAAGGAGGGGAGTTCCCTACGAAGCAAACATTTTTCACTTCCTGCATTCCAGTTGGCCACATCTCAAAACTTTCCTAGTGACCCTCGTAAGTACGCAAATAATTACACCCACATATATACATTCACTCACTAGTAATTCTTTTATGCTATAATATGCCTTTTCAATGAAAAGCCTTTTTAACAGCACATTAAATTTATCATTTTTACAGTGTTCTGTTAGGTAGCTCATTGTAAAATTTAATTCCCAGATAACTAGGCAACCTTTCAAAAACCGCAGTCGATGACTGGGAATTGCTTAGTCGTCTTTAGAACTTGTGTTGCAGTTGTGCCTATCAGAATTAGTTTCAGGAAGAGAGTTGAATTTTCTTGAGTTTAGTATAGTCTGATAGATACATAGACTGGGTGGGGTTTGAATTTTCAACTACTTAAATGTTTCATGACAGGATTCATTGCATATGAGGTTAACAAGATGTCTGATTGCTTTTTTTTTTTTTTTTTTTTGTAGTATAAATATTTTATTAGAATTTATAGTTGTGGCATTTCCCTATAGTTCTATCCTGTAGGACAGATGTGAATGATTAAAGAGTAATATATCATTTTGGCCATGGTTTTTGGTACATATTTGACCGAAATAACTACCGAAATCACGCAAGCCCGGAATGCCACCATCCACCAGAAAACCAAGAACTTCAGCAGCCACAGCAAACCACTGCCAAAGGACATCATCCAGCTAATTAAGAGGAAATGCCACGCCCACAGACAATACATGAAGAGCCACCATGAATACGACAAACGCACACTGAATCATCTATGCAACCAAATATGCCAAGAAATAAATGCACACAACACCATGTGGAGAAACACCATCCAGGACATTAGCAAAGCCAGAACTGCAGAACCGAAAAAATTCTGGCAATTCATCAAAGCGGCAAGAAAGAAAAAACAATTCACATACCCCATCCGAGTAAATGACCAAAACATTCCTTCAACAGAGGAAAAACTAAGTTTTCCACGCGCATTACACCAATGTCTTCAAAACTCCAGAGGCTCCCAACTTTCACAAGACACTACACCGTCAACAAGCACATCAAAAACAACGCAGCCCTCTACCAACCGCAAATTCGAACACCGGATCGGAACTCAGATGATGAAACCGACAGGCTCATCACTAGGGCAGAATATATAGAAACAGTCAGACACTTAGGAAACTCCGCCCCCGGTGCAGACACCATTGTGTATCAAATGTTAAAAAATATCCCCATCCAGATGATGGACAAAATAACAGCACTATACAGCCTAATTCTAAAACATGGGTACCACCCACAGACCTGGAAGGAGGCTCACATGATCCTCCTTGAAAAACCAGGAAAGCCCAACACCAGCCACGAAAATTAGACCCATCTCCTTGACTGCAACGATGTCCAAGGTACTAGAAAAAATAATGGTGAAGCACCTGCAAAACTACCTTGAACTTCAACTAATCCCGAACACCCAAGCCGGCTTCAGGAGAAGCGTAACGATCGAAGACCAGCAACTACGAATTATGTCAACAATCCAGGACAACATTAATAAAGGCTTCACAACCATCAGTGTCTTTCTTGATATACAAGCAGCTTTCGACAGATGTTGGACAAACAGATTGCTATATAAAATGACAATGGGCATCCCACAACGAATCATAAGATGGATGGCAAGCTTTTTAATCAACAGGACAGCTCGCATAAAAATTAATAACACCCTTTCAGCACCCATAACACTAGAAGCAGGCACACCACAAGGAAGCGCTATCTCCGGACTGTTATACATCATCTACACATCAGACACTCCACAGCCAATCCACCCAGCAATAGTCCTAGCTCAATACGCCGACTACACTGCATATCTGAGCAGCGCTCCGAAGCTAATGAATGCCAAACCAAGGCTAGAGAAACAGCTAAAAGCCCTTAACCGATGGGCATCCAAATGGCGCCTTACAGTAAACGCAAGCAAAACCCAAGCCATCATTTTCCGCAGAAAAACCAAACGTATCTACCAAGAATCAACCAAGGACACAAAATACCAATACAGACCACCGTCAAATACCTGGGAATAATGCTCCACAAAAAACTAAGCACCAAACCACATTCCCAGAAAAAGATGAAAGAAGCAAAGGCAGCAATCTCCACCCTGCACTATTTATCAAAAATAGGTAAAATAGGACTCTCAGCACAGATCCTCAACCAACTCTATAAAACAATAGTCAGGCCATACTTCACCTACGCCGCCATCATCACCTTCCCAGTAATGACACCATACATCAAAACCAGGCTGCAACAGATGGAAAGAAAATGCTTAAGAATAGCCAACAAACTCGTATCCTGGAATAAAAACGAAGTGTATGACATCTGCAAGGCAATCCCACTTGAGCAACACATTCACAACCAAATGTACAGATACATTGCAAACACATCCGAGAGGCCGTACAGGAGGCAGCTGATTGAAGCAGCAGAGAGCTATAAGAAGACGGAGACCACAGCTCCACCAAATGTCACCCTGATACAACACCGTGCTATGATCAAGGAAGCCGAGGACAACGAGATTCAAGAACATCTCCGAATACTTTTAGCTTAACAACTGACCATTGTGATTCAACACATACCAAAATAACTGTACATATACCACATATACTGTATAAAAAAAAACCTACAAAAAAAATTAAAATTAAAAAATATAAATAAAAATGAAATGGTAAAAAAACCACTACAAAAAATATATACATAAAAAAGAGGATATATGATAAAAATAACATTACAATTAGCCATTAACAATTACACATGACAAATTATTAACATATGTAAATGTAAATAAAGCAGCAGCAGCAAAAAAAAAAAAAAAAGTCAATGCTGAAGAGGGTACACCCCTGAAACAGCCATAGGGCGAAATAAGCCAGGGTGAAATAAGCCCTTAAACCCCAGTAGTAGTTTAATTAAATGTTAAGGACAAATAGATTGTTGCTAATGGTGTTACCTAGCTGTCAATATGATTTGTAAACGTGAGCGTTTTGTCTAGTGTGACACCCAGCAATTTTGCACTTTCCACTATAATGAGTGGGTTGCTACCAATATTGTGTTATTTGTAAATTTGTGCTTTTGGTCCCAAATGGCATTAGTTCACTTCTGCTTGGGTTCACAAACAGATTCAAATCATTAAAATATTTCAGCAATTTATGTGTAGTGTCATTTAGGGTTTCCTCTAGTGTATGTGAATCTTTATGGCATACAGTAATAGTGGAATCATCAGCATACTGAAAAAGTCTGGTATTAGTAGGTGTAAACTTAATCATGCATGTAGAGAATAAAAAGGAGTGGTCTTCAGGTAGAAGATCTTCTTGTTCATCAACCTACTCTGCTAATCCACATAGCCCACCTAAAAACCTTTATCCTTTAAAAACCCATCCTGTGGCTGATTGTAAGCTCGACGAGATCTATCTCGGCCAAAGAACTCTTGGGTTCTGTGATTTGAAAAAATCACACTTAGGCTGTATTTATTACAGTGAGCTCTCTACAATCACGCTTTTAAGCAGCTACATCCTTCTACCTAATTTCACCTGCCAATGCCTAAAATACAGGCAGCCGTGGCATCTACCTCTACCCACAACCCTGCTTCCTGCCCTGAGCTGGAACTCCCCCCGTGACCGGACAATAGATCACAACAGCGTCGACCCCCCCCCCCAGGACACAGAACCTCAGTAGCAGTGACTCAGACTCATCACACGACACCAGTACAGAATCAACTACCCAACTAGGTAGGAGACTGAATACCTTAGTACAGACACATATACAGACTGACACTGCAACCCAAGGCAATCAAGTGCAAACTAAATCAAACACCCCCAGACCAAACATAAAAATACCACATGGTAACTATACAATATACATACTTCAATGTGACCAGAATAATCAAAACCCTTGGTTTGTCCGTCGCCTAATAGAAAAAAAAAAAAAAACCAAAATAATCCTGATGCTATGTGCTATGCCGAGAAAATCTACTCCACGAAGAATACATATGTGCTAACATTCAAGAACCAGCAGGAAGCTGTGACTTTCCAACAAGGGGTCCCAACACATTACTTTGGTAAGAATACAAAGTACACAACAAAATTGGAAGCAGTAACTAATAACATTACTGAAAAACCAAAAAAGACAATGACAGCAATATTAAAGAATATACCCTATGATATTGATGAGAACACACTTCTAAAAGACATCCAACAAAACAATCCGGAAATAACCAAGGACTCCAGGATAATTAGTAAGAATAATCCCACTCCACTGGTCTGTGTCTTTATAACAGATGTAGCCACAGTGACCACCATTCTGACGCATGGCGCCATTGTGCAATGTCAAATTTTTAGAGCAGAACCGTCCCAACACAGTGAACGCCATGTCCCCTGCAGACATTGCCATCAATATGGACATCAAAATGACAATTGCACAGAACCACCCAAATGTTTTCATTGTGGAGACAAATATGAAACCACGACGCTGTCCTCAAAGCAAGAAACAAACTGAAATTTACTGTGCCTCATGCAACACTACAGGACACTACACAGGCCAGGTGAGATGTCCCCTGTACACGAAATCCCCTCCTTCCTCTGCATCCCAGACAGCCACAACAAACATCTTCCCCCCATAACATACCTGCTCCACCACAACCAAAACAAACAACCCAATGGCCAGAAATGAAATTTACACAAATTCCAGTAATCAAAAAAGAAATAAATCCTAAAGAAACAGCAGGCACACTGAGAGACCTGACAGAACAAACAGAAGCAGATTAAAAGCACACAAAAACAAGTGGAAACAACTGAGAAAAACCTGACAGCTTATGTGCAAAAGATAGCAAACACCATCATCCAACAAATCCTTACCACAATCATCCCACCAATATATGATGCCACTGCCCTGACACACAGAATTAGACTCCTGAATAATATAAAACAAATGGCGCAGATGATCCAAAAAACCATAAACACAGCGAAGATAGGCAATCAAATGCCCATCTTCATAAATGACCTGCAATAGAAATGCAAAACACTGACCCAATGACATGAGGCACTTAAAATGGCCATCACAACACAAATCTGGGACTGTACAAACATTAAAATACTCCATATAAACATCAATGGTGTGACAGGAAAACGACCAGTACTACAGGACATGCTTACCCATCACCAAGTTGATGTGGTAACAATAAATGAAACAAAGCTCAAACCACCTAGGAACTTCACAATTCTACCGTTAGAAACCTTTCGGAAAGACAGAACCACCAACAAGGAGGTAGAGTAATGATCATAGCTCGCACAGAGCTTAACCCAACAGAAATGAACTTTTTGAGTTTGATTTATGAGTCACTATGTTTACACTCAAAGTTTGAGTATAAACTTAGTGACTCATAAATCAAACTCAAAAATGAAGAATACTTCAATGTTAATAATACTTCTGTTTTTAATAGAAATGAGCTTGCCGCCAATTTTCCAGATCAAGAAGCATTAGTGGTGCAACTACAGATTAAACAAAAAATACACATAGCTACGCTATATGTTCCGTCTCTTATCACCTTTTCCGACTGACCTACTGTATTATCTCCATGACACAAAATCCTGATAATAGCAGGCGACCTGAATGCCAACAACCGAACACTACTAGATGAGCATACAAATGCACATGGCAGAGAACTAAAGAAAATACTTGACAGAACCGAGCTGAAACTAATATTTACACCAGGCCCAACCCGCATCAGATATAATAAAAAACCAAGCTCTCCAGATAAGGTTCTAACATCAAGAAGAACATACACAAATCCAGGATATTAAAACTGACACTGCACTATGTTCAGATCACTTGTCGATAATCATCACCCTCAAAACAAATACATGGAGAACAGAAATGCAAACAACCAAAATAATTTGACTATGAGAAGGCAAACTGAGATATATAAAAAAATACAGCAAAACAACTGCAAGCCTCACGCAAAAACTCCTCACAACATGCCAACAAATAGATGACCATGCCCAGGAACTGACCGACTTAATTCAACAAGCAAGAACAGCTGCCATCCCACAGAAAGTCATCAATACCACCACATTTGTCCGGCTGCACTTCATCGATGCAGGGGAATGCAATGCCGCCTTGAGGACCGGGCTGCCCTTGTTAGGGCAAAGCCTGATAATCGAGGCGAGCAAGCCTTAGCAGCACTTCCCCTGCCAAAGGTGCTGCGCATTCGGACACGATGCTGCCAAATGCACTGCACCACCGAGGTGCCACTACTGTGGCAGCCCTTCTCTCACTTCCGAGTGCAAGAGACATGAATGACCTCCGCCACCGTTACTCCACTACATGCAGTGGCTCTGGCCACTTCACTGGGCAAGCGCAGTGCCCTCTGTACCCTCGCCTCGGCGAGGTGAGTGTTAGACAGGAAGCACCTACCTCTGCCGAACGTATCACCACATTGCCAGATGTGCTACTTCTACAAGAGCTGTGAGAAGAACTTCGGCAAACCAACACACGCCTCAGACACCTGGAGGAAAGCTTCGCTGCCACAGCCTCGCCCAGGACCCCCACGGAGGAGATTCAGGACCTCCACTCAGAGGCCCTGAACATCACCACCCGACTGGGAAACTTGGAGGATGCTGTCACCGCTGCCAACACACACCAAGCAGCTGACAGTGAAGCTCTTCAAAGACTATCGATGCGACTTGCTGACATACGCACGGACTTTACAAAAGACTTGGACTACAGCAGAAACCACCACTACTACACTTCAAGAAATGGCAAAAACACTGGACACCACTAGTCAAAATTTCCAGGACTCCCTCTTGACACTATCTCTGCTCGAGTACAACACTCGCAAGACCAAGGAGGCACAACAAGGGCACGCTGCTCAAGTTGTGCACCACAATGGTCTACTGCAGCACACAACAGAACAGCATCACAACGAACTTGCAGCACTTCTCGGGCAGCAGAACCTGCTTAGCCCGACCACACAACCACGCCCACGCCGCCGATAGGCCCACAATTACCTAGAGCCGTCCCAAGCACATCTGGTGCACAGACAGATATGACCTTATATTTTAAATAAATGCTTTACTTCCTTCTTTCCACTCCTTTCACTCCTCACAATCTTACACCTTGAGCCTCTGTGCTATGGTCAGGGCCTAGTGTCATGTCCATAGGCAGATAACCCACTTTTCCTGTGCCCTTCCTTACGCACAGTTCAGCAGCTACCGATACTAACGGAGGTGCAACCGCGGAACTCCAACATCTCTTTTACTTCCCTCCTTGTTACTTTCCTTAACCCTCCTACTGTCGTCTTTCCCCTCCTTAAACTCCTACAATAGACCGTTACCGAAGGATGTCATCAACATAATAAAACAGAAACGGAAAGTGCAAAGACAGTATATTAAAACACATGACCCTCAGGACAAAACCATATTAAACTGCAAGAACAAATAAAACAAGAAATCTATACCTATAGCTGCCAGCGTTGGAATAAACTAATAGAAAATATAACAGGCAGCCATGCCCGAGAACCCGCCAAAGTTTGGCGACTCATTAAGAGCGTGAGAAGGAAGGCCACGTCACAGTACCCCAATAAACAAGACAATGCGTATATTTCAACCACGACAGAGAAATTAGAAAATTTCAAAAAGCACTATCAAGAACTCTTTCAACTGCCAGAGGACCCGTCATTTAACAAAAAACATTTCTGAGAAGTAAACAAACACATAAAGGAATTTCAAAATTTATACAACCCTCAACCACACTGCAGAGACTTAGACCCCACAGATGAATAGGAAGAACCAGTACAAACACAAGAAGTCTACAACCTCATACAAAAGTAAAAACACAGCCCCTGGACCTGATGGGATAATGTATCAAATGTTAAAGCAACTCCCCATCGAAACAATCAACGAAATTAGGAAAACATAATGCCATGTTAAAATTTGGATACCACCCAAAAATATGGAAGCAGGCAAATATAATTCTCATAGAAAAACCTGGAAAGGATAACACAGATCATAAAAACTACTGCCCTATCTCCCGGACTCCAACATTATCAAAAATTTTCGAAAGAATAATTGTTCAGACTGACCTGCAAAAATCTGAACATCTTACCAGAAACACAAGCTGCCTACAGGAGTGATATTACAATACAGGATCAACTGGTGAGGGTAATTTCAAACTTCCAGGATAACTTTAATAAACAATGCACCACAATTGCTGCCTTTCTAGATATAAAGAATGCATTCGATAAATGTTGGACTGATGGCCTCCTGTATAAACTCACAGAATATCATATACCGACAAAAATTACACACCGGACTGCAAGCTTTCTCACCAAAAGAACAGCCCGCATACAGATAAACGGGACATTATCCAACCCAATCAACCTGCAAGCTGGAACACCACAAGGAAGTGTCATCTCGGGCCTTCTTTATATCAATTATACTTCTGACACCCCACAACCTAAATACCCGAATATACAGCTAGCCCAGTATGCAGATGACACGGCATATTGGTACACTCATATGAGACCACAAACAACAAAGAAACAACTTGAAGAACAATTAGAAAGATTCCTACACTGGACCAAAGAGTGGAGAATCACAATTAACACCCAAAAAACACAAGTACTCCTTATGCGGAAGAAAATGAAACAAAAACATCAAAACATGACAATGATGTTTAACAAGACACATCTCAAAAGTACACAATCCGCAAAATATCTGGGCGTTAAAATACGATCCAACCTGACAGTGAAAGCCCACTACAATGAAGTTCTTAAGAAAACTAGACCCATTCACTGCACACTATCCTATATGGCAAGATTAAACAAGAAAGGACTGTCACCCAAGATACTCCGCAGACTATGTATGCCTTAACAGATCTAATATTACCTATGCTGCTGTCGCTTAATCTATGAATACTCAAACATAGAAACAATAGATAAAGATATTGCCAGCCAAATGATAAAATACATACACAATGCACACACCAGAAGCTACAGACACAGCCTGATAAACACATCCCAAAAGATGACAACCATACAAGAAACAGTGACACAGAAAAATCCACCTCTCATCACTTTAATTCAAATATATGATAAAGAACAGCAAGATATACAGGAAACAACAGCATTTAGAAGCCATACTGAATATGACCAATCAATAAAAATAAGACAGCAAATAAGATAAAACGAACTGATGAAGAATAAAGAAACAACACATCAAAAATGAACTAAAACACAAATTCGGTCTTCTTAGGCCCAAAATAAAGGAACCGATGGACTCACTATAACCTGGGGAACTAAACACATACCTTCCCTTTGATGCAACTAAACATTCTCACTGACGCCACCACGCACAAAAAAACAAATCAACTTGGCTGAAGAGGGAGTCTCCCTATACAGCCCTGTAGTGGTTCATGCCTAAATACCATTATTCATTCATTCACAGAACCTTGTAGCACCCCATGAGTTAGTACTTGTCAGGGACACATAAATAAGTCATTCAGTTTTTAAAATTATAAACTGCTCTCGACTGGTTAAGTAGGATTTTAGGATTTGTTGTGCCTGGCCTCTGATACCGAGGTCGTAGAGTTTGTGTAGCAGGATAGTACTATCCACACAATCAAAAGCTTTAGTTAGGTCCAGTAGGACTCTCAACACCATGGTTACCTGCATCAATGTTGTTAATGATCTCTTCCATACAGTCCGACATGCATTTGATATGGAACTATTTTTCACAAATTCATATTGATATCGTGGTAGTAAATTAGTTTAATAAATAGCACATCATTCTTTTGTATAGAATATGTTATGGATTTTGGGGAAAGCTGATAGTATGGAAATAGGCTGAAAATTATTTTTATCTACTTGGTTACCTTTTTTTTTGGGGGGGGGGGGGGGGAATGGGTATAATTTTTGCAATTTTCCATGCATCCGGAAAAATTCCGGTTTTTAAACATGAGTTTATCTGTAAGGGGATCTACTATGGACCTTCTACATGCTTTAATGACAGAAATGGGTATGCCATTGTTGCCTACACTGTTACAGACATTCAAAGACTTGATCACATCTAATGTCTCCTTGCTGTCTGTAGAATATAGGTACAAACTGGAAGCGCATTTGGAGCTGTTGCTTTGACTGCCATCATTGCCTATGTTATTGCAATTAGTTAATATATTTGCGGCAGTGGACACGAAATGGTTATTAAGAATGTTAGCTATGTTGGTTCTTTGACGATTTCATCTATATCATTAACCGCTATAGTATGGGTATCTACAGATACTTTCCAAAAGTTATTTATTATTTGCCAACTAGCTTTGCATATGTTGACCGAATTCAATATTGCTACATTGATGCTGACATGTTTAGCATCCATTACTAGTTGATCATATAAGTGCTTTATTTGTTTATATTTGTAGGGGTTAAGGGTCTTGTGTCTTATTGTGCATACTAGCCAGTTTAAGCCATATGCATAAGTTTTTAATTTGGGGGTTAGTCCATTTATACTGGTATGTATGTTTTGGTATGACTACTTTTACTGGTCTAAGGGGGCAACAAATATTAATGTAATATCATAGAATATTTTTAGTTTAGATCAGGGTCTGCTTCCAAAAAAAATGGTAGCCCATTTTCTTTAGTTAAAGCCTTATTCATTGCACTCAGGTTTGCTGCACTATAAGTGTTGATTATGAGTAATTTTAGGAAATCCTACTTCTCTCAAAATGATATACAGAGCTGTACTATCAGATAAGCATGAGTGAAGAACACTCACATGATAGTGCACATTACTGAAATTAGTAATAACGTTATCTATTGTAGTACTAGATGTAGCTGTAATTCTGGTTGATTTAATGATTGCTATGGTTAGGTTATAATCGTTTAGGATATATTGTAGTTTAGGCTTATCAGGGGAGTTTTGAAGAAAATCTGTTAATGTCGCCAATAATTACAATTTTGCTATCAGGGTTAGTTGTGTTTAGGTTTAATAACACTTAATTTATCAAGAAACATGCCGAGATCTACACTGGGTGGTATGTATGCTCCAGTAATATTTATTTCTGATTTAGGGAGGTTATTTTGATTCCAGCAAGCTCAATATGCCCCTCTGCTGATAAATTTTGTATATAGAGTTCACTAATTTGTCCAGATAGATAGGGGTTAGTGTACCCAGTTTTTGATTACACGATAAAAGCTAGGTGATGGATTCATTCTGGGGATTAGGTTATGTACAAATTCCTGTTCTCGTAGGCCATGCTCGGTGAGAATCAGGACATCAGGTTTTTTTTTTTTTCTTTTCTAGAATGGATATATTTAGTGCATCTATCTTGTTAGAAAGCATTTGGATATTTTGATGTAACAACTTTAATACGCAACACTTTTCCATCTTGTTTGAAAGGGTGCCTAGTTTTTTGGGTTGGGTACAGTTGAATCCTTCTGGTTAGTTTATCTTTTACAGGATTATGACTAACTTCTGGCTGCGCATGTCTATCAATTGTGGCGAATCTCCATTCCTAACTTCACCTAACCTTCTCTTGCCGTATTGGTTAAAATGCAAGCCGTGTTTAGTGTGCATTCTACGATCAGCCGTAGAAGCTTTAACTACTTTGACATGCTCAATAGGATCAATGTTCCTATTTACTATCTTAACAACATGATGAATTGCACTGTTTTGTCTATAGTCATACCTTGTGGAAGATCCACTATCACTGCATTTGTGCGACTAGTACTTTAAACTTTCACTGACTGCTTCCGGGTTTCCCTTTTCTATATCATTAGCTCCTCCAATTAACACTAAGCAGTCTTTTTTCGTGAAATCCCACACACAGTTGCCGATAGGAGTTTATTATACTGCTGATACCCTCCTCTGGTAGTACACAAGACATTGTTTCCGGACTTTTTCGGTTGCCTCCGATGTACGTTACCTAATCCTCTACTGTGACTATCGCCGAAGTTAAGCATCTTGCCTGTTTTATTTCTATTTCTGAAGTTGATTATTTAAACACATCCTTAATACACACTTTATTTCATTTAATATCAATTATATTATACTTCACACACATTCGGTTGCCTCCGATGTACATTATCTAATCCTCTGCTGTGACTATCGCCGAAGTTAAGCATCCTGCTTGTTTTATTTCTGAAGTTGATTATTTAAACACATCTTCAGTACACACTTTATTTCATTTAATACATATTACACATTTATACTTCACCTCACACAAAACCAGATGCCTAAACAGTGCTGCCACTAGTGAGGAACAAAATTACTTTTCCTTACTCGTAAACTGTAGTTGTGGTTGAAAATGCATTGTGAATATTGATAACCTTCAGTAATGAAGATTATAGCAGATAATTTATTTATATGGAAAATCCGCTAGAGGTTATTACTTTTTCATCGACCAGGTCTTGCTGCCCATAGATGGCTCTGACTAATAACTTATAGCCCGGAAGAAGATGTATGTTTAATTATTTTTTCTGATTTACTGTCATCTTCAGACTTTTATCGCTGAAATAAATAAATCCAATATAAAGCAACAAACTTTGTTGTAGCCCGCCTCGGTAGCGTGGTGGTAGTGTCTGCCTCGCGTTCAAGAGGTCCCGAGTTCGAATCTCGGTCAGGGTGAGTTATCTGGATAAGGTTTTTCCCTTATCCTGAAAGACGTATGTCGGGTAACTCTTAAGCTCTATGGACCCTGGGCTCAGTTGAGCATCATTTCACCCATTTCCATTCATCGTCCGATATGACTTAACATTAAAAAAAAAAAAAAAAACCTTGTATGAAATAGTGATGGGCAGAATTGAAACCACTGTATTCGAATAAAAGATCTTGGATGCTACAAACGAGAACATTTGATTGTGTGTTCGATGAAAGTACTCGGGGTCGCTAGAGCGAATGTCTCTGGCGCTGGCGTTTCGCCGATTAAAGGGTCGCGGGTTCGGGCCACACCTTGCGCATGGTGTTTATGGGTACTGTGTATACGTGTTCAAGTATAGAAAAACAACATAAAAATAAAAACAAGGAAAATGAAATATTTTTTCTTTTAATTAAAAAGATCGAGTACTACAAGTGCTACTTGTATTCGAAAAAAAGTTTTCGGATACTACAAACGAGAATATTTGCTTATACTCAGTGCAAGTGCTCGGGGTCGCTGGAGTGGATGTTTCCTACACTCCGCCGTATTAAGGGTCGCGCGTTCGAGTCCCACCTTGGGAATGGGGTTTTTGCATACTGTGTAGTACATATTGTCACCGATGGCATTGTTGTGCTTGCCGCGACAAATAGGAGCCGGACGCGTGGGCAGGAGAGCTGGACGCTTGCCAAGAGACAGAGAGAGGCTCCGGAATTTTCTCGACGGCAAACTCCTGGCTACGTCAGGTCTGATGACGATCACGGCTGCCCCGGTGTCCAGAAGCACGCGGCACGGCCTCCCTTTCACCCAACCTTCCGCGATGAGGCTGTCATCCGTACGTCGGCTGACGGCGCGCAGTGTCAATTGACAGGAAGGTGGCAACGGCGCCGACGTGCCCCTCGCCACTCGGTCCTTGCTTGTTTTTCCGGCTGCTCTCCTTCGTGACGGCAGTATCTCTCCAGGTGTCCCGGCTGGCCTCATCCCCAACACACGCCACTTGGTCTTAGTCGGCGTTCCTGGGCTGGTCTTCGGTCTCCATCGTCATATTGCCATGGTCAGATGTTATACAAGTGAAATTTGGTGTGATTCTTATAGTGCTCTTGATACGTTTGACGATGCTTGGGAAGAATTCTTTCACTGTTGCTTCTTTTGATGTGTTGTCCCATTTTCTTTGCCATCTCCTGATTCCATCTTCCTTCACTCTCGTAGTAATTACGTCCTTGGAGATTTTCTGGTAGACTGCTACTCCTTCCTCTGCTAATTGATGGGCTAGTCCATTTCCTTATATCTCAGCGTGTCCTCTGACCCAGCCGAAGTTAAGTATACATTTTTATTTTGTCAATTCCATTATTTTGTTTCTGATAGATTCTATTAATCTGGGATGTTTAAATTGATTCTTCAATGAATCTAAAGTTATTTGCTACTCTTTTCCTGTATTCTTCAATATCCTGTAGTTCTTGGAGTTTTTCGAAGATTTTCAATATAGCGATTTGCTCTGCCTGGTTGTAATTTTCACCCAATTTAAACTTTAATCTGGGAGTTACTTCTCAATTTGTGTATATGATTGCTGCCGCTCCGACCTTTCCTCCGGTTTTACTGCCGTCTGTATATATTTCAGTCTTGTAGAGGGTGTGTTTTTCAACTTCATGGATGACTGCAGTTTCCGTGGGGTGCTGCCAATACTTCACTTCTAATGGAGCGTCGTATTCCTGGTTTTGGGATTTCGTTACTTTATAGATTTCAGTTTTCTCTGCTATTGTTATCATTATAGGTTTTACTCCGGCTATATATTGCTTCTCCACTGCTTCCTTCCAAACGGGAGCCCCATAAGTTAGGATTGGGACGAGAGCACCTTCATAAATTGTCTTGAGTGCTGTGACCCAACCCCGACTGAAGTTTCGCTGTTCTTGCCAGCATATTAATTAGTCCCAAAGATTTATCTACCCTGTGGATTATATGTGTATTGAAGTTAAATTTACTATCCAAGTGGGTTCCGAAGTATTTCATTTCCTCTACTTCCTCTAATATCCTTTCATTTAGGAGGATATTGACGTTCCTGTCACCCCTTTTTTTCCTTGATATAAACATCACTTTGGATTTATTACTATTGAATACTAATTTGTTGTTGAGGGCCCACCTGTTTATTTTCTTTACATCTTGGTTTGCATAATTTTCGGCTTCTGCTTTGAAGTCACCTTTTGGTAAGATGACCAAGTCATCCGCAAAGGCTATAACTTTAGTTCTCTTGGAGAATGGTAGATTTAGGAGGGGATTATATAATATATTCCAGAACGCTGGACCACAGCCCTTCTGGATTTCTTTTTCTGCGCTGTAGTTGTTTATTGATAGTTGCTTTTCTTTCACTAAAATAGCTGACGGCTAAATTATAAAAGTTTTTTGGACACTTAAGTTTTCTGAGGTTCTTCAAAATGCTGGGCCACCAGGCAGCATCAAATGCATCTTGGACATTCAGACTTATTACAATTGTGCATTGTTTCTGTTTCAGACTGTTTTCTACAAATTCTTTTAATTGCATTACAGCGTCAACTGTTCCTCTTTGTGGAATAAACCCATATTGGTTGTTATTGAACAGGTCATTAGAAATTATATGAAATAAAATTCTGTCTATCATTAGTCTTTCTAGTAGTTTCCCCCCAATGTTAAGCAGGCTGATAGATCTAAATTTGGGGATATTGTTGGTCTTCTTTTCCGGGTTTAGTAATTGGAATGATGGAGTGTCCATTTCTGTGGGAATTTTTCTTTTCAGAGACACGTGCTGTACAGTGCAGTGAAAAACTTTGGGAAGACATTAAATGCTCTGAGGATTGTCACTAATTAAGCCATCCTCTCTTGGAATTTTCTTTGAGTTTATTTTATTTAATTTTTTTTTTTTTTTTTTTTTCAAATTTGAGATTATCTCTTCACTCGTGAATTTTTTGTCATCATCTGTTAGCATTGGCTTTTGAATTTCTCTCCTAATTCTTCTGTGGGATTCATTGTTGTCCTCCTGATTGTCTTCAGGGATGAAATGTGCAAGCATATGTTCTACAGTGCTAGAAGTATCTTCCGTGTATGTGTTATTGCGTTGGAGTAGTTAATCTTGGAGTGGTTCTGACTTTTCCTGATGCTAGTTTGTATATCATGTTCCAAGGATTCGCCCCATTTTGTACTGAGCCAAAGGTTTTCCATTACTTTATTTTTTCTTGTTGTAATTTAAGTTCTGAACGCTCATTTATTATATAAAGACTGAATGTGGTAATATATTCCTCCAGAATCAATCCCCGTTGATTGGTTAGGACACCGTGCCATGTATTACTTCTAGCGTTGCTATCAACTGCTAGAATTAATCTTGTGCCTTTCGAATGGTTCACAATTTGTTCTGTTTCCCTTACACTAACTTCGATTTTGTGTGTTATGTCAAAATAAGCACTTATTCCATAAAATTTGAAATGACCATAACTATCTCTACCATCACACAGTCTTCATGTGAAAGTTGTTTAATTAGGAGTACATCAATTTCTTTGTTATTTACAACGATGATTACTTTTTTCCTCCCCTGTCCACATGCGTAAGTTCTAAAAGATTTAGGTACGCCAGCAAGGTGATGTGAACAATGTAGGTTTCTTGGACAAAAGCTATATCTATACATTGTTCACACAATATGTGAACTAAGTTGTTTGTTGCAGCCCTCTTATGTTGTATATTAGCCTGTATACAACGTAATGGTCTTAATTGTCTATTCCTTTGATTTTCCATATTACTAATATACTCTATCTATATACCTTTTAAGCATAACATTATAGCAATCACAATTTCTATTGAGTAAGGAATGATTCACGTCGACAAGTGCAATAATCTTCACTCCTACAAATGCTCCACCCTAACTTGACTTTCTTTCCTGCTAGGCCTCTCCTTGTTTCTGCATTGACTTCTATCACTAAGTTCTTATGTTTCTTTTTGTCTAGAAAAGCAAACTCGGCTGTAATGTCATGCTCATTTAGTGCCAAATCATTTTTCTGTGATATTATGGCTGCTACCGCAATATCAATGGTTATTTCATCTGGTACATTTAAAATAATCAACTTTGGGTTTCTCAATTTTGGTGTTGAACTTTCCTATTCCTCCCCACATACCTCTTTTATTTTATTGGAAATGGTTTCTAAATCTGCCTTGTTTTCTGATTCTATGATTATCTGATGATCCCTTTGAGTTTTTAAGTGCATTGAATCCTACCGTCAATTCAATTGGGTTTAAGGATTATGGCTTCACGGGAAATCAGCTACGTCAAATTGAAGAAGATCGAGCTTTCGGCCATTGTGAACTCAGTTCCTGATGAAGACCATAGAGTTCACAATGGGCAAAAGCTCGATCTTCATCAATTTGATGCGGCTGATCATCCGTGAAGCCATAATCCATAACGCTCGCCACGAAAGCTTCAAGTCTTACAATTGGGCTTAAGTTTGTCTTGAGTAAGATCTTCGTATATTCTGCTGTTTTATTATTCTTCGATTTAATGAACAGCTAGTACCGCTTGTTCTGATTAGACATTTCCCTAAGAACATTTGCATAAAACTTCTTCGGCCCGCCTGCAGGAGGTAACGAACAACTGGGAAGGTAGTGCGACGTTGAACCAGCAGATGTCGCAAGCCTCTGCAATGTAGCAATGCCCGGTTTGACTTCATGCATCATGGAGTTTGTTGACCCAGCCTTACTTTCTTATTCAGTAATCACTTTGTATTTTTCATTTATAACACATCTCTAGTTTGCAGCTTCTACTCTAATGGTACTTTCCGCATCTAGAATCCTCTGCTTCAAATCACTTTTCATTCTGATGCACTCCTCCTGCACACTAATCAAACTGCTCAGAGCATTCTCAATAACATTCTCGCCATCTCAGCTCTTTCCTATTTATTTATTTGTGTGTTTGTTTATTGTCATTTGAAAAGGTTCCCAGAGCCAACGCTCATGGTAGGGAATAGTACATAAAATATATAAATGATGGCAGGAAGACAGGTGTGTGTGTGTGTGTGGGTGGGTGGGTGTTTTTTTTAAATGATGGTGCAGAGTCCCCATACACAGAATCCAACTCATCTTTGATTTGTGTAGGCGTATTGCCCTTCAAAAACAAATACTTAATGACAGCTCGATACTTGATTTTGTCCATTTTCATAAAAGCACTCAACATCAACTCACTAAAATGGCTGTTACATAACAACTGAGCATCCAAAAATGGCTGAAACTTTGGTGTCAACAGATGAACAACAAAATTCACCAACTTTTATTTAAGAGTGCTGCCATCTTCATGTTAAGGTCGGAAACTTTTCAGACCACCCTCGTAAGTCTTTTCTTTAATGTGAAGCGTGTCTCAGTCTGCATTTTTGGTGAGATTGTGAAGTCAACTTTTTGGTTGAAATGCAATATTTAGTACAAACGCCTAGCATTGATAGTAAACTGTAGTTAAGAGGACGTATTTAAATTTCCTGGTCATACTCCCTGTGGATCTTGCATTGAGTGTGTTACTATGTTGTGTGAGAATTTTGACAAAATTAAAAAGTTTGTGCTTTGATCCAGCTGACACAGGCACAGCAACTTGTTACCAGAGAAAATACAGACAGAACTATATTGTGTCCATAGTTACCTGACCGCAGCTATTATAGAACAAGGTTTGGAAAAGCAGAAACAGTGGGAGATTTTTACTTCCATGAGGGAGCAGTTAGATGGCTTTGCCAAAGATAAACTTGAGTTTAGTCTTCAGAAGACTCCCGACATTGAGGATTTTGCCACATCTGTAGAATTGCCATTCTGAGTGAATATAAGATGTGCCCCAGGCTGGCCCTGTAGCTCAGTCTGTAGAGCACCTGCCTGCTGTGCTATGGGTCCCAGGTTCGATTCCCGGTGGTGGAAGTGGGGGATTATTCTCCGATCAAGATAATTCCTCATGTTCCCAGAGTCTGGAAGTATGACTGAGAGTGTGAGTGTGTGCGTGATATAATGATTAAAACCTAACGAATACGAGTTAACATCTTCGATATGTTCCAAAGGAGAATGGCTGCTGTTATGACCATTGGAGTTAAATGGAACAAAAAGAATTGCCCCACTGGTTTCTGGATGTCGAAAGAAGCCTTAGCATCTACAGAGACATTCTATCTCCTAATAAAAACAGACTTACTTTTAAAAATGTAGAGATACTTACTGTCCTGAAGTATAACAGCTTCATGTGTTTTCCTTTTTCTGATGAGTGCTAATTTGATGTACTTGTTTGTAGTTCAATAAATTAGAATAGAGGATGAGAAATTATTGAATTAGTTGAACAAACCAGCATATTATTTAAGTTAATTGGTGGAAATTAGTCATTTCTTCACACTAGCCGCATATAGGCTAAGGTTTTGTATGCATAGAGTCAACATGAAAAATTAATACTATGGCCGGGATTTGAAACACGGACCTCCTGGTTTCTGTCCGGTCACTCTAACCTATTGAGCTACCATGGCCAACGTGCTGTCCTGAGATTAAATTCTCCATTTGACCCATATATTCCCGGTAAACCACTAAGGGCTCTCATATCGGAGATACACCGTTTGTGGCAACTTACTATCGTAAGTACTTAAATCCCAGGCTTCATCATTTAACTCTTATTATTTAAGTTAATTGGTGGAAATTAATATCCATCCGTGGTTCAAATCCCGGCTATAGTATTTAATTTTTCATGTTGACTCTATCCAAACCAGCACCTTCTTGTCCCTTTTCTTACCTTAGTTGAGAACCTTTCCCCTTTCTTTTTTCATCTGAAATTTGCTCCTAAAAATCCTAACCTATTGGTTTTGGAATTGGTTCAAAGTAATCTAGTTCCACTTATTGGGGAGGGGGACTCCTATGTACCAGAAAGGGAATAGAAGTGACTGAAATAGAGGGGAGGAGGAATGTACAGTAATACCAAGCAGATGACTATTTTACTCATTTGTTTCAGCTTCTCGGAGAAGATACTATGCATATGTATGGAGCCTTTTGCACTGTTACTCTGCAGGAAAATTACGGTCTGTGGGTGTTTGGTTTGGAGTTCTGGTGCTCCTTGTATTGGCTGCAATCATTTCTTATCTTATTGTGTGTAAGTATAATACATGTTGAAATTTATTCCAATTTCATTATTGTAATTGTAAGTTAACACTAAAATGTAATCTTGACTTGGTCTACACCAATGTAAAATCGGTATATGGACTCAAACATTATCAAACATTATCAAACATTATGATTATTATGATTATTATGATTAGTATGATTATTATGATATTATTATTATTATTATTATTATTATTATTATTATTATTATTATTATTATTATTATTATTATTATTATTATTATTATTACTATTACTATTACTATTACTATTACTATTACTATTACTATTACTATTACTATTACTATTATTATTATTATTATTATTATTATTATTATTATTATTATTATTATTATTATTATTATTATTATTATTATTATTATTATTATTATTATTATTATTATTATTATTATTATTATTATTATTATTATTATTATTATTATTATTATTAATTATTATTTATTATTATCATCAAACAACTTGCTAGTCTTTTTAGTTATGTTTGTGTATGAAGTTGCTGGAGTTTGGTGTAGCTTAAGGGTAGGCATCTGTGAAAAATGCTAAAATCCAGAGTTTATATCAGAACTGCTTGAAATTTTGTCATTAGGTGGGGTATAGGGAATCTAGGTAAGCTTTCAAAATTCATCTTTCTATCTTAGTTTTTTTTAAAAAAAAAAGTGTTTTTTATAGTATGATTTTTGTATGTTACATAAAAAGTCCCAGGTATACAGTTTTTCTTTTAGAAACTTTAACTTTTAGATTCAGGTTTCTCTGTACATCAGTTACAAAAGTTGCTATACTTTTAAAGTGTGTGTCAAGTATTTTTGGAGAAAAAAATTGTTATGTGTGAATATATTACATTTTTCATATTTTTTTTTTTTACAATTTTGAGATTTAAAATTCAATAATAAACTGTTTTAATTTAAATCAACAAAAATACCAACTTTTATTAAACATCTATTTAGAAATATGTATGCAAAGTTTAATACAAATTTGTTGAGAATTGCAGAACTTGGAGAATTTTGAAGATACAAAAATGTTCAAAAATTGAAAGTAGAGAAAAATGAATTTAAAGATTTATATAGAAATTACACTACTTTCTTTACTTTGAAAACTCCATGCATCATATGCAGGCCCAACAGCTATCTTATTACCTTCTTTCTCTTTAATTTGGTTACCTTTGGCTCTTTTTTTTTTTTTTTTTTTTTTTTTTTATAAATTTTCTGTCTACAATAGTTTTACCAAAAAACAAAAAATTTAATTTTTTGCTGCAATTTCTTTACATCAGGAAACATATTACATTCTCTACAATTTTTGTTATAAATGATTGTAACTTTGGATTCTGGTTCCTTTAGATAATATTTACAAAACGATATATGTATATACTCATTTGCCCATGTCTAATGGTTCTGGAGGAGGGAATTTAAGGAATATGATAGAATTTTTTTTAATTTTTGTCAATTTTCTGTTTCAATACCAATCATTAACTTTTTGATATAGAGCCATAATGATACCAATTTTTATTGGAAACTTATCTAGGAATATACATATATGCAAAAATTAAATAAATGCATGGAAAACTTGAGTGTCTGGACTGTAAGGAGTATTAAAACTGCTAAAAGTTGGACTTCAAAAATGTAGTGAGGAGCTCTAAATATAAACAACATTTTTTTCTAAGTTTCAAAACACTCCTGCACTCTATGAAGACCACTCAGCTAGTTTATTATCCTCTTAATTTAATCACTTTTAACTGCTCCTTGGTAGATATATATTAGCTCGATGAACTTTGAGTACTTTGTTTTAGCTTTCACCTATCCCTAATACTGCTAATTTTCGTGCAAACAGGACTTACTATGCTTGCTGCAACTTTTACCTTAGCATTTAGACTAGTTTTATAACCCATATTAAATTCACTAACAGCTGCAATCACTGCAATTTGCAATTTCTTTCTTAATATAAAAACATCTTTGTGACATTTACTCCATGCAAACTTTCATTAGCATTCTGTGCTTCTGCTTTGATGCAACTCTCTGGTGAATAGTACTAACTAATCTCTTTATTTTTGTCTATGAGATGGAAATTGTAAGAAGAGTAGTTCATGCAATTCATACCGATGGTCATACAAAACTTCTGCATACAAATATGACCCTTACCAATGCCCAGAAATACATCAACCATTCTTCTATTTACATCAAAAGGTGACCTACTAGAATCACTGTTAACTCTTGGGCTATAATATGTTTTCACTTAACATTTACCTCAAGCAGAGCATTCTAGTATCATTACTTACTATTATGGCTAGAAAACCTTTAAGTTTCATTATATTTTGCTGCGAAATAGCCACTGTACTAACCTAACCTGGTATGAATTATATACCTACTGTTGTAACAAGAAAGCAATATAATGTTAAATCAGGCTTTATTCCTATTCTAAACAATATTAATTTAATAAAAGGTTTTATCCACGGCTTTCACTTGCATGTAAACCATATTTCACAACACTACATGTCAGTCAAAATGTTTGTTTACTTTCAAAAGTAGTAAGTGGAAAATAATATTAAAAAATGGTAGCAGACAGGTTCAGTAGCTTCCACAAACATCCAGAAGATCTCTCTGCACATTACCACAGTAACAGGAGTGCCTCAGGGGTCAAAATTAGGTCCATATCTGTTTATCCTATATATAAATTTTCTATTTAAAATAATACAGGATGCTGGAGGATTAGCAATTGAATATGCAGATGATACAACTGTAGTGGTTACAGGTAAGACAGAGGCAGAAGTTCAGGGAAAAGCAAACTCCTTATTAGAATCAATTAGCACTTATTTAGAAGCACTGGGAATGGTACTAAACACAAACAAAACCGAATGGATGCAAATTCAGCTCAGTAATAGAAAAAAATCAGACATCACATTAACAGTACAAAATAAGCAAATTAGCCAAGTAGCACAGACAAACTTTTTAGGATTAGTTATAGACAGTAGTTTAAAATGGCACAAACATATAGAAAAGATCAACAAGAAAATAAACAAGGGCATATGTGTATTAAAACAGACAACACAAATTATGGATGAAGTCAGTGCACTGAAGGTTTATTATGCATTTATACATGCACACCTAAGTTATGGGGTCATTTTATGGGGGGCAGCAGGTAAGAAAAATATGTTAAAAACATTTAGGCAACAAAAGAGAGCAATAAGAATAATGGAAAAAATCCCTAGGAGACAATCATGTAAAAGTAGCTTTAAAAAACTTAAAATACTCACATTACCCTCTTTATACATATTTGAATGTCTCAAACATGTAATAAGAAACCACATAGAAGGAAAAAATAGAAACATTCATGAATATAATACAAGAACAAAACAGAACTACTTTAGAAATAGGTTCAGGGGAACATTAGCTGCCAAATGTATTGAAAGTACTGCAAAAAATTTATATAATCATTTACCTCACTCTATCAAGGCAATAAATGTAGAAGTGAAGAAAATTTATGCAATAAAGACTTACCTAGTGAAAAACGCTTTCTACTCAATTGAGGAATACAAAAAGGGAAGAGAGACTTAGACTTTGTTTATTAAATTTTGTTATCAATCTATTGTGTATATCTAGAATTGCTAATAATCTGTAAATAGATTTATTTGTTTTATTATTGAACTGTAAAAATGTAATTGTAGTGTTACTTTTGACGATGCTTTGTAAAACATGTTGCAAATGGCAGAATAAAATCTGAATCTGAACAGAATCAAACCACATAGTTTAGACATGAGAATTCCATCAATTTCTTTGCAAAAGACTAGCAAAGGCAATATAAATGGCCACGCCCACCCGCACATGGACATTTAAATGATGACGTAGTGGCTTTTTAAATGGCGCTAGGGTCTAACTGACGGTAGATTCTGAAACTACAATGTTTAAACATAATTTTAAAGCAAAAAACGGAAAATGTAATTTGTCATTTTTGACAAAATTTCACCGATGCCTCCCCTTAAAAATACTTGGGTAGCACACACTTGAATATTACATAACTTATCAACTTTTTTTCTCAATTTTCTAATTTTAATAATATTTTTTAGAAAGACAAAATAGGGTTATTGGAATACAGGTAACAGAAGAAATAAAATACTACAGAGGGAACTTGCATAAAGCGCATGCAGTTTCTTATGCTAGAAACTTTGGAACCATAATCACTAGTGCTGAGGAATATATGCACTGAAAACCTGAAAATATACATGCAACTATGCACTCAAATTATCAAAATATACAACCAAAGTATGCTCCCAAATATGCACTATCAAATGGTGTTAATGTGCTGCATTATTGGAAACTTTTTACTGCACTTAACCTAAGAAAGAAGCAAACGCAACACAATAAGTCAGTAGCCACCATCTCAATGCACAGTGTGCACAGTAGGTCATGCAAGTTTACCTGTTGCACGCCAGAATAGTCTACTGTGCACTCCGTAGCCTTCAGAGCAGTGGCGGAATGCCGAGTTTGCAATTTAAATGCACAATTGACTGTGCAACAATAATAATCAAATTGTAATATGAAGGATATAATTGTTATATAAATTGTTTTAATTGTTTCTTTCATTATCATTCAACTATGTACCTTTGTTTTAATAAAAAAAAAGAACAATAAACTGATAGTTTAAACAAAATGAAAATAATCGACAATCTACTTACAATACAGTTGTATTAAATAACAGCTCAAAGAAAAGCACACAACATATTACTCAGAAGTGGAACCTAGTTTTCTAGATTTTTGTTCTCTTTTGACAAAAATGTGAAATGTGTAATGTTTAACGCCCGCTTTTACTACATACGGCACCGCAGGCGGTGACACTGATGGTACATGAGATGAACATGGAGCACCGGTGGAATGAGATGGCGGGGGAAACCGGAGGTCCTGGAGAAAACCCGCCCCAGCGCTGTGTTGTCCAGCACAAATCTCACTTTGCGGTCGCCTGGGATCGAACCCGGGCCGCCTTGGTGAGAGCCAAGTGGTCTAACCACTGAGCCACGGCGCGGCCACCTCTGTTTTGACACACTAGTTTTTCAAAATTAGGTATCAATGTTTGTGCAGCAGGTAGTCTTAAGTTGACATTTTAAGTTCTGATCCGACAATTGAATTCTGCAGCGGTTTTTGTTTAATTTCATTAGTGAAAAAAATTGTTTGCCTATATATGTGGATACAAACATACTCAGAAAACGAGCGGCATTTCTATGTAGTCGAGGAAATGTATTTCTTGGAAAATGTGAATAGAAATCACTCAAACTAATTCTATTTTGGAATTTATTTTTCAGTTGACGATTGCATTGCAAATCGATAAGTTCAAGTTGCAATTCAAATGGAACATCAACAACATCTGTAGATCGAGATTCAACTGTATTGGAACACCACAGTGAAGCGAAAAATTATTAAATTTTGTCTTCGATGGAAAATATTACAAACAAATTTCAGGACTAGCTATGGGAAGCCCGCTATCACCATTTTTGGCCAATCTATACATGAGCTTTTTCGAAACACATATTACTAAAGCCTTCCCTCATATGTTTAAAACATGGTACAGATACGTAGACGACATCTTTGCAATAGTGCCCTACAAACTAATAGATGATGCTTTGAAACTACTCAACCTGCAAGAACCCAGCATACAATTCACAGTAGAAACTGAAGAGGACTGTACTCTACCTTTTTTAGACCTTAAAATCAAAAAAGGCAATGAAAAACTAGAATTTGGCATTCATAGAAAAGCAACACACACAGATAATTACATCAAAGCAAATAGTTTCAACCCAATTCCACACAAACATGCAACCATCAACAGTCTGACACACAGATTAGTAAATCTACCTCTCAGCCAGCAAGAATATCAAAACGAATACCATCAAATCTTAAAAACTGCAATTAAAAATGGATATGGAAAAAACCTTGTAGATAAAAAACTAAAATTATTCAAACTTCAAAAGAAATTAAAACAGATCACAGCTCTCACACCAATAAAACAAGAAACTAGATTTGCTAAATTTACTTACCATCCCTGGGCCACAAAAAAGTTCCAAAAAATATTCAAGAAATACAATATAACATTGGCACCAAAAAACAATTACAACATTAAAAACCTACTTCACAGTAATAATACTGATAAGATAAAACCAGAGTAAAAGTCAGGCATTTACAAAATTAAGTGTAAAGACTGTGAAAAAATTTACATAGGAAGGACAAAAAGGAACATAGGCACTAGAAAGAAAGAACACTTCAGGCACTTAAGATACAAAAATATTGATAAGTCCGCAATAGCAGCTCATTTCTGGTCTGAAAATCATGAAATTGAAGATAGCACAGAATTACTCAAATACGTACAAAAACATAGTGAACTCGTCATATGGGAGAGGATATACATAGAAAAACATAAAAACCAACTAATGAACTTTGAAATCCCGCTAGAAGAGAATCCCACATTTCAGTTCATCACTAAATCAACAGATGGCAGCAACAACCCCAGAATTACCCACACCGCTGGATCTAGCGTCAGTCGCACAAGAGCCTTAGATGCAAACGAAGATTTGCGAAACATGTCCTCAAAATAGGTACGAAAGTGAAGCAGATGTGTAAAAAATGCGACTCATCTAAAATTTAATAACATCTGTAGAGTTAGGTTCAGCATATACTTGGAAAATTGGCTCTAATTGCACCACGTCTTGAAACCTTTTCTGAAATTCTTGGTTCAACTCTCTTTAATATTTGAACATATTCTTGCAAGTCCATGACCTGAACAAACTACTGAACTGTTGAGAGCTTTGGGAAATGTACCACGTTCTTTGAGGTTAACTACCTTTCCCATAAGGATAGTTTCATTTTGAATGCTCTGATACTATCACTTTCTATAAAAAAGAAACACTCTTCCCATGAAGGCATAAATGTAGGAGTAGATGTCCTACGTGTCACATTACATTCTCCAATCAACATTATGTTTACAAAAACAAACCACAAGAGACGAGACAACACTGCTGTCCAATTCCATGTCTTGTCTTAAACTGAAGTCCCATGTGGCAGTGCACTGTGCTACGTTATTTGCTATAGCACAAAATCGATCCACTTGGTGACCGCTGCAATAAGTATAAATTCTTAACATAACATAAATCGGAATTCAACATATTAAATATGTATAAATATATGTATAATACAATGTTGCATTCCTTTTTACAAATCTAGCAGTACACCAAACCATTATTTTAGCTTAGACGTAGGCAACCCTGTACAAATCGCATAATTAATTTTGAAATACCAACAGTCGATTCTGTTTTTAAATTTGTTTTATTTTCAGATTTTTGTAGTACTAACAAGAACTTATTAACATCTAGCATTTGTAATGATGATGACAGCTTTGTTGTTTCCGGCTGAGGATGTGGAAGAATTTTCCATGAAATCGCGATCCCGGACAATTTAAGAAAAGTGTCATCATTTCTTATAAGATAAGTGAAGTTTTAAGTTACAAATTGTTATATTTGTATATAAATTGCACTATTTTAAAAAAGTAGTAAAAAAAATTTGCAAAATTTTATTTTGCAATAAAATGATTTTAGATATGCTAAAAACCATAAAAATTACCCTATTTCAATAAAAAATAAAACACACAAAAATAAAAAAAAAACTTGTTTTGAGTTTGCTTCTCCGAGAGCTGCTTAATGTGAGTTCTATTAACACTTAAATTAGTGTATTATGCATACTTTAACTCTATCATGGAATACAGGATATTATTTTGGGGCAACTCAGTAGGAAGTAGAAAATATTTCTTATGCAAAAGAAGGTTATAAGAATCATTACTAACACCTACAACAGATGCTCCTGTAAAGATCTTTTTAGAAGATTGAAGATATTAACGCTTCCTTGCATGTATATATTCTCAATCCTAAAATTCTTTGTATGAAATTGTGCCTTATTTGCAACAAATAATGTAATTCACAGAATAAACACTAGACAAAAGTAGAATATCCATTATCCTAGTGCTAAACTTCCTTACTTCCAGAAAGGTGTGCATTATGAAACTATCAAAATATTTGGCGTACTTCCTAATGTTCTTAAAGAAAAAGTTGATAATTTTGGTGCTTTTAAAAATGCTGTTAGAGAGTACCTTTGCTCAAAATCTTTTTATTCTATACAAGATTATCTGAATGACAAATTATCCTGATAATGCTTCTGTAGCTCTGTAAGTAATATCTAACTGTCCCAATGACAAATCAGTACTTATTAGTACTGATGCATGTTGAAAGTTTATTTTTAATGTATATGTATTTAAGAAATAACAATGAATGGTATCCATTGCAAAAAGGTTGAGACATACTGACATAAGCCAAGTGAAAGCTGATTTAAAAAGTGTTTGATTTTGTATCATATATAATTATTCCTGCTTTGTTTTCCACATTGCTGTTCATATTGCCTGTATACTATAATATGTCTTATGTTAACTTTTCAAGTACATATATATGCTATTAAACTTTATAACTCTGGACATGTTCAATGTTCACAGCCTTTTCTGGCTACAAGTGAACCTACTGAACGCAAATCTAAACTAATCATTGTAATCTGTGTTTACTTGCACAGAGCATTGTCCAAACGTTGTCAGAAGAAAGGTGCAAAATCTTCAAATTCCAGGTTGTAGTAATCACTGTAGCATGCACTTTTTCAGTTTTAATGTGCACTAAGGTTTTGCAATTGTAGCTGAATTACATACACAGAAATGCATTTATCTGCATTAAACTCTTTTCATTTCAGATACTGAAGAAGGCATCAAACAGGTTGACAAAAAAGAGGAGATTTACATAAGCGCTACCCAAGATAGTGGGGAGCTTGAGGTTAAAGTTAAATCAAGAACTTACGGTGATTTAAATCTATATGATGAGATAAATACTTCAATTTCTGATGATGAAAACCTAATCGGCAACATTACACCTGATGACCACAGAAAACATAAGAGGGATACAAATAAAAGCAATCCATCGAGGAGGAGGGATGCTGTCACAAAGAATTTAAGTTCTCAAACATCAGAATTTTCTCAAGAATCCACTATCATTAAATCTATAGAAGCTATTTCACAACAAAAAATACTAAAAGACCTTTTTGATGAGTATTATTCAGAAGTATTTACCTCCAGTTCATTGAGACCACAAAAGAATTCTTCTACAGTTGCACATATTCTTAAAATGCATGCAGTATTAAACAGAGCTAAACGTGAAATAGGAAAATGTTTGATGCCTAGTTGTCAGAAAATTTTAGCGGAGATAAAAAACAAGGTTAACTTACTAGAACACTCTCTTGTCGAATTAAAGCATCTTGTTCATGACTTGCAAAATAATGAAACACAGAAAAATAAAAATTTATCACAGGAAATGCAATATGACTTCCTTCTTCCTGGAAGTGCTTATGTAGAGGAATCAAATAAACAAAACATTTACACTACCACAGAAATGGAAGAAATACATTCCTCTACTTCTGAAACACACTTTTTGGACACTGTAGATGATGGACAAGAAATTAATGATGAAGCACTGAATCTTACTGATACATTTGTTTCAGTAAAGTACGAGACTACTGAAACAAAGGAAGATATGCATGATGATATGTCTAGTAGTAATTTGAGCAAAGATTCAAGTAACGCGTACTCAAAGACTACTCAAGCATTTCAGGATGTTAACATAATTGATGGGATGCATAACAGAACAGAAACAGTAAGCCAGGACTACACAAATCCTGAATTACAATACAAAGCCACTGAGCATACTAGTGATCCCATAGCTTTAAATAAAGAAGAAATTGATCATGATTACCATAAATCTAAATTTTGGTATACTGTATTCAGGAACTTAGAATTAACAACTCCAATAAGTAGTGAAGTTACTGAAGAGAATGGTAACAGAATGAGCATTTTAGAGGCAGAGGAAAATTGGAATAACTCAAATAAATATTTTATAAATATGGAGGCTTTAATCAAAAACACAAAAGATTTGCATATAATGAAAGCACAGTTAAAAGAAGAACCCTATTCAACAGAAAGAATAACTGCAGATTGGTCAACTAATCATGTAAGGATTAGGATGTAATCTTCTCAAGGGCTGATAAAGGGAACAAAATAGTAATCTTAGATACAGCTACATACAAAGAAAAAATGTTAGAGATACTACAACAAAA
Organism: Mantis religiosa; assembly: GCA_030765055.1. Taxonomy (NCBI): domain Eukaryota; kingdom Metazoa; phylum Arthropoda; class Insecta; order Mantodea; family Mantidae; genus Mantis; species Mantis religiosa. Next base: position 30,432,827 of record CM060948.1, read on the forward strand.
GAATTCCAGGAAATAGATTCAAATCCACTCAACCGATGCATAAAAGATGTACAAAAAGCCATCATTAATAGTAAAATTTTAACAACTACAGAACAAAAAACTATCAAACCGGATAACCTTACCCTTGCAAGACTATATGGTTTGCCTAAAATACACAAACCCAACATACCCAGGAAACCCATTGTAAATAATATAAACACTCCTACTTACCTTCTGGCAAAATGACAATCCAAAAAATTTCAGTCCTTTTCACAATTCCATACTCTGAGTATAAAAAACTCTTTAGACCTGGTAGAAAAAATTCAAAATCTTAAACTAAAACCTCATGACACTTTAGTATCCTTTGATGTCCGCTCCCTCTTCCCTAGCATTCCATTAGACAAACCTTTGATTCAACTGAAAAAATTGCTAAATTCTATAAACCTGGATGCCAATGCAATAAAAGAATATTTGGCAATGACTGAATTATGTATACATCTAAATTATTTTGTCTTCGATGGAAAATATTATAAACAAATTTCAGGACTAGATATGGGAAGCCCGCTATCACCATTTTTGGCCAATCTATACATGAGCTTTTTCGAAACACATATAACTAAAGCCTTCCCTCATATGTTTAAAACATGGTACAGATACGTAGACGACATCTTTGCAATAGTGCCCTACAAACTAATAGATGATGCTTTGAAACTACTCAACCTGCAAGAACCCAGCATACAATTCACAGTAGAAACTGCAGAGGACTGTACTCTACCTTTTTTAGACCTTAAAATCACAAAAGGCAATGAAAAACTAGAATTTGGCATTCATAGAAAAGCAACACACACAGATAATTACATCAAAGCAAATAGTTTCAACCCAATTCCACACAAACATGCAACCATCAACAGTCTCACACACAGATTAGTAAATCTACCTCTCAGCCAGCAAGAATATCAAAACGAATACCATCAAATCTTAAAAACTGCAATTAAAAATGGATATGGAAAAAACCTTGTAGATAAAAAACTAAAATTATTCAAACTTCAAAAGAGATTAAAACAGATCACAGCTCTCACACCAATAAAACAAGAAACTAGATTTGCTAAAATTCCTTACCACCCCTGGGCCACAAAAAAGTTCCAAAAAATATTCAAGAAATACAATATAACATTGGCACCAAAAAACAATTACAACATTAAAAACCTACTTCACAGTAATAATACTGATAAGATAAAACCAGAGGAAAAGTCAGGCATTTACAAGGTTAAGTGTAAAGACTGTGAAAAAATTTACATAGGGAGGACAAAATGAAACATAGGCACTTGAAAGAAAAAACACTTCAGGCACTTAAGATACAAAAATATTGATAAGTCCGCAATAGCAGCTCATTTCTGGTCTGAAAATCATGAAATTGAAGATAGCACAGAATTACTAAAATACGTACAAAAACATAGTGAACTCATCATATGGGAGAGGATATACATAGAAAAACATAAAAACCAACCTTCAGTTTCCCATAAACAGCTCCTTTGTAACAGAAACTCAGATTACAAAATTTTTAGGAATATGGATTGATTCCAGTCTAAATTGGGAGCATCATATAAAGCAATTAGGTGAAAAGCTAAGTCGACTGTGCTACGCGTTCCGAATTCTAACAAAGGTACTAAACATTGAGGTATTAAAAACAATATATTTTGGATATATACAACCTATAATTACATATGGAATTATTCTGTGGGGGTCCACATCCAAGTCCTCGTGTATATATAAGATGCAAAAAAGAACATTAAAAATAATTAAAAAGGTTCCCTTAAGAACAGAAAGCAAGCCAATATTTCAAGAATTTAACATCTTACCTGTTCAATGTATTTATATTTATGAAGTAGTTTATTTTATACATAGGAATAGATCACTATTTACAAGTAATTCAGATTGTCACACATACAATACAAGGAACAGTAAAAATATACATCTAAATCATCATCGTCTCAGTCTGAGTCTAGATTTCATCTCTCACAAAGGAATCATTCTATATAATAAACTCCCAGCTAAGATAAAAAATCTAAATAATAAAAATTTCAGAAAAGCTGTAAAAAATATCCTAATAAAAATAATGCCACAGACAATAGATGAGTTTTTGAGAAGTAGAATTGAATAATAAAGTAAATATTGTTTTTTTTTTTTTTTTTTGGTAAAAGTTATGTCTATTACAGTCTAGTTTTTGGAAGTGTAATACATTAAAAATTGTGTGACCTAAGCTGCATTATTCTTAATTACTATTGTATTATTATTCTGTCAATTACTATTGTATTATTTAACTACTATTGTATTGTTTAATTACTAGTGCATTATTAATTACTATTGTATTCATAATGTTATTGCTCAAAAGAATTGTATTATTCCTACGGGCACAAATTTGACGAAGCCATGAATATTGTATGTTCTTACGGTGAATAAAACTTACTTACTTACTTACTACTTACTTAATGAACTTTGAAATCCCGCCAGAAGAGAATCCCACATTTAAGTTCATCACTAAATCAACAGATGGCAGCAGAACCCCAGAATTACCCACACCGCTGGATCAAGCTTCAGTCACATAAGAGCCGTAGATGCAAACGATGATTTGCGAAACATGTCCTCAAAATAGGTACGAAAGTGAAGCAGATGTGTAAAAAAAACGACTCATCTAAAATTTAATAATTTTTCGCTTCACTGTGGTGTTCCAATACAGTTAAATCTCGATAGATTTGTTATAGTATTAAAAAACTGGTTTAAACAAAAAGCATTTTATACTGTACAAGAATACTTAGAATATAACATACATGCTAGTGAATTTATGTAAAACTATTGCAAATTATAGTAGTAGGTACCTAATTGTTTAATTTTATTATCACTATAGTAAAGTTAACTTATGATAATTACCAGCTTAAGCCATGCAAATAATCTGATTTCACCTAGAATTTTATATGCATTAATTTGTAAACCTTCTGTACTTGTAAATACATTGTAAATACTTTTTTTAACTGACAAAACCTATTGCTTCTTGTAAACTTAATGGTGAATAAAGGATTATGATTATGGATTATGATTATTAAAAGTTTGCCTAAAAAAGTTGTCCTTGTGCCTAGTGTTATTGTTATGTTCTGGCCTTATGAACCCTGAAAGGAATGCGTTCACTACAGACATACACACGTATAGATAAGGTGACATAATGATACACGAGTTGTGCACAGATAGAAACGTTGGGAAGATAACATGCAGCCTACTTATTACACAAGCGGCAGCCCGTTGTGTTGCTTGTGACAGTGGATATGAATATTGTTTTTTCAAAGCTTCTTCATCACATTTATCTATAACACTACTTATAATGTCACGCCCTTCCGAATGCACAACCTTAAATTTCTTACCATCTTCAGACATGGTGAGAAGATTAGTAAATCTTACTGCACTGAACTAGTTCTACATCTTGCTACTTAAGTAGGCTACGTGACTTTCTGCACGTGATTGTTGAATGTTTACTGTATTGCTCATTCGCGGCGTAACTGGCCAACGGTTCCCCTCTTCCCCACACCTCATCCCGGGGAGGTCACGAGTCCAGAACACATCTATATGACTATGAATATTACTATTTTTAGAATTTTCCTTTTGTACCACATAAGTTACTACTTTATAACAGGGAATATCCTGTTAATATTTTCCTTTATACTTAAATATTTCCCTACATGATTCTTGGGAACTCAAATTCTAAATCATTCTGATGGCCCGTTTTTGTAATCTAAATAACCTTCCCATATGCGTAGCAGCAGCACAGCCCCAAATTTCAATTCCATATAATGTGGATATATAACTCCATAATAAATAATTTTAAGTCCTTTTTCATCAAAGATATTTTTGAAGTAACCTAACAAATGTACAGCTTTACTTATTTTATCACAAATATGATTTATGTGTCCTACCCATGTTAGTTTTCTGTCAAGAAATATTCCTAAGAATTTGCAACATCGAAGATGTAAGTGAACAGTCATTTACAGGTAATGCCAAATTTGTGGCATTTTTGTTACTCTGTGAGAAAAGAATTAAGGTTGGTTTTGTCATATTACGAGAAAGATGGTTTTGTTTAGAGTAATTTATAACCAAACCAATAGATTTCAATAATTTATCCTTTAAAATGCCTATATTCTCACCCTTACATATAGCCATAGTATCATCTGCATACGATATTATATTTGTGTTTTGAGATTGGTATGTCATTTAGATATAATATAAATAATAATGGTCCCAGGACCAACGCTTGTGGTGCCCATACATGACCTGCTTGAATTCTGATTACACTTTGCTTACCAGGTTTCCCCTTCTATTATATTTTAGTGTTAACCGTTTCTGGTCTACCAAATAGGACCTTAAGTCATAACTTAATTGTTTATTTATTTACTTACTGCATATGTAGCTATACTGAAATATTCAGTGCAGCTAAAACAGTCCCTAATTTACACTAACTAGCTAATTAAACTAAGGGCAGCATTACTTTCGGAACACATCTGTGTCCTCAGCAGACCCTCATCAAATAATAATTGAAGACAGGTCACCTCATTGTTAAAATAAAAGGCCAAGTCCATTTTACTGATATGTTGAGCCATTTCCCAGTTTTCAACAATGTAGCTACTAAACAAATCTTAAATATTCGAAGAATGCACAGAACAAACAGCCTTCACTTCTAACAGTAAAATAGGTTCCAATGTGTAAGGACTATGATACAATGAAGCACAAAATTAATATAATTTTGAGTCGAACTAATACTCAATGCTCCACTTATTGCTAGTATTTAGCTAGAACACGTTTCGTTAGGATCTTCCTAACATCAGCTGTTGTCGACTAATGAATGTTGGTTTGGTGAACTCATTGGAGGCGATAGGTGCGTGTCGGTATCTTGCTGAACTTGAAGTTTGGGTTTTCTTCAAAGGTAGTGTCGAAATTAAACAATTTTCTTTCATATTTCTTTATGAAGACTTTTTCCACATGGTTAATGCAGCTGGACCTTAGACACTTTTTAATAAGTGGATTTCTCATTCTATATCATGATTCTCCTTCCAAAAATGGTACCCTACCGCCGATTTATCTATTTCTTTGTTCCTGATGTTCCTAAAATGCTCTTTAAGCCTAATATTCAAGTTCCTTTTTGTTTTTCCCATGTAAAAGTTGTCACAGCCTTTGCAGTTTATCCGGTACACACCTGATATTTTTGTCTGTGGATATCTCCTTTGTATTATGTGATTTCAAAAGGTGTTGTACACTTGTCCATCTTGTTTAAAGGTATCAAAGCGTACAATGTGGAATGTATCAAAGAGTACAATAATATCATTCACATTGCAGAATACAATGGATTCAGTGCAGAATTGGTCAGAAAGAAAATTGATAAATTCAAAAGACAACAAAGATGCAAACAAGTAACTACTCTTTCCCCAATCAGCAATGAAACTTCATGCAGAAAATTTACTTATCATCCCAGAGCTACACACCTTTTCCAAAAACTCTTCAAAGAGCACAATATTACTTTGGCCCCACAGAACAAATTTAGTGTAAAACATTTAGATATGATAAATTTCCATCAATTTACTTAAATGGTTCAAATCCCAGCTATGGCATTGAATTTTTCAGGTTGACTATCTATTCAAAATCTTAGCCTATATACAGCTGGTGTGAAGATATGATTAATTTTTATCAAATAACTTAAGAAATACTGATGCCTAAATTTCATGATTTTGTTATATTCTTTTGTAAGCATGCATATATATATTTAAGTAAATAAAAGCCAATCTGTAATCATAAGTAATTTGTCATTAATATTATTTTTTTCAGCAGATAACAGATGTTTACCAGGAACAATATCTTGCCTTGATGGTTTAACATGTATACCAAAGCAGCATTGGTGCGATGGTATAGTACATTGCTTGGATGCCAGTGATGAAATTGGTTGTTCCTGCAGGAATAGGGTTGATACTGATAGAATTTGTGACAATTATTTTGATTGCCCTGAAGGTGAAGATGAGTTGGGATGTTTTGGTGAGTTCACAATCAAAAGTCTCAATTTCAGTCTGTTAAAGACTGAGACTGTTATTTCAATGCAGCATTTTTTAAAAATATTTTAGTACTAATTCACATTCAATTAATAGCCAGAAATGTATCCGACCTAGAGATGTTTTTATAGTGGGACAGATTTTATTTAATAAACTGCCAACATCAATTAAAGCATTAAATGGTACAAAGCAATTTCAAAACGAATTAAAATACTTTTTAATGGATAAATGTTTGTACAAAGTTGATGATCCGTAAATATGTTTTTATACTGTTTATACTTTGCTCTATATCCTATAATTGTAAACTTTTAGATGTGTAGTTGATTATATAGTATATTTTATATTTGACAATGTCAGAAGCTTGTACAAGTATATTGACAGTAATAAAGAATATGAATATGAATATTCTGGCAGCCCCTAAGGTGCTCTCTTTATTTGCAAGTATATTTTATAAGCAAGATAGTTCAACTGTGTATTTAGTAGAATGATCAGAACATGCAGTGTTGTGATCCTCGATGGTTTAGGTTTCGATATACATTGTAACCTTTTACTGTAGGATGTGATCAAAATTCATTCAGTTGTGGAGATTGGGATAAACATAATCGCAGAGCTACATGTTTACCAATGACTCATCGCTGCAATGGAATAAAAGAATGTCCAGATGGAAGAGATGAAATAGATTGCCTACTGCTGTTAGATACAATAACACATGATCAGGTAAAATTCTTAAATGTCTTTCATTTGCATTAATTCTCCTTCCAGAATGAAGTTATTTGTTTTGTTAAATGAGCATTAGATAATGCAATTCTTATGTTTATACATATACGAGGGCCGTTCAATAAAGAATTATCATAATTTTTTTATGGTCATAATTTTTCACATTAAAATTCAATCTTATTATATTCTGTTAGCTTAATGTGAAACAAACACGCCGTAGTAGTTTCATTGTTGCTACTCCTGGTTCGTGCCTGTGAGAACCAGGAAAGTTCAGACATGTTCAGTATTGCAATGGAGGTAACATGCAAGGAACAATATATGGCTTTGAAATTCTGCTTTCATCTCAACAAATCTTCAGTTGGGGCCTATACAATGTTACAGGAGGCCTATGGAGAGTCTGTTCTTCCCTACAGCACAGCTCGAAGGTGGTTTAAAATTTTTGAAGAGGGGAGACAATCAATTTCAAAGGAAGGTGGACCCGGTGCTCCAGTTACTGCTCATATGGAAGAAAACCTCAACACTGCTGCTGCCATTGTGAGAGAGGATCGAAGAATATCCTTATGATCACTTTCTGAAATACCGAACATTTCATTGGGTGCCACCCACACGTTGGTGATAGAAACATTACACATGAGGCATGTTTGTGCACGATGGGTACCAAGACTGTTGATTCCAAAACAAAAGGACATTCGCATGCAGGTCTGCATGCAGTTAAAGTTGATGTTAGAGGAAGATCGGGAGGTTTTTTTCAAACGTAATCACTGCTGATGAAACTTGGCTACATCATTTTGATCCTGACAGCAAACATCAAAGCTCAGTGTGGAAATCTCCTTCATCACCAACCCCCAAAAAAGCAAAAGTGGTTGCTTCTGCTGGGAAAGTTATGGTCATCTCATTCTTTGATATTCACGGAATGGTTTATCAGCATGTTGTACCTGCACACACATCAGTAACTGGACAATACTACAGGATATCCTAATAATATTGCAAGTCCATATCAGGCGCAAAAGACCACATTTCTGTGAAGCAGGCTGGATGCTGCACCACGATAATGTGTGGCCGCATATTGCCAATGTTGTTGCGTGAAGTGCATCCCTCTCTCCCTATAGTTAGGATTTAGCCCCTTGTGACTTTTTTCAATTCCATAACTTGAAGAAACGCCTTCGTGGGAGGCATTATCCACCTTCAGAAGCAGTGGTGAAGGCTGTGAAGGCGATTTTGAAGGATCTCTCAAAAAATGGTTTCCAGCATGTCTTTGAAGACTGGCAGAAATGCTGGGACAAGTGCATCGCATTCAGGGGAGACTATTTTGAGAAGGACCATCAAAATTATGAGGATGAGTAAAGGTACGTTGTCAAAAAAAGATTGTGATCATTCTTTATTGAACAGCCCTCGTAGAAATATCTAAAGGCCAGAGGTGTGTGCATTTTTTTTCCAGATATACTGCACATGGACTGTACTGTTATTGTTCACGCATATAAACAACTACAGATAGGTGCAGTCTGACCATGACAACCACCTCGCTTCAGCACAGCTTACAAGCATCATTAACTATACATTCTGGAATTGCGCTTAAATGCTTATATGTACCACTATTTATTAACTATATCATCACAGAGTCCATTATATTGGGTTACAATGTACATTAGTAAATTTTTAAATGTGAAATTTTGATGCCTGTCAATGAAGCAGTTTTTAAATGGTGAAAAACTTCTATCGATATCACATGAGGTACGAATGTAAAGAATTCCACTCTGTTGTCTGGCGTGTGTTCCTTCTTACTAAATTTAAAACTTTCACATATAGTCGAAGTTAATTGATGGAAATTAATAATTTCTTCTCACTAGCTGTATATAGGCTAAGATTTTAGATAGTCAACATGAAAAATTCAATGCCAAGGCCTGGATTTGAACCAAGGATCTTCTGGTGTCTGTCCAGTCGCTCTTACCGATTGAGCTACCATGGCCAACGTGCCGTACTCTCATTAAATTCTCCAATTGACTCATATTTTCCCAGGAAACCACACGGATAGAAGAGCCCCTAGTAGTTTACCCAGAAAATGAGTCAATTGGAGAATTTAATGTCAGGACGGCATGTTGGCCATGATAGCTCAATGGGTAAGAGCGACTGGATAGACACCAGGGGATACGTGGTTCAAATCCCATGGCATTGAATTTATCATGTTGACTCCATCTATCTAAAACCTTAGCCTATATATGGCTAGTGAGAAAAAATGAATAATTTCCATCAATTAACTAAAATAATAAGAGTTAAATGATGAAGCCTGGGACTCAAGTACTTAAGATAGTAAGTCACCACGAAAGATGTATCTTGGATACAAGAGCCCCTAGTGCTTTACTGGGAAAATATGAGTCAATTGGAGAATTTAATGTCACGATGGCACGTTGGCCATGGTAGCTCAATGGATAAGAGCAACTGGACGGAAACCAAGAGATCCATGGTTCAAATCCCGCCATGGCATTTGAATTTTTCATGTTGACTCTATTTCACATATAGCTTGATAACCACGAGTTTTGTTTAGCATATTCTGGAATATAGCTTTCTCCTCTTCGATTCCTGGCACAAAAGGTATCCTATTAATTGAATTAGCTAAGTCCTTTATTATGCTTATGCTCTTTAACATTTTCAAACCTGGTTTTTCTAATTGTTTAATAGCTTTGAGCAACACTGCAAAATTATTGAATATGAACGGAAAATTTTCAGATAGTTCTTGCGATACCAGAGACTTTGCAGTTATAAAAGCAGATGAATCTGCATTACATACAGTGCTACAGGTAGACCGCAAAAAAACTGCGATCGGTGTGTGCATGCGCGAGGAGAGCCTTCTCCCCTTCTCGCCATCCAAGCATCACGTGACTCCCACCCTTCCCTTCCTGCATGTGACAGAGCGCAAACCACTCAAAATGACTGTATTTTAATACTGTTTTGATTTTCAAAGTTAACAGAAAATAATTATCTCAGACATGACCTCACAATCGACCAACAAATAAATAGAATCGTAGTTTCTTTAAACCCTGAGGAAGAACGCAGTGATTTGGCAGAAAATGCATAGAGTGAATATAACAGTGAATGAAACATGACCAGTGCAGCCCGCACGATTGCAGAGAAGCAATCTAAAATGACGGTAGTGGGAGAAAACAGGAGGACTCCAGTGTTGGTAAGCCACACCTTCAACAGCATTTTGTTCACGGTCTAGCTATAATAAAATTTACAATTTCATTGTAATATACCGCATAATACATCTCGGCCTCTATGGAAGTACCCCATCTTGTAATTATTGACATTGGTGGCAGAGGAATGGCTGGTGCCCTATTATGAAATATTGAAAGTCTCACAGGGGCTTGGACACTTACAAGGCAGTGCTTCACTAGTTCGCAGAGTACTACGTTACGTTGTTTTTAACATTTGCTTCTAGTGGGAGCTGTTTGTACATTTGATGGCCGTGCTCTAATCTGACATTCATACTCGTGCATCCATTTCGCATGAGAATGCACATCCCTCTGGTCTTTAGTAATATCTAGTAAATATTTAAATATAAATATTTAGTAATTTGGTGCTATCTATACTAAAATACGTACAAAAACATAGTGAACTCGTCATATGGGAGAGAATATACATAGAAAAACATAAAAATCAACTAACGAACTTCGAAATTCCACCAGAAGACAACCCCACATTTAAATTCATCACAAAATCAACAGATGGCAGCAGCAATTCCAGAACTACCCACACCACTGGATCAAGATTTAGTCGCATTAGAGCCGATGAAGCGAACAATAGTTGGCGAAACATGTCCTCAATATAGGTACATAAGTGAAGCTAATGTGTAATAAATATGACTCATCTACAATTTAATAATTGTTTCGTTTCACTGTGGTGTTCCAATACAGTTAATTTCGATATATTAAAGTATAAGTTGTTCTAAAGAGTTATGAAAAAGTGGAAAAAAGTAAGGGGAAGCTATATGAAGACTCAAAATATAGAGTAAAGGATCTCTTGTTCCGATGAGTAGGGACTATTAGACAATGAAGCACAAAATAAATATAATTTTGAGTTGAACTAGTACTCAATTACGTAAAAAATGAAGCTAGCTACAGCGAAGCAACAAATGCTACACAAATATAACTATTTGTAACAGTAACTTCACTTATCTTAAAAGAAAAGATATCAATTTTTCTTATTAATTGCTGAGATGGATTTCGTAAACTCTTGCTTACATCTTCAATCATAAACAACTTCAAGTGAAGTTACTGTTACAAATAGTTATATTAGTAGTAATCAATGCTATATTTATTGCTGGTATTTACCTAGAATGTGTTTTGTTAGGACCTTGCTAACATTATCAGCTGTTGTCGACCACTGGATGTTGGTTTGGTGAACTTCTTGGAGGGGCATAGGGGTGTCTGTTGGTATGTTGATGAACCTGAAATTTGGGTTCTCCTCGAAATTGAACAATTTTTTCCCACGTGGTTAATGCAGCTGGCACCTGGATACTTTTTAAGAACTGGATTTCTCGTTCTATATGGTGATTACTATTCAAAATGATAAAATTGGTGGTAGTGGACAATTTTTTATAAGAATAATATCACAAACACAAATACCACTCTTTTAATACATTAGGTGTTAAACAATTTTTCTCATGGAAAAGTAAAAAATTCCTTCAGAATTAATTCTGTGAATTTCAACACACAACTTCACAGTGACCTTAGAAAAATTTAAATTAACTACTTTGCTTTTTTATATGTTCATGTAAGTTATTTTAGTTTGTTGATCTACATTTAAACTGAAACTTCTGTAACTGTAACTTCTGTTCTTGCTAGTTTAACCAAGGATGCTTCAGGCATTCAGCTGCTGTAGCACGTCGGTTAGGGTCAAAATTTAGCATAAGGTGAAGAAACTCTGCAAAGTCTTGTGCTTCTTTGGGTTTCCAGTCTAACATTCTTAATTGCTGATAGATTCCCATACGTTGGAGTGCCCCTTTGTGCAGTAGCTTACCATTTGTATTAAAAAACAGCTTAGATTTCTTCCCAGACATTGCAATTCTTTGTGGAATTTCTCCTAACCGCTCGATGATACGAGACAAGTGATCTTCATCTTCAGAATCATCATGCTCTAGTTCAAATAGACAACAACCAGTTGCAAGCTCATAGGCCATACATGCTGTGCTCCATATATCTGCAGATGTTCCATACCCAGCTCCAAGAACAACTTCCAACGAGCGATATTCCCGTGTCTGTATATTTTCACAAACTTGTTTATTGACAAAACAGGCATTACCTAAATCTATTATCACCTCCAGATCACACTCTTCTAATTTTGCATTAGCCTGTCTTGTCTTTTGATCCTGGTTTAAAAGATGAGAATCTTTTGATTTAGATTCCTCGTTTTTGTCTACAGATTCATATATTATCAGCACTTCTTCCTCTTGCAAAATTAAATTACTTTCTCCGCAGTTTTCATCAAAGCCCTGCTGTTTATTCATTTCTTCATTTCTTGTTGCACCATCTTTTTCAGATTTACTGCAGTCAGTTTTAGCATACTGCATTAACATGGTATCATCTGGTGAGCTCTGATAACTAGCTCCTGCCATCTCTCTTGGTTTTTTTGCCACTGTTTCTCCCATCTGCTCCGTTTGTCTTTCCGCTTTCTTCTTCAGCATTTTGTTCTTGTTTCCGGACATCGTTGCTTGGAAATTTTTTGCTGCAGTATTTATAACAGAAAGTGGAAGCTTGAATCCCATTTTATGTGCTTCCTTAGCTAGTCTTCTAATATAAGCTGCATCAACACAAATCCGAATATTTTCAGGTTTGATTTCAGTATGGATTATCTTACATTTGGTATGCAGATAATCAAGCCCTTCCAGAACTTGCTTTATGATAGACTTGACGTAGGTGAGTGGTATTCCACGGTTGTTACCTCTGATAAGCTGCGACAAACTATGACCGAGCACTTCAAACACCATACACACGTGCGTGCCATTCACACCCCTTATTTTGAAGTCATTAAGTAACTGTACTAACCTTTTTTTCTTCGGGTCGTTCACGTCACACTCACGCACCACTTTCAGCAGTTTTATTTCATCCACTGCTGCCGCTGTGAAGTCTGGAGCGCTTTTCACAACTTTTAGAGCAACAAATTTCTTGTTGCTGATATCCCAGCATAACCACACAGTCGAAGATTCACCCCAACCTAACTTTTTAATGACTTGATATCGATCCTGAAAGAGGTCTCCTATTTTCACACGGTGATATCCACCTAAGCAGTAATCTACAGGATCTTCTAGTTCCTCATCGTCCGATCGACATGGATTTAGTTTACTGCTGGCCTCCATAACATGTTTTTTTGAACTCATGCTGCTCATGTACACGAAAATGTTTTAGAATTCGTTATAGCTTCAGTATGGCGACCGCCAATTGCGTTTCTACTAACAAAGATGTATAAACAAACTTTGTCTTCAGTGATAGAGATGCCAACAGTAACGAAATTTCCCTACGAGCAGCAACATATCAGCATTCGGGTGACATAGCACAGAAATACGGAAAATTGGGAAAATGTAGCGACTTCTGTCCATTTTTTAAAATCTAACTTAACCTGAAAGCCAGGGCCATAATAATAGATAACTGTTCTTACGGAAATCGTATGGAATCACTCATGTGGATGGTACAGCTTGTTTAACATGAGGTGGCAGCTAGTTGCGCATATTTTCTCAGCTGCCACGTCTGAATAAACATACTGTAGCTCATGTTATCTATTTATTTACCAAATGCACCAGGCCTGACAATATAAACATATTACTCGATTGGTGTTAAGTTATCAATTTTATGCAAGCTACGTAGTATGACGCGACCCTCGCTCACCATCAGAGCCTCAGACTTCATAGCAATTTATAAGATCATACTTTCAACTTGTCAAGTGAAGTGTTTTAGTTCGTAGGACGTTGCGTGTTTGTATCGCCAATTATATAATCAAGAAAAGATAACTTAATCAAACAGTACCCTTGTGTTTTGGTGCAGAGTAGGAGAGAAAGGTTTTGAAGAGAAGTAGGTCTTCTGGAATATTTTAAAATTCGCTAAACTATTACTAGGGCTGCCAATGGAAACGCCGATGTGGAGAAAGTATTTTCCATGTGTGACATTAAATCTAAAAAGGAATAAACTGAAGCCTCACACTGAGTGACCTCCTCAGAGTAAAAACTGATCCTTAAAACAAAGGCAATTGCTGTACCTCATACTCCATAACTGACGAACATGTAAATAAATTTGTAAAATCCATGTACAATGTTTCAAGGAGTGCTGCAGTGACATTAGAATCTTCTGACAGTGATGACTCTCAAACCATTTTAGGCAGCCAGTGCAGATCCTCCTTCACTTATTTGTAGTTACCTATAGTTATTAATTTATTAAGTATATTAACACCGTCATTAGACAACAAACAGGATCATCCTAATCACCATTAATCCATCGTCTTGGAAATGTCATCTCAAAGAGAAAGGTTTATTGCTATTTTTTATATTTTTGTAGCGAAATGTAGCGGAATTTTGCTCAACCTGTAGCGATATTCAATGCAATTCCGCTGCTAACACTGGTGATAGTTCATCAAAGAAACGTGTGAACAAGGAACCGAAAGTGAAAGCCCTGTAACCTCATAGTGACCCGAATCGCTATTTGCTAAACAGTTACTGAAGTATTTTTTTATACGTGGCGTATAACGTAATGTTGCGCACTAGTTTATGGCCGAGTCCACTTATTTATTGGGAAGAAAATGGGCTGTCAGGTTAGTCATCTGGCATTTAACCCACTAGCTTTATCAGCAATCTGCTGGTGAAAGCAGAAATTTTACCCCTATTCAGGGGCGGCTCGACCTTACGTCCTGCAGTGCTGCAGCACGCTCTCTTTTCTTTCATAAATCACAATGTAGAAATCTTGAAGTCCATGTAAACAGCAATGCATTATTTTAAGTATAAGAAATCCGGGAAAGGGTATCTATGGCAACAGTTGTGTCTGAAAGCAGTTTAGGAGAGTTATTAAGGAAAGAAAAAGCATTGATGCTGGTACAACAATGTTCTTTATGCCCTGTTAAAGATTAAGAACATGCACAAAATTTAATTTGGATGGTTTTAATTCAGAGGTAATTAGGCAAACTGTGAATAGTTTTTAAAACACAGATACACAAGGACTAAATCTGAAGAAATTCCTTATGAAGCTTCAGAATTCTATTGCCTTCCAAGGCAGTGTCCCGACATTAAGAAGTTATTTTGAATCTAGGATTTATATGAAAGAAAACCAAGCGCGACAGACAAATTTGAATGGAACAGCGTAGCACACTGGCTAAAAGGCTTAAGTACTTAGCAAATATTCAGAGATATAGCTCTTACGTTCATACAATTTATACGGATGAAATAAATCAGTGCATTTATCAAATAAATTCTGATTTATCAAATCAAAAAACTTATCAATGCAGCACATACTAGACCATATGGCTGGAATATAATTCGTTACAGGGACTCTGCAGCGATGTCGAAAGTCCGACAGTTAGTTATCATGCATGCTGGAGGAGAACAGGGTTTTGTCCCAAACGCCTATGTAAGATCCAACAAAAGCGTGGAGATTACTGCGATAGTAACAATTGCAACTTTTATTTACAACACCTGTAATACTGAGTTCAAGAGTGAAATTTGTTTTTAGACAGCTTGTGCAGCGTGCTCCCCTCTTGTAATCCCATGCGTGTGATGCATTGTGACGATAGTTGCACTATCCCCACCATAGTTGCTACTCATCCCTACCGCGCACAATTTCTGTCAAGATAAAAATGGTACATCTGTACCTAGCGGGAAACGACAGAAGCTAGGAACCGTGTACTGCAGCGCACCCAATAAAAAGAGAGAAAACTGCGAGAAACCTTCTGCAAGCTGAAAAACAAGTGACGAAAAACTTACAGAAAAATTCAACCGAATTTTGAACTTTCTAGTAAATAAACTGGAAGAAAAATTAGAGAAGCCAGTAAAACTATAAATAGCGAATTAAGAAAAGTCACTATGAGGGAATCAGGAATACAGCAATCCGCAAAGATTCAACAGGCGCCATAAAACGAGAAACCACAAAACATGAACAAGGAGAAATAAAAAGAGAACCGCCTACCAAAGATACAGACGAAGATAAATAAGGGTCGAATGAAAATGGACCACATAGCAGAAAGACAGAAGCACGAGCCAGGGAAATACTTCCACCACAGAAGAAGAAAAGACCGAGAATATTACCGACGTAGAAATGGAAATGGATTGGGAAACAGGAAACCAAAAAGGCAAAGGAACCACACAAGTGGCACAAAAGAAGCAGAAGGAATGGGATGGTTATATATCGGCAGGTTCAAGTCCAACACAGAGGAAAGCATAGCAAGATACTTGCAAAAGAACGGAATAAAAGAAATAACATGAACGACTCTCAACACGTTTGGATCTAACATCACTTACAAGAATTCTGGCCACAAGATATCTTACTATAGAGCTTCTCTTTTCGGAATAGAAGACATACAGGATTTGGCTTCTCACATTCTTCGGTGAGAAACTTCCTTATAATTGACAGTTGGGGGGTGCGTTAAGGCCTTGCAGTGGCTCGTCTGTTTGCCGACCAGTCAGGTAGTAAGAATGCATTGTCACAGGCATGACGTCATCCCCATTGCTACAGCTATGGTTCCCACGGAAATTTAAAATTATTTTCACATATGTATGTGTGGATCTGATTCTATGCTGCAAACGTTTCAGTAAAGCCAAATGTTGTAGTGTTATACATCGTGATTCCATAATAATAATTTAATAATTCTAAGTGTGTATTTAGAATTTTATCTGGTGGATATAAGTGTTATTCTCATGCTAGAACGGACGGACAAGTAAATGTGACAACAACGTACCGACCGACCATGTGGCCGCAGGAACGTCAAATGCAAGGTAATTTCACAGTAAGTGGAATGACAAAGAAGGTAAGGAATAGAAAGCCATTAACAATGAAATCCAGGAATCAACTCAACAGATCAGACATAAAGAACCATGGACCTCGGAACTCAAATTACTTCTATGGAATTTTGAGGTATCCTTACATATCACAAATAATAATCGAGAAGTATGACATTGTCACCACGGAAACTTTTGAGAGAACCAACGGATATCCAAAACTTTTACAGCATTCACTCATACGCTACCTAGGCGACAGGCAGGTCAGATGGAGGAGTTTTAGGCTTGACTATTGAATTGCCGACTTGATATTTCAAATACAGGGAATGAAATAGTGCTAAACGCACTAGAAATAAAGGCTTCATTTTGGTAAACAAGAAAGACTTACATACAGTGAATCTCATTTTTTGGTAAAAGGTGGTCAATATTTTAACATGCTTGTTCTTAAAGGAAAAGTGGGTAAACAATTCAAAATTACTAAGCACTTAATTCTATGCACATCAGAGGTACTGCAGTAATGCGGTTGTGACTTTTAAATTGTTTTTAAATACCTATTAATTGGTTGCGATACTAAAATTTGCTCGTCAATTTTTTCGAACAAGGGTTGGTTGGCAACTCAAGGCATGATTTGCACTTATGGGCTGTGCGGGTAGGTCCCAATCAGTGCCTTACTTTCACTCACAGTAGACGCAAACATTCATGAGTGAAATGGGGCACAGAATAAAGAACAATATATTTGAGTAATGACAGTAATATTCTATCATGAAAAAGGTCAAAGAAAACATTCCACAAATATCCTATTTGTTGAACATGAAGAAAAGTACCGTTAACGACATTATCTGCCGATATACATATCAAGATAGAATTGAAAATTTGCCACAGACAGGTCACCCGAAGATGGCCAGATGAGAGGACAGTAATAAGAAAAGTGAAAAATAATCCACGTATTACTGCAACTGCTAATTGCTACTGAGGCTGTGAGTACGTTTCGAAAGAGGTTCAGCGCAAGCACAATCCGGAGCGTGTTGTACAGAGAATATTATCATGGACGAACTGTAAGGAAAAATCCCGATGTCAACAAAATTAATAGGATCGAGCGGGAAAGATGTGCTAAGGAGCACCTCAACAAAGACATGGACTGGTGGAAAAGAGTTATTTTCTGCGACGAGTCAAAATTCAACATTTCTTTCTCAAATGGGCGAATTATAGTTTGGAGACAGCCCAATAAATAACTTGAAGAGAGAAATATGCAGACGACAAAAACATGGAGGGGGGCATGTTATGGTTTGGGGCTGTATGTCAGCTGAAAGGGTAGGTGAGGTAGTTGGACACATGAATCACCACCAGTATGGCCGCGCCGTGGCCTAGTGGTTAGACCACTTGGCTCTCACCAAGGCGGCCCGGGTTCGATCCCAGGTGACCGCAAAGTGAGATTTGTGGTGGACAACACGGCGCTGGGGAAGGTTTTCTCCGGGATCTCCGGTTTCCCCCGCCATCTCATTCCACCGGTGCTCCATCTTCATCTCATGTATCATCAGTGTCATCGCCTGCGATGCTGTATGTAGTAAAAGCGGGCGTTAAACAATACACATTTCATTTCACCAGCATTACCTTCAGATTTCATAAGATAACCTGAAGAAAAGTGCAGAAAATATGGAAGTAGAAGACTGTTTTAAATTTTATCAGGACAATGACTCGAAATATACGGCCCGTAATGTATGGCTGTGGTTGTTGTACAACTGTCCTGAAGATGTGAATCTTCCCCCAGAGTCCCGACTTTAACCCGATTGAATCTATGGGGTATACTCGTACGAAAACTTCCAATGAATTCTAAATCTGATGTGAGGATGCGACTGCAAGAGAAATGGAACAATTTGCTCCGTTCTACCACTAGCAAACTGGTGGAGAGTATAGTGAGAAGGCTGACTGAAGTGCTACGGATGACACTGATGGTACATGAGATAAAGATGGAGCACCGGTGGAAAGAGATGGCGGGAGAAACCGGAGATCCCGGAGAAAACCCGCCCCAGCGCCGTGTTGTCCACCACAAATCTCACTTTTCGATCGCCTGGGATCGAACCTGGGCCGCCTTGGTGAGAGCCAAGCGGTCTAACCACTGAGCCACGGTGCGGCCTACGGAGGAAGGGAAGAACCACCAAGTATTAATTACTTTCCATTTGTTTTGTACTTCTATTTTTTGTCAGAATAATTTTGAATAGGAAATGTATTACTATAATTACATTCATACGTTTTATATTTTTGTGCGCAATGAAATTAAATTCAGCTATATTTTTGTTAACAGTATGTGTAGCTGTACAACCTGGAGTGAGCAAAATGGAATAAAATAGTTAATCTTTTGTTGTTAAACATACAATAGCTATATTTGTCCGAAAAATTGAGTCACTTTAGCTCCCAATGGGACAAGCGCAATTGATGTAATTCTTGTAAGAGGGAAAGGTCTACTTGTAAAACAAAAAGTCTATGGAGTTTGACTATTTCTCCCATAAGAAAACACATACCCATTGTGACCGAATTGGTGCTCAGTACGCATCAGACACATAAAAAGAGGAGAAACCTGTAATATCTTGGAGGTTGAACTTAGAAACATTTGGAGAAAGAAAAGATAACTACAAGAAGTGAGACGGCTAAGTCAACGGGGCTGACAAAACCAGTACTCAACTCATCCCTCCTGGTACTACACGGGGCCAGCATCATCAAGCACAATAGGAAGGTACAGGAGTGATTTGACGGATTTGACAAAGATTGATACTCCTTAAGGAAGGAGATCCTAGGCTTGCTCTATAAAGCACAGACCTTTAAACTCCACAAGAATCTCGAAATATATGCAAAGAGAAGAAAGTCATACAAAATAAGACCTGAAACGTTTCTGGCGAGGAATAATTTCAATATTTTCTCGGGCTTAAAGCCAAGTGAAAAAACAATTGAATCGACACATTTAAGGCACATTTATGACTTTAAATTATCCCATTTAAATACGGCGGCGCACTGGGCCTGCATACCTAGTTGGTGAAGTCAACGAGATAATTGCACTACTTGAGGCAGCAGGTAAATTTCTTTTTGGACAGTATAGCCTGCTATTTCTTGCCTACCTTTGTGTTACTCTGGTGTGTGAAGGCTTGTTTATATGTCTATGTTGTTGTTTCTGAAATAGAATGGCGTTGTGATTTGGGAGGAATAAACGTTGGTAAACGTAAATTTCTTGGAAATCAGTTTATTAATAACGCTGGAAAAGTTATAAATACAGGTAAAACAATAGTGCTAGTGGTGATGAATGTCCTAACACCAATCGTTAAGTAGTCATGCTTCTGAGAGTTCTTCTGCAAATAAATTAAAACATGTCACAAATTCCAACAACAGGGTAGTGGCAGTTACTAAATGAGTTTAGTAAATGTTAACATTGTGATTCAGAGCACAGTGCCAGTGTATGTGAAGACAAAAACTCTAGAAGAGGTTTAGCTAGTAAACTTGTGTATCATTATGGGCTTGCAATTAGAAGAAATACCTGAAAGACAGTTAAAAACATGCAGCAGACCATTTGGGAAATTTATTTTAATAAACTGTCAACTGATAATATTCAGCATCATGGACTTTGTCCTCCAGGTGAAGATTCATGGTGTGGATATCGTACAGCGCAGATTAAAGGTGAAAGATATGCAGCCGGATTGTTCTAAAGGTAAAAAGAGCTTCAGAGATGACACTTTTCTTTAAATGTAGTTTTCTGTAACTTGACATTTTTCAAACTCAGGTGCACTTTTCTTCAAAACTACTGAATCTATTTTAAATTCAAATTTTACAGTAGTTTCAGAAGCATTTATTCTACAAACGTAACTATTATTGGAAAAATGTAAAATATAAAATTAAAAAAAATATTTGTGTAAACAAATTTTGCTTTCTTTACAACAGTTAAAATTGTTTATTTTGGCTATAGCCAGAAATATTTAAGTAAATTTAGGTTACAAATTATAAATACACATTGTTTAGGACACTAAAACTTTCAACACATACCTATGCTTGAATGTTGTAGGAGGAATTTGCACAGTTGCTAATATATACATTTAATGTTTTGATAAACGTGTTATCTGTTTTTGACTTATTATATGTCCATTTTAAGTAATTGTTTGATCGCAGAAACTATTTATAGTTGGTTTATTGACATTCGTCACTTTTTTATATTATTGAGGAACTAGTTTCAAAGGCTAGTTTCTCCAACTGAGAGGTTGAACTGAGTTGGAGAGAGGTTCAGAATGGAGGCAACAGCCTTTGAAACTAGTCCCTCAATAATATAAAACAGTAAGTGACAAGTGTCAATAAACCAACTACAAATAGGTTTTGCAATTAATTTTGACATCACTGTTATTAAATTCCTCCAAGCACAGATAATTGTTTGATGTTCACTATATCACTAACTACAATGAATCAGTAAATATTCATCCCAAATTAAATTTTGATCTGAGGAGTGGAAGGTTAGATATCCTCAACTAAAGTTATATTTTGAAATACTGAAATTGTGTAAGAAGTGAGTGAATGGTTTCACGAGCTCATTCAATACTGAATATTTCTGTATTCACATATTTGTAACCTTGAATATCATGCTTTGTAGGTTTTCAGAAGCAATTGCAACTCTTTGATAGTAAGGAGCACATTTGAGATTGTCATGTGAAGAAAATTGATCTTTTTTATTTTGTGGTGCATTTAAACACAGCTGTATGTATATTTCAATAGCATTAGCAGTAGTAATTGATGTAAATTAGTATACAGTGGTAACAAACAGGAAATTCTTATGAAGTTTTAAGCTATTAGCAGAAGTGTGTGAATTGCATACTTTCTCCACTTTAGATTAACAATGTATGTGATGTGGGCCAGCTCTAGGAAAAATTAGAATGTCTGAGTGGAGAGCGGAAGCAGGAATATCTACTGGTAGTGTGATCAGTCCTGCAATGCAAGAAGGGCCTACATGTACAATAGAAAGAGTACTAAAGAGCAGCCTTAGTTCTTTGAGTCTTTATTTCCTGTATGTAAGACTTGAAGCTTTCACGGCGAGTATTACTAATCAAGGCTTCGCAGGTGATCAACCATGTCAAATTAATAAACGTCGAGCTTTTGGCCATTGCAAACTCCATGGCCTTCTTCAGGATCTAGACGTTTATTAATTTGACACGGCTGATCACCCACGAAGCCTTGATTAGTCTTTATTCCCTTTTATTTTAATGAAAATAATTACTTGAAGCATCCCTCACTTTGAAAGTCACATCTTGCCATTGACAAGACACAAACCCTAAAGAGACTGGGGAATGGTAGACCCCCTAAATAGATACTTGCTTTGAGAGTTGTCAAAATATGGGGCACATCTTTAACAAAACGTTTCCCACACCAGCAGATAGGAAATTGCGGAAACAAGTAAAATGTGCCCTAAAACATAAGATTAGCATTATCTGTGCTGAGTGTGAAACTTTTATCGCTGTAGATCAAAACTGCATCTGAACTGCATTCAGAAATTTCCAAGCATATTTCAGTTAATGGAAATTAATTGTTCTTTCACATTAGCTGTGTGTAGGATGGAGTATGGAAAGGTAAATGCCGTAGCTGGGATTTGAGCCACAGATCTCTTGGTCTCCATCTGGTTGCTCTTAACCATTGAGCTACTATGGCCAACGTGCTGATATGACGTTAAATTCTCCAACTGACTCATGTTTTTCCCAGTAAACCACTAGGGATTCTCATAAAGCATGGAACAACTACCTTATTGGTGACTTACTATGCTGTAAGTACTTTAAGGCCCAGGCTTTATAGTTCAGACCACTATTTGGTCTTTAATGGTCCTATTGCTGAATCCAAATTTCAGATTGGCAAAATTTCTCCATCAAAATTTGTAGCATTTAAACTTAATCTTATGTAGAAAGAGAAAAGTGGGCATATTGCACCAGCGCCAGTACCACCATTATTTGGTAAATGGGATACCAGGAATGCAAATAAAACAGCTGGAGAGAATTTACACAGCCATAGTAGAAGCAAAAATGCTCTATGGGGTAGAGATATGGGGTTTAGAGGAGAGGGTGCAAATATGAATGTGATACATAGAAACTTTTGCAAACAAGTTTTGGGCTTACCACAAGTTTCACCAAATGGAGTGGCCCAAGCAGAATTGGGAAGACTGGGAACTAGAGGGATAATGGTGGAAAGGGTGTTAAAATACTGGGTGAGAATTAGGAGTTTAGATGAGCAGAATATTCTACGTCAATGCTTGATAGTACAGGAAAGACTAAATCTGAAAGATTCATGGCTGACTAAAATAAAGGAAATGATGTTAAAAATAGGGTTTGGTGTCATGTGGGAAAACCAGGAATTATTGCAAAGTGGATTTTGGAAAGAACTTAGGTTAAGAACGGAAGATATTGAAAGGCAAGAAATGTTAGGAAGCTTCAACTTGAAAAGCTCACTAGAAATTTATAGAGATGAAAGTGATGTGGAACAGGGAAAAATACATTGATATTTGTGATAAAGCAGCAAGAGAAGGCTTTGCATGGGCCAGAACAGGGGTGGTGGCAAGAGGGAGGGATTTGGAGAAATGCCCATTGTGTCACCAAAGGGATAAAGAATGGCATTTGCTTTTAGAATGTGAAGAAACTAGGTTGCATAGGGAGAAGATAGGTAAAAAAGAATGGGCAAGGCTACCAAAAGAATTTCAAGCAATGAAGTTAATGAGCGTAAAAACTAGGAAAAATTTAATTGAAATTGGGAACTTTTTGGGCAAAGTAAGAGCCAAACGAATGAGGAAGATAAGTAGATATGACAAAAATGAAGATGAAGTTATTTTAGATAAGATGCCAATAGGGACCCATTAGCTCGACAACCTCAGAGTGCCCGCCTCGGTAGCGTAGATGGTAGTGTCTTCCTCACGTTCAAGAGGTCCCAAGTTCGAATCTCGGTCAGGGCAAGTTACATGGATAATGCTTTTTCTGAGGTTTTCCCTTATCCTTAAAGATGAATGTCAGGTAGCTCTAAGCTCCATGGACCCTGGAAACATTTGAGGATCATTTCACCCATTTCATTCACTGTCCAATATGATTTAACGTTAGAGGATGTAAAAAAACTGAGTTCGAGTCTGTTTGGTCCAAGGGTAACAAGCAACTCAGTGTAGTAATAAGTATGTAAATGTGTAATGATTTGTAACTGAAACGGAAATAAAGATTACTTACTTCATTACCTAATGGTAAGCGGGAGCCGTCAGTGTAAACATATAGCCATTCATTGGCAGGATATCTTAAATTTACTATTTCTCGTGTCATTTGTTTCAGAACACTAATAAAGTATGACTTTATAAGTCTTTTAATATGAAATAGCTTCACTTTTAGCAATACTTTTATTCATAACTTTCAACTAAAAACTAAATTGAGTTTCTTTTGAGTACATGGCATGTATATTTGAAGAAAGGGCTTGATTTACTTTTTCCTTTATTTTTTTCTTTTTATTTGTTTTACTAACCATTTTGCAGAGATATTGTTTTTGAAAGATATTAAAATACTTGGAGCTCCTTTAGATTCTAAGGAAATTAATGAAAGATCATTCTTTTCAGACATTCCTTATATCCTATACCAGTGGTTATTTACATCGTAACTGGCATGGACAGTGGTATCCAGTGTGTGGATTAGCAAGAGATTGGAATATGGCAATTTGTGAGGCCGAGGCTGGCCCAAATTTAAGGTAAAAGTAAGCAGATTGTAGTTCATGTGGGTTTTGCAGTTACAAAAATTATACATTTAAAGTGAAGTAAGTAGCTGAAATTTAAGTCAATGTTTCTAATGGATGATCAAATGCTGTGAATTAAAATTCTAAAGGCTTTACACAAGTATGGTGGTGTAAATCTGACATAGATAAAACTGCTTGACTGAGAATTTTCTTTAATTTTTAGCAGGTACATAATACTTTCAAGTTTGTTTATATGCTTATTTTGTGGATTCATCTATTGCTTGCCCCATTAAAATAAATTGAATCTAATTAAAATAGTAGCAGTAATACATAATAACTTTAAATACTTTATTTGCTCATAAACTGAAAATCATAAAAACTATTTGTAGTTGGTTTATTGACACTCGTCACTTACTTTTTTTATATTATCGAGGGACTAGTTTGAAAGGCCGTTGCCTCCATTTTCAACCACTCTCCAACTAGCATCTGTTGTCTGCTCTCCTCTCTCTGGTGGTGGAACTATGAACTTCTTTGTCAAATTATCTACTGGCGGGATTTCAAAGTTCATTACGTGATCCTTATTTTTCCATATGAATATGTTCTCCCATGGCCACGCCATGGCTCAGTGGTTAGACCGCTTAGCTCTCACCAAGGTGGCCCGGGTTCGATCCCAGGCGACCGCAAAGTGAGATTTGTGGTGGACAACATGGCGTTGGGGCGGGTTTTCTCCGGGACCTCCGGTTTCCCCCGCCATCTTATTCCACCGGTGCTCCATCTTCATCTCATGCATCATCAGTGTCACCGCCTGTGGTGCCGTATGTAGTAAAAGCGGGCGTTAAACACTACACGTTTCATTTCATTTGTTCTCCCATGTTAGTTTATTTTGGAACTAATGATTAATTTCCATGAATTAACTTAAATAATAAGAGTTTAATTATGAAGCCTGTGATTGAAGTACTTACAATAGTAAGTCACCACAAACAGTGTATCTCAAATACGAGAGCCCCTAGTGGTTTACCGGGAAAATATGAGTCAATTGGAGAATTTAGTATCATGATGGCACGTTGGCGATGGTACCTCAATGGGTAAGAGCGACTGGATGGAAACCAGGAGATCAGTGGTTCAAATCCCGGCATTGGTACTGAATTTTTCAGGTTGACAATCTATATGAACTCACAGATTACACATTCTGTATTTATTTTATACGTAATGCACATATTTTTAAACCAAAAACAGCATTTTCAAAATTTATTTTGTGATCTGTGAGAAAACCTTAAGTGATATAGAAAAATGGACAATTTAGCACATCAAAGTTAGTTAATATCACCTTTCAGATAGCAAGCCGGCAAACAAACATTTTATTTTGCAGGAGAGTGTAATTGGAGACGGTTTTGGATTCAAGTACTACAGTCTGATTTTTAAAAGAAGATATGTGAAGGTCATCTGTTTCTCCACGTGGGTAGTGCAATGTTGCCCACCAGATCCCTTTTCTTTATCCTCTCAACACTCGAAACATAAACAAGGGTTCGAGTTATCTCATCCCAACAAAAATATGCACAGTTAATCTGTATTAGCCTACTTTAAAAACAGAAATAACTTTAAAGTAATGAGTTGGTATTCAAACACAACATCACTTAAAATATCCTTACTTGAACAATTGTTTCGGAGACCGGCTCGTCCCCATCATCAGCAACTATCCAACTGGTTGGATCCGTGGTTTCTTGAAGTGAGCTGGTTGTTTGAGGTGACATCTGTTGATTGTGAGATGAACTTCCAAAGAGAGTTTTCAGGCGGCAATTCGAAATTTAACGTATACTGTTTGTTTTTTATAATTAGCAACTTCTCCCAAACATCGAGCTCAGCTGCATTATTGGCTGGCTTTAATAGTTTTATATTTGGTACAATTTCATGCTTGGTAGACCAAAAATGGTGGGCTATTGCTGATTTTTCTATTTGTTTGTATTTCACACATCTCATATGTTCCTGTAATCTAATTTGTAAACTTCTTTTGGTTTTTCCTATGTAGAACTTATTACAGTCTGAGCAGTTTATTTTGTATATACCTGATTTCTTGTTTTCAGGTACTGGGTCTTTCAGGTTGTTGCATAATAAGTTTTTTAAACTGAATTTATTTATTGGGGCTAGGGTGATGTTATACTTCTTGAATATCTTGTTGAATTTATGATGTACTTTGGGATGATATGTGAATTTCTTGAACTGTTTCTCGGATTTTGAATCTGTTAGTTTTGTGGTATCCAATATGTGTTTTTGTTTCTTAAATTTCCAAATTTTCTTTTCTAATAATTTTTTACTGTATCCATTAATTGCAGCTATGTTAATCATTTGGTTATATTCTTTGTTGTATTCATTCTGTTTCAATGGGATGTTGATTAGTCTATGTGCTAAACTGTTTAAAACTGCATGTTTGTGGGGTGTCGGGTTGTAGCTATCGTTCTTGATGTAATTGTCTGTTTGTGTTGGCTTCCGGTAGATGCCAAAAGATATGTTATTTAGTTCATGAATTATCTTCAGATCTAGGAAAGGTAGGTAGCCATCTGTTTCTATCTCTATTGTGAACTTTATTGTTTTATTCTGTATGTTCAGTAGTTTTAAGGAATCTTGTATGAATTTGTGTGGAACAATGGCAAAAATATCATCAACATATCTGTACCAGCATTTGAAGATGTATGGGAAGGATGATGTGATATGTGTTTCAAAGTAGCTCATAAAGAGGTTGGCTAGGAAAGGTGAAAGTGGATTGCCCATTGTTAGGCCTGAGGTCTGTTGATAGAATTGACCGTTGAATGTAAAGAAATTTTGATGTATGCATAAATGAGTAAGTTTTGTGAGATCTTCTATTTCTTCGGTTGAAAGAAGTATAACATCACCCTAGCCCCAATAAATAAATTCAGTTTAAAAAACTTATTATGCAACAACCTGAAAGACCCAGTACCTGAAAACAAGAAATCAGGTATATACAAAATAAACTGCTCAGACTGTAATAAGTTCTACATAGGAAAAACCAAAAGAAGTTTACAAATTAGATTACAGGAACATATGAGATGTGTGAAATACAAACAAATAGAAAAATCAGCAATAGCCCACCATTTTTGGTCTACCAAGCATGAAATTGTACCAAATATAAAACTATTAAAGCCAGCCAATAATGCAGCTGAGCTCGATGTTTGGGAGAAGTTGCTAATTATAAAAAACAAACAGTATACGTTAAATTTCGAATTGCCGCCTGAAAACTCTCTTTGGAAGTTCATCTCACAATCAACAGATGTCACCTCAAACAACCAGCTCACTTCAAGAAACCACGGATCCAACCAGTTGGATAGTTGCTGATGATGGGGACGAGCCGGTCTCCGAAACAATTGTTCAAGTAAGGATATTTTAAGTGATGTTGTGTTTGAATACCAACTCATTACTTTAATTGTTATATACATCACTGTTTCTAACCTTTTGCTTCAAATAACAGAAATAACTTGTTCACACATTCACTGCGTTGTAGGGTCTTCACATGTGAGTTGTTTTAAATAATTGTTTGCACTATGTAAGTAATATTCCATACATACCGTTATTATTACTATGCATCGTAAGTAGACATTCCTGCACAATGCAGTAAGTATATCTCCATAGAAACACATATATGCGATGCACGTTCTAAAATCTAACATTTATCTTCAGTTATATTTATTAATATTTCAGCTAATATCTTGACTACTAAAATTCAGATTCATATATACATAGTGCAAAAAATAATGTACAACACGCATGTGGTAAGCATATAATGGAATCTCGAGAATTGAAAAAACTCTGTGCAAGCATCTTGTTTTTTCAAACCTTTCCTTGTTCCATATACATTAATATTGCAATATACTATTATTAACGACTTTCTTAATTGACATGTTCATATCAATGCCGCTGATATGCCGGAATTTTGACTCACAGTAATTCTTTTACGTGCAAGCAGATCTACTGTCATGGGGCTGTCGCTTGTGGATAAAAGGAATAAGCTGTTCATTGATGAGCAAACTCTCGTCTTCCTGTTGGAAGAATTCTTTAAGAGAACAGACAAATTCTCTAGCTTGGCTATGCAATGTAACAACCCGACCGTAAGCTGATCTTTGCCTTGGGCCATGATTCCTCGGTCCACCTCTAATCCTACCGCCACTACATCTTGCTTCCATAAAAACGTATTTTATTTGTGTTTTAACAAAGTAGGCTAACAGTACATAGCGCAACTAGGCAAACTCTGTTTCCCCGCATACAACTAGCGATAACTGAGCTGAGGAGTAGGTGATTCACCCACTTCACCAGTGTATCCAATCTGGCAACCTTTGTTTAAGTTACCATAGCAACGACTTTCCCTTCTTACCCTTCGCATCCCTTGCCGGATGACCTTCACATATCTTCTTTTAAAAATCAGACTGTAGCTATATTTTTTAGTGTAATTTGATGCAAATATAGTTATAATGGTTTGATATTGTGGTTATTTATTGCAGTGAGCCAAGACTAGAAGAGAGACCAGTTCCATCAGACTACAATGGTCCTTACTTGGCAGTATTTAAAAATGAAGCACCTATATTGGTTAACTACTGTCAATTAAAATCACTGACCTATGTAATTTGTCCAGAGATAAAATGTGGGACCCGCATTACCAGTATGGTTTCTAAGGCAGCAAAAAGAGAATTTCCAAAATCTTCTGAAGGGCAATATTTTGCTGGAAGTGATGACATCTCAGCAGATGAAATAAACTTAACTGTGCCTTTAAAGGTGTTTATGTCTAATGAAACTAATTACTATAAGAATTTACTGAATAAAATTGCATCTGAAACTCACTTAGATAAAATGCAGACACGTATAAATGAGATATCTAAAGGGAAGTCGCAACATGAAGGTAAGGAAACTTAATAAATACGTAAAATATGAAGCTATTAACAGTGAAGCAAACAAATATATACAAGTATAACAATTTTGTAACTTAAAATTTCACTTATCTTATAAGAAATGATGATAATTTTCTTATAAATTGTTTGGGATTGCGATTTCATGGAAATTCTTGCACATCATCAGCCGGATACAACAAAGCTGTCACCATCGTTACGAACGCTAGATGTTAATATGTTCTTGTTAGTACTACCAAAAACTGAAAATAAAACAAATTTAGAAACAGAATCGACTGGCAGTATTTCAAAATTCATTACGCAATGTTTGTTTTTAAAAATAAATATCTTTTCCAAAACCATTAAATCTATCAGACCATTTAATTGTTTTAGTAATTTAACTTCTACATTTATTTCATGGTTAAATGACCAAAAATGATCTGCTACGGCCAATTTATCAGTTTGTTTATACTTAATGTTACGAAAATGTTCTTTCGTTCTGGTTTACAAATTACGTTTTCTTTCCAATATAAACTTTATCACAATCAAAATAATTAAACTGATAAATACTAGATTTTTTATTATTAGAATTTTCTTTTTTAGAGAAATGCAATAAATTTGTAATACTATATTTATTTTGAGGAACTAAAGTTATACAAAACTATCTATCAAAAACCTTAGACTATATACGGCCAGTGTGAAGAAATTATTAATCTCCATTAATTAAATAATAAAGTTAAATGATGAAGCCTGGGACTCAAGTACTTAAGATAGTAAGTCGCCACAAATGGTGCACCTCGAATGCAAGAGCCCCTAGTGGTCTACCGGGGAGATATGTGTCAAATGGAGAATTTAATGTTGTGATGGCAAGTTGGCCATGGTATGAGCGACTGGACGGAAACCAGTATATGTGGTTCAAATCCCGGCTATGGCATTGAATTTTTCATGTTGACTCTGTCTATCAAAGACCTTAGCCAATATACGGCTAGTGTGAAGAAATGATTAATTTCCATCAATTAACTAAAATTAACCTAAACTCTTTAAAATTTAAATTAACTTTAAAATTTGTTTGAAAATGTTTATTAACCTAAGGATGGTTAAGTACATTTTTTAAAGTTATAATCGTCATTTATTTTTCTAAGGGTACAAATATCATTAACAGTTTTTTGATATTTGAATTTTTCAATTTTTTTATTTATAAAGTCTTTATTGAAACCATTAATTAAAGCAGTATTAATAATATGTTTATATAGTTTATTAAATTCATCTATATTCAGGGGTATATTTATTAATCTGTAAATCAAACTATTGAAAACAGCAAATTTATGTGAAAAGGGGTTAACTTTATAGAAAAGGAAGAAATCCATTAATTTGTCTCTAATGTGAATTTTATAGCTTTATCTTGCAAATTTAATAAGTTTATAGCATCGTTTGAGTTTATCAGGAACAATTGCAAAAATATCAACATATTTATACCAAACTTTAAAAATTAAAGGGAATGCTTTAGTAACTTGAATGGAAACTTAAATTGATTATGATACTCTGTGGAAGTAAGTCAGCTGTGTATATCTGAAGTTAATGTTAATAGGTGCTGAGAAAAAGAAACGAAATGAAGAACCTCGTGTTGTTGGAGGAGCAGAGAGTAGGCCAGGAGCTCGGCCCTGGGTTATAGCGCTCTACCGAGATGGGAAGTTTCATTGTGGAGGTGTTATTCTTCACGAGTCATGGATCTTAACTGCAGCACATTGTGTTGATAGGTATGCATACATAGCTGATTACAAATTTTATTGATATGATTGTTTTCCATTTTTATTTTAAACATCTACCTCAAAAACATTAAATAAATTAGGGACTCTTTGGTTATATGTCCAATAATTCTTAAAAAGGCAGCCGTATAAATGGTGTTCATTTTAATCTGTAATTTTACTGCACAAAATTTGACGTCATCAATAGCATCGCTGATGGAGCAACCTTATATACAATTCCCCTAGCAACTTGTGATTGTATTAGATGTATTGACAGCAGCTTTGAGGCCTCCCTCTACCAACAAGTAAATATACTACTTGAGAGGTGGGGGCTGCATGCGTAATATAAAGGTGCGTAATTTCGCCTGGTGCGTAGATACGATAACTGCAACAAAAAAAAACTATATTCTGCAATGCATTGCTAAGCTAATTATGCAGCCATAAAAGTATACCATGAAGAATATACGAAATGATAAGTCAATGAACACTTATATCCAAGTCTAAACAAAAAATATCTCTAGTACATAGTCTTAGGTGTCCATTTCTTTATATTTCCTTTCTCTCTTCCCCTTAAACACTGTCTGTATTGCGAGAAGGTATGCTTGAGGCCTTTCTGTCATAATATTATTTATTGCGTCTAGATTGGGACCAGTCACTTTATAGCGTCCAGTGTCTCTCTTTTTGCGAGTAACTAATCCTGTATCTTGGAAATGTTTGATTCACCTATTGGTTTTAAAAGACATAAGGATACCAACATTAATTGACATTTTAATTAAGGGTGAGAATGCCAAAAATTTATATCGTATACTGATAAAACGTAAGACGTTTATGTTGCAAACAAAAGTACGTCAATTTGACAGTACCTGGACACTTTTGACAATTTTATGCTCCGAGAGACTTGTCTGAATGCTGGATAGCTTTGCATAAACTCCACTATGCAACGGTTTAAACTATATTTATGTGTTAAACTAATTTTAATACCGGTACGAAAGTAGCATTCAACCATGAAGACGCAGTGCTCTGTGTTTATATCCAGGGGAAGTTGCTTGTATAGTTATCAGAGCAACCACACTGAGAGTGCTGTAATTTGCTTACTGTTCAGCAAAAATTACTGCTTCTTCTCTGTAGAGGGTGCTGTGATTTCAAGATAGACTCACCAGTCAGTTGTGATGTCATTCTTGCTCAATCGGAGGAGGGGAAATAACGAATAAAAATGAACACTGTGTACTTTACAAGTTTTATCTTGTGAAAAATCGGCATTCATTATGAGCATTGCAGCAGATTTACATGAAAAAGTAAATTAAAAAGTAACTCTTTTGTACCATTGAAGGCAAATTTTTGCGGCAAACATTTCATTAGTGTGTTCTCAACCTCAAGTCTTTCAAGTTCATGCTAAGTATGTCAGTATTAAAAATGCATGAGGATACTATTTTCTTTTGGAAGGTGGGAGCAATTGAACAAGCCATCAATGGATTACTTGTGTATGGCTGATGTACTGCCTTCAGAATTATAGCAATACAGTGTCGCCATCCAGATAGACCAGCATTACGGGTTATCAAGATTAAAAGTTGCAATTGTTAAATGGCGAATGCTCTTAAAATATAAAATACATTAAAATGCAAAAATAAAAGGCAAGTATTATGAATAAACATTTAATACCACACTTCACTACTTTGTCTAAATCCTCTGGGACCAGTTTCATGATGTTTTCATCACATCTTCAGCCAGCAGACTTTTGGTTACTTCTAGAAGTTGAGATATAGTTCGCTATCTTACTGCCATCTACTGGGGCCAACACAAGCTTATTGACCAAATGTATTGACGGGATTTCAAAATTCATCACACAATTTTTATTTTTCAAAATAAATATTTTCTCCCAAACCATTAACTATCGTTATTTTGGTTAATTGATGGAAATTAATCATTTCTCCACACTAGCCGTATATAGGCTTAAGATATTTGATGGATAGAGTCAACATGAAAAATTCAATGCCATGGCCGGGATTTGATCCACGGATCTCCTGGTTTCCGTCCAGTCGCTCTTAACCTTTGAGCTACCATGGCCAACGTGCCTTCCTGACATTATATTCTCCAGTTGACTCGTATATTTCCCCGGTAGACCACTAGGGGCTGTCGCATCTGAGATACACCGTTTGTGGCGACTTACTATTGTAAGTAGTTAAGTCCCAGGCTTCATCATTTAACTCTTATTATTTTAGTTAATTGATGGAAATTAATCATTTCTCATTACTAGCCGTATATAGGTTAAGATATTTGATGGATAGAGTCAACATGAAAAATTCAATGCCATGACTGGGATTTGAACCACGGATCGCCTGGTTTCCGTCCAGTCGCTCTTAACCTTTGAGCTACCATGGGCAACGTGCCTTCCTGACATTAAATTCTCCAGTTGACTTGTATATTTCCCCGATAGACCACTAGGGGCTCTCGCATCTGAGATACACAGTTTGTGGCGACTTACTATTGTAAGTACTTAAGTCCCAGGTTTCATCATTTAACTCTTATTATTTTAGTTAATTGATGGAAATTAATCATTTCTGCACACTAGCTGTATATAGGCTAAGATATTTGATGGATAGAGTCAACATGAAAAATTCAATGCCATGGCCGGCATTTGAACCACGGATCTCCTGGTTTCCGTCCAGTCGCTCTTAACCTTTGAGCTACCATGGCCAACGTGCCTTCCTGACATTAAATTCTCCAGTTGACTCGTATATTTCCCCGGTAGACCACTAGGGGCTGTCGCATCTGAGATACACCGTTTGTGGCGACACAAAACCAGGAGATCCGTGGTTCAAATCCCGGCCATGGCATTGAATTTTTCATGTTGACTCTATCCATCAAATAACTTAGCCTATATATGGCTAGTGTGGAGAAATGATTAATTTCCATCAATTAACTAAAATAATAAGAGTTAAATGATGAAGCCTGGGACTTAAGTACTTACAATAGTAAGTCGCCACAAACAGTGCATCTCAGATGCGAGAGCCCCTAGTGGTCTACCGGGGAAATATACAAGTCAACTAGAGAATTTAATGTCAGGAAGGCACGTTGGCCATGGTAGCTCAAAGGTTAAGAGCGACTGGATGGAAACCAGGAGATCCGTGGGTCAAATCCCGGCCATGGCATTGAATTTTTCATGTTGACTCTATCCATCATTAACTATCGGTTCATCCAACCGAGTTAGAAATGCCCACCTGTGTAGCGTAGATGGTAGCATGTCTGCCTCACGTTCAAGAGGTCCCAAGTTCGAATCTCGGTCAGGGTGAGTTACCCAGATAAGGTTTTTCTGGGGTTTTCCCTTATCCTTGAAGACGAATGTCAGGTAACTGTAAGCTCCATGGACCCTGGACTCATTTGAGCATAATTTCACCCAATTCATTCACCGTCCAATATGACTTAATGTTGGAGGATGTAAATTACAAAAAAGAAAAGAAAAAACAGACCCGAGTTACTCAGAAGTGAAATACGTTTGATTGTGGATGTTTCAAAACTTGATTTTGGAATGTCTATGATGGAAATGGAGATATAAGTTATTTCAAGGAACCATAGTTATTAAAAATAGCTGATGTGTAGAACTGTCTTATTTGCAGGATTAAAATTATTTTAGAAGTGATATCAACTGGACAAAATAAATATTCCACAATTCTTAGTTTCTGCCATATTAACAGCAAAATTGTACATTGAGTTTTATCCATGATATCTAATTTAACAGTTGACAAAATTCTGCTTCATTGGCCTATTGCTATATAACATTCAGTGCTACTAACTGGGCAGCTATTGGATAAGATTGCTGAACCAAGAAATAAGCACTTCTAACAGTATTCTATGAAGTTCTCTTCATGTCCTACAATGGATGTGCTTAATATCTACTTCCAAGTTCCAGTCCTCTTCTACAGGCATAAGGTCTATATCATGGGAAAAGCCAGAAGTTTTTCTTTAGAAATCATTGTACGTGCTTTCTAAACATGCTATTGTGAAGTTGTCTGCAGGTAATTACTATTCTACAGATAAAAGGCATTAATTTTTTCCTCTCAATAGGCAAGCACAGTGTGAACTTTAGAATTGAGAGAAATAAGTTATATACTGTCTCATAAATAATGTCATTTTTTAAGAAAAACAATTATTTGAAATGTGATCTGACAAGCAATTAACTAATTTTCAAAGTATATACTATTAGATTCTTTGGTCTTCAGCCATCGTTCAACAAGGTTTATTATTCCACGATGGTACCAGTCTCTTGTTTTTTATGTGAAGAATTTGGTGACTCCCACTTAAACTGCTTTAATATTGGTACAAAATTGAATCGAGAATATATTGACACATTGCTTCACTCACACTGTTTATTCACAGGACATGTTTCAAGAGCTCTTGCTCCTATCTTCAGCTGATACTCGACTAGTGCAAGTTGTAGTGGTTTCTTCTTTCTCCGTATTGTCAATAGATGGCGTGATGTACTTGTCAAAGATGTCCGGTGGTGGAGTTTCAAAATTCATGACTATGACGATTTTTGTTAATGAAGATTTTTTCCCATACGGAAAGGTCTATGGGGTGATTAACGTATTTTATTAGAGATGTACTATTTTGTACAATTTTGTACTAATTTGTGCTTCACTGTCCCTACGCTTCTTTCAAGTTTATAGTTTGCTTTAATATTGTCAAAATTTCTTCCACATAGAGAATGTCATGGATCGAAAAAGATGATAATCTGATGGTGCAAAATCAGAGCCATATAATGGGTGTGGTAGTAGTTCAATTCCTCCCAATGAAATGTGAAGACATGCTTAATTTCCATCAATTAAGTTAAATACCTATACTAGTTAAGTATTTGAGAAACCTGCAAATATGGTACTACCATTATGCATTTTTCTTTGGCAGGTACGAACAACATTATTTTGAAATTCAAGCAGGTATTCTGAGGCGGTTCTCTTTTTCACCGGCAGAACAAATACGGCAGGTAACAGATATTGTGCTGCATGATAAATTTGATAGGTCATATATGATCAATGATCTTGCCCTTCTGCGTCTGAAAGAGCCTCTAAAAATGAATCGTTGGGTCCGCCATGCTTGCTTGCTCTTAAGCAACACATATGGTCCACATCCTGGTACACTATGTACTGCTGCTGGTTGGGGTGCAACAGAAGAACATGGGCCTGATCGTAAGTACTGTCCGGCCGTTGTATCTCCAGCTCTGACGTTTTGCGACTGTAAAAGGTGGAAGGGGAAACCTAATAGTACCAACATACAGTAATGAGCAATTGAAAACATATCCTCAAAATTATCTTTTGAATGAAAATATAGGACTATATTAACTTTAAAACACTGAAATACAATTTACAATTTCATCATAATGCAAGATATTTATTACAACACCACTCTATTCGAATATTTCATTCACACCTTTCATACACACACTAACTGCATCTGTTGGTAGTACTGGGAGTCTCTACATCCGGTGTCGTGGTAAGGAAGTTAAAACTGTCTGCTAGCGCCAATCAGCATTGTCGCTGGTAGGCGTGGCTCCCAAACCCAACACCGTGTTGCCAGCTTAAATTTGTTTGAGCCACGTGGCCTAATAGCGGCTTGCACTGGTGAACTTTCTTTGATATATTTTTCGTGCGTGAATTCCGATGTTTAGTGTTCGTAAGTCCTATTATTATCGCTATTATAATAATACGGCTACTGGTTCGTGAAATATGCAAATACATGAAATATTTAAAATACGCATTGTTCCTCTGCTTGAAATTCCCGCTAAAGAACTGGCAACAGCCTGCTTCCCCCTCTCGAGAAATGTCAGAGCCGGAGATAGAACGGCCGAGGTATAGTTGTACTGGGTTATTTTCTATTACAATAATAACTTTAAAATAAGAAAGAAAGAACTTTGTTATTACTGAAAATGATATTCATTTCTTCATTGACTAGTTATGTTTTAGAATGCAGGGTAGGTCTATTAAACTTTCATCAGCTCACTTACGTACCTATATTGAAAACATGTTTCGCCATGTGACCTACTGAACAGTAATAATACTGATAAGATAAAACCAGAAGTAAAGTCAGGCATTTACAAGATTAAGTGTAAAGACTGAAAAAATGTACATAGGGAGAACAAAAAGAATGAAAGAACATTTCAGGCACCTAAGATATAAAAATATTGATAAGTTTGCAATAGTAGCTCATCTCTGGTCTGAAAATAATGATATTGAAGATGGCACCAAGTTACTAAAATACGTACAAAAACAGTGAACTCGTCATATGGGAGAAAATATACATAGAAAAACATAAAAACCAACTAATGAACTTCGAAATCCCACCAGAAGACAACCCCACATTTAAATTCATCACCAAATCAACAGATGGCAGCAGCAACTCCAGAACTACTCAAACCACTGGATCAAGGTTTAGTTGCATTAGAGTCAATGATGCGATTGTTAGTTTGTGAAACATGTCCTCAATATAGGTACGTAAGTGAAGCTGATGTGTAATAAATACGACTCATGTATAATTTAATAATTTAATACTTTCATATGTTGCATATCATGAAGATCATGATTAAATTTGGCGCTTAGAACCATAAGGGTCTAGTGCACAACATTCTCAATTTGAGATTTTAGCATGTATGCATGCTCTTGGCATTTGCTGACCTTGTAGTCGAACAGCTGTAGCTGTTAACTTTACAGAGAGTCGATTAAAGACACTAGACAACACTTACTTTTAAATTTTTCCGGAACATGTTTCTGAGGCTTTGCCTCTATCATCGGCCGGCTCTCGACTGGTTCTCGTTGGTGTAGCTGACGATATTTTGTCACAGGTCTCCTCTGGTGGTGGTTCAAGGAACTTGCTGAACAAATCTTTCTGGGGGATGTCGAAATTGAATACTTTGTTCCTATTTTTTGAAATGAAGATTTGTTCCCATGTGGATAGTTCTTGTTTTCCTGATGTATGTTTTAGTAGTTTTGGTTCTGGATTTATGTTGTGTTTTTTTTCCCAAAAATGTGTGGCAACTGCTGATTTTTCTAATTGTTTATATTTTAAGTTTCTAAAGTGTTCCTTTGCTCTTGTTTCTAAATTTCTTTTTGTTTTTCCAATATAAATTTGACTACAGTCATTGCATTCAATTTGATATATACCAGATTTTTTGTTAGATGGAATGGCATCTTTGATGTTTGAGCAAATTAGGTTTTTTAAGGAGAAATGGTTGACTGGTGCTAGTTGAATATTTTGTTTTTTGAAGACTTTTTTGAATTTATCATAGGCCCATGGATGGTAAGTGAATTTTTTGAAAATCATATTAGTTTCTGTAGCTGAGAGAGTTGTGGTTTCCTTTAGTAGCTTCTTCTTTTTTGCTAAGTTCACTTTTTTGTCCACTAATGATTTGGGAAAGTTATTTTTTTGTGCTATTTCAATTATTTTGTTGTATTCTGTTTTGTATTCTTCTGCTGTGAGAGGGATGTTTACCAGTCTGTGTGCTAAACTATTGAAGATTGCCTGTTTGTGGGATCTTGGGTTGTAGCCATTAGCTTTTATGTAGTTGTCTGTCTGTGTTGGTTTTCTGTAAACGCCAAAGTTTAGTCTGTTTTTATTCCTCATTATTTTTAGATCCAAAAATGGTAAATGCTCATCTTTTTCTATTTCTACAGTGAATTTGATGCTTTTTTCTTGGATATTTAAAAGTTTTAGTGCATCACTTATGTGTTTTTTTGGTACTATTGCAAAGATGTGATCTACATATCGTTGCCAGAGTTTGAACATCCAAGGGAAACCTTTGTTGATCCTTATTTCTAATGCACTCATGTACAGATCGGCCAGGAAGGGTGATAGGGGGTTGCCCATTGCTAACCCTGAAGTTTGGTGATAATATTTTGTTTGAAACTGGAAGAAATTTTGTTCTATGCATAATTTGGTTAGTTCAATGTAGTCTGAAATTTCAGATGATGCCATTCCAAGTGATTTGAGCCATTTTTCTATCAACGGTGGGAGTTGATTAACTGGTATGCTGGGAAACAGTGATTTAACATCAAATGAGACTAGTGTGTCCTCTTCTTTTAGTTCACAGCTGTAGCTGTGCTTTAGGACCTCTTTGATTTAATGAAACATTCATAAGAAGCTCTCATCAGTTTTCCTGATATTCAGTTACATAAGGTCCCAGAGCAAAAAGTATCATTTTGTTATGCACTGTTCAGATTTTATCTATTGTTGCCAACATAATTTACTCTTTACATCACGTTTGCAAGTAGTACCTTTGTAATGGAAATTTCTTGCATACAAATGTTTATTTAACAAGCATTTATTTTCCACAAAACTATGTGTCTTGTGCTTTGGGCCCTTATGGTTCTCAGTGCCTCAAATATTTTGTTAATAAAACTGTAAATTTCCAAGATCATACCAGTGCTGGCAGTGTGCAAGTATTTCATGCTGCAGGAGTTTTTACATGTCAGTAAATCTATTTATAGGCGTGCCTTAAAAACCATTGGTCTGGGCCAAGTTTGAACTTGGATCAATAGGCCAGCTCTTAAACAACTGACAATGGAAACCTTTGACCTTGAATGCTCGGAACCACACGAAAACATGCTTACAATAATAATTGATCATATTGATACCGAAATTAAGAATTGCAATGTATAAAGAATCATGATGGATTTCAAAGGAATGTTGGTTCTTTGTTACAACACGTGCAGGTGTAGTTTAGTCGAATAGCAGTTGGGGTGAATAGTTGTTTTAACAAAAGAAATGTAAGAAACAGTGTCCTTAGCAGAGTTCTAAAGGGTAGCACTTGAATTTGTTGAATAAGGCATTCTTCGGACCCTTAATAATGGCAAGAACATAATCACAATGGACAAAAAATAGTTACAAAGGGAATCTTTGTGTGAA
The DNA here is from genome assembly GCA_030765055.1 of Mantis religiosa. NCBI lineage: Eukaryota > Metazoa > Arthropoda > Insecta > Mantodea > Mantidae > Mantis > Mantis religiosa. Next base: position 30,472,800 of record CM060948.1, read on the forward strand.
AAAGTCACACATACACCCACGCGCAGCTGTGGTCATTCAGTCCGTGGCTGGGAGCCAATTAGGGCAGTCCTCTTCTTCTTTCTTGGTCGAGGGCAGACTAGAAGTGATGAGAGAAGATATTTGTCGGTTCGTATGTACGTGAAGAACGAATTAAGTTTTATGGAGTAATAAGTGTTTCATAAACAGTAACTGTAAACAGTGATATTGGTAACCCTTGGTCGGCAACTTCGAATTTAATGTAATAATAAAAGAAGCAGTCATTAAACCAGTTTGAAACGGGCATTCCAGTGTCATTAAAAATATCCTTCTCATACATGCTCACACATACCCTGTGAGAAGAAACCTCATTGCTTTACCCTGAGCTAAACATTATTATATCAAACTGTAGCGAAAGTGGAACTGAACGCCACCCAAATTTTTTTTTGTATCAAACTGTTGCCACAACGTGGAACCCTTACTCACCAATATATCTGCTACAATATGTATACATATAAAACATTTTCCTGTGTAATTTCCATGCAAAACATTGCATTGTACTTCAAGTGAAATTTTAATGGAGAGGAATAGAGTAATAAGACATCAATACTATATGAAGGGAAATTTGTAATTCAGACACTAGTATATCACTACAATTTCAAAAACAAAGCTTTTCAAAGTTTTCAATGAGAGAGCGCAGGCTTTCATGGCCAGAGTCGGTATAACTGGAAGTTATTTCTGGGTTGTTATGCCGTGGTCTGCTAGAGTTCGAATTTCCAGATGTTTCGTCCACAACTGTGGCGGACGGTTGTGGGCGACACGTCTGGAAATTCAAACTGCAAAATATCTCATTCATATATGTAGAAATGACATTTTATGTTTAGTTGAGATGAAATGGAAATTAAATTGGTTTATTGAGTACTAAGTGTACATTTTACATTTTTGGCCACCCATGAACTTGGATCCCAGTCCTTATTGTCATTGGGCAGCCAAATACTGCTCTTATCATTTACATATACATATTTGGTAGACAAGTGTTGATTGCTGTCTAATGTGCTCCATAATCATTTTTACAATTTTTCTCTTCTCCCGTGCTAACATCTCCCCACTACTTCAATTTATCTAATTTTATCACTTTTTTATTTATATCTTGTTTGTTTATTTCCACTTTTTAATTTCTGCCTCTTTATAAACATAATTTTCTACTATGCATGATTGGAGGAATTACAGTGTAATGGTGACATCAAAATTAATTGAAAAACTACGAGGGCTGTTCAATAAAGAATGATCACAATTTTCTTTTTTGACAACATACCTTGACTCATCCTCATAATTTTTATTTTTAGTTTTCATCCTCCAATGTTAAGTCATATCGGACAATGAATGCAATGGGTGAAATGATGCTCAAATGATTTCGGGGTCTATGGAGCTTAGAGTTACCTGACATTTGTCTTTCACAATAAGGGAAAAAATCATATCCAGGTAACTCACCCTGAACGAAATTCGAACTCGGGACCTCTTGAATGTGAGTCAGACATGCTACCATCTACTCTACCAAGGCGGGCCCTTAATTTTGATGGTCCTTCTCAAAATAGTCTCCCCTGAATGCGAAGCACTTGTCCCAGTGTTTCTGCCAGTCTTCAAAGACATGCTGGAAAATATTTTTTGAGAGATCTGGAAAATATTTTTTGAGAGATCCTTCAAAATCGCCTCCACAGCTTTCACCACTGCTTCTGATGATGGATAATACCTCCCACAAAGGCATTTCTTCAAGTTAGGGAATAGAAAAAAGTTACATGGGGCTAAATCCAGACTATAGGGAGGGTGAGGGATGCACTTCATGTTGATTTTTGCAAGATATTCAGCAACAACATTGGCAATATGCGGCCGCGCATTATCGTGGTGCAGCATCCAGCCTGCTTCACAGAAATGTGGTCTTTTGTGCCTGATATGGACTTTCAATGTTTTTAGGACATCCTTGTAGTATTGTCCAGTTACTGATGTGTGTGCAGGTACAACATGCTGATAAACCATTCCATGAATATCAAAGAATGAGATGACCATAACTTTCCCAGCAGAGGCAATCACTTTTGCTTTTTTGGGGGTTGGTGATGGAGATTCCCACACTGAGATTTGCTGTTTGCTCTCAGGATCAAAATGATGTAGCCAAGTTTCATCAGCAGTGATTGCATTTGAAAGAAACTCCAGATCTTCCTCTAACATCAACTTTTAACTGCATGTTACCTCCATTGCAGCGGTAGGCGATACTGAACATGTCTGAACTTGTATATCAAAGTATTTGTCGGACTGTTCCAGTTTGTTGTTTGTTTGTTACTTTGACAGGATCATTAGGGAGGCCATTCAGATAAAAGATAATCCGTTCAATTTCAATAGGGACTCCGGTCTTCAACACAGCCCAGCCTGGACACTGGCCATCAAAAGCATTTTGACTGCAGAGTCCAACTGTACGGTTCAAGTGACGGACCGCACAGAAAATGACAGTAACTACAACTACATGCATTCAGTGACAAACCTCACAGAAAACACCAAAGCGGATGGTAGCTGTGTCAATCGCCAGCCGAGCCAATCTAACATTGTCACTCGATTACTGTCCAGGGCAGGGCGTGCTCCGTCCACTGATTAATATATGTATAGGGTCACGTTTCGCAGCAATTACTCAGTTCCTGATGAAGGCCATGGAGTGCCAAATGGCTGAAAGCTCGATCTTCCTAAATTTTACGTGGCTGATCACCCATGAAGCCTTAATCAATAAGGCTCGCCGCAAAAGCTTCAAGTCTTACATATTACATATATATATATATATATATATATATATATATATATATATTACTAATATATATATATATTACTAATTTCTATTTAATTCTCATTTTCTTCATTTGACCATTTGATTTCTTTCTCCCTTTCCTTCTCGATAAAGGTATACCATTAATCATTTCGCCTTTACACTTTCAATTCATTCATCTTCTTGCAACTTCTTTCCCTGCTGTCTTTGTCTTGACTCGTGATGTACTATTTCAGATTTCTTTATGCGCTTTAGATTCTTTATATTCTCTGACATTACTTCACTCTTCAGTTTGCCATTCCGCTTTACCATCCCTCATCTACTGTTTCTTCCCAGCATTTGTTTCAGTTTTCCTGCATATACATATATTTTTGTTTTTCCAACCCTCACAGTTCTAGAACCTAGCCGACCTAGACTCCCCTTTCCCTATTGTGATCCAGTCTTACTTCTAAATCTATCAAGCACTTTCCTACTTCTCAATTCTATCCCTTTCCCATTTCTTGATGATCATGTTTAGTTGGATGATAGATTTTAAATATAGCTTCACTGAGTAGTTAAGACCATTATCAAGTCATGATTAATAGCCGAAGTGGATATATCTGTGTATACTTTGCATGCAGCGGACCACATGCAAGAGGTGGAAGTACCAATTTTACATGACTGCAAGCATGCATCAGATAAGGCAGGAATGCAGCTATGTGCTGGTTTGAAAGAAGGAGGTAGAGATGCTTGTCAAGGAGACAGTGGAGGACCTCTTCTCTGTAGGTATGTTACAGAATAATTATTAATTACTGTTTGTTTAAAGCAAACATATTTTCAGTTCTGATCCTACCTTCCAACGTTTTATCTACACACAGCCTGTGTGTTAGAACAATCATCAATGATTACCCTTCTAAACATAAATGTATTTTGCTTGGACTTTTTTTTAGTGTTTTTAAGCAATTGTTTAAAAAAAGATTGAAAAATGTTCTATTTAAATAGACTTAATATTACAGTTAAATCTCGATATAAACTTAATATTAATTAAAAATAATGGAGAAACTTTCTTTTGTGTGACGCGAGAATGTTTTCTAAGTCCAAAGGTGCATGTATACGCATGCGCAAGCAGATTACCAGCTGGTTCTCATTTTGTAGCCAACATGAGAAAGTTATGTAAAACTTGTAGCCAATGTCTGCAAAAATGCCCCAAACATAGGTGATGCAGTTTGTTGAGCAGGCTAAATTATCGCCCGGTCAAATTTTGGTACTCATGTACTGCTTTGCACATAAACAATCCTACGACACGACGATAATGGAGTGCTCTGTAGGAAATACATGTATGAGCTCACTGACTGTATCGGACTGGTTCAGCTACTGCCGCGAAGTGTGCATGATGTCAAATGACGCCAAGTATACTGCAAGAGGGGAAATTGGCAGTCCTGGCCACGTCCAAAAAGACGAATGCAAAATAGGACGACATAAGTTTCATCATGGGTGCGTCGTAGAAGGCAACTGGATCTTGGGAATGATCAACGTGGAAACGAATGAGGTGCAGATGACGATATGCCCAACAACAGGAGGGATGCAGATACACTCTACAGTTAATTACAGCGCCCACAATGAAACTTGCATCGTCCTATTTTGCATTCGTCGATTTGAATGACGTGACCCTCTTGTAGTATACTTGGTGTCATTTGACATCATGCACACTTCGCGGCAGTAGCCGAACCAGTCTGATACAGTCCGCAAAGTCATACATGTATTTCTTACGGAGCACTCCATTTACGTCATGTCATAGGATTGTTTATGTGCAAAGCAGTGCATGATTAATAAAATTTGACCAGGCGATAATTTAGCCTGCTCAAACAATGTTAGTGTTTAGTTAGTGTAATTTCGGGACAAGTAAGACTGTTGGCAGCTTATGTTCAGTGGAGAAACGAGCATAGTTTGGCTGCACTGAATTCTTCAATATGGCTACATTATGCTGTAAGTAAATAAACAAACCATTAATAACGTTAAGAGTGCCCTGCAACACGAAATTGCACTAAAAACTAAAGAAATTATATTAAAAATCATGGTTGTATATAAAAGCATCAAAAAGTGTGAAGGAATTAGAAAAAAATGCTGTGTCGCATATTAGAAAGAAGAGCCAAAATAATTTATACCAATTAAGTTTCATTGTGAGAACTAAAATTAGAAGTAAGACATTTTGTATTGATACAACCATGAAGTATTTGATTATTTTGTTATTATAAGTATACTAGCTGGTTTATCTGACATTATACAAAGTAGCTACACTAAACTCTTGTTAATCCTGCCCGCAGTGGTCTGGCCTCTCAGTAATCTGGCCCACATCAAGCCTCTTGTAGCTCACATAATGTTAAAAGCAGAAATGATGCACAACAATGTGTCAATGATTTTATTGTTATTGTATACTAATGTTTATTATACTGAATGTTCGATTTTTTTGATCAGAAATGATGGGTTAAATTTCCAAATACATAAAACATTTGGTGCCGGCAAAAAAGTATTGGAAATTAACAGTTTGGGAAAATATTCACATTTTTAAGAATAAAAAGAGAGCCATGAACTTTGAAATACCAATAGTAGATGATGTCATTCAACTCATTGAACAGCACCAGGAGAGGGAGGCGGTCACCTGAAGAACTAGTCTAACATCAGCTGATGATGAGGATGTGGGGTCCTTGAAACATGTCCTAATTTTAAATGTAAGTGGAGCTTAAGTGTTTTTATAGTTCGAAAAGTGGTTTAAAAAGGTATTATTGATGAAGCTCCACTGTTTATAAATACTTCTATTTATAATTTTACCATTTTTAACACTTCTGAGGCTTTCTATATTTTCACTTTTAATGCTAACTAACCCAGATTCTGTAATTTTGCTTGTTTTTTTAATTTATTTCTCTCTGAAATTTTACAGCCTCTGCCTCTTTCCATTTATAAGATGTGGGTCTATAATGTCAGTAGTATTCTCTCATTATAAAATTATTTAGCATGCCCCTCTAACAACCTTGATTACAGCATAAGTACAATGGAAATAAAGCAGAACTTTCTTATATAAGGTTTATCAGAATGTTTTGTTATTCTGAAAATTCAGGGCATACATCTATAAAATTAATTAAAACATGTTCAGAGATTTTGACACTGTTTTACTAGATACACATCTAGAGTATGTTAAATAGCAATGAGAGGAACATAACATTCGATTTGTACTAAAAAAGGATCAGTTGTTGCTTCTTATGGCATCAATACATCTACGGGATCTTTGGAGGAAATTTCCATTCACACACGTTAGTTCAGCTTCCAAAATAGCATTAATTTCTGTTCTGATAATTTGTTTAACTCTTCTAATGAGAGAGGATTAGTTTCTGATGGATAGTCAACATGAAAAATTCAATGCCATGGCCGGGATTTAAACCACAGATCTCCTGGTTTCCATCCAGTCACTCTTACCCTTTGAGCTACCATGGCCAACGTGCCGTCCTGACATTAAATTCTCCATTTGACTCATATTTCCCTGGTAGACCACTAAGGGCTCTCGCATCCGAGATGCACCATTTGTGGCGACTTACTATCGTAAGTACTTGAGTCCCAGCTTCATCATTTAACTCTTATTTTAGTTAATTGATGGAAATTAATCATTTCTTCATAGGCCAAGGTTTTTGATACATAGCCAACATGAAAAATTCAATGCCATGGCCGGGATTTGAACCACGGATCTCCTGGTTTCCATCCAGTCGCTCTTACCCTGTGAGGTACCATGGCCAACGTGCGATGGATGGAAACCAGGAAATCTGTGGTTCAAATCCCGGCCATGACATTGAATTTTTCATGTTGGCTCTATCTATCAAAAACCTTAGCCTATATACGACGTGTGAAGAAATGATTAATTTCCATCAAGTAACTAATATAATAAGAGTTAAAGGATGAAGCCTGTTACTCAAGTACTTATGATAGTAAGTCGCCACAAACGGTGTACCTCAGATGCGAGAGCCCTTTGTGGTCTTCCGGGGAAATATGAGTCAAATGGAGAATTTAATGTCAGGATGGCACGTTGGCCATGGTAACTCAAAGGGTAAGAGCGACTGGATGGAAACCAGGAGATCTGTGGTTCAAATCCTGGCCATGGCATTGAATTTTTCATGTTGACTCTATCAAAAACCTTAGTCTATATACAGCTAGTGTGAAGAAGTGATTAATTTCCATCAGTTAACAAAAAAAAAAAAAAAAAAAAGAGTAGTTTTGTTTACTTATTTCTTAGGCTGTCCGATAAATAAAAATTGCATTTCATAAAATCAGGCCACTAAGCAGGCCATAAACTCTACTAATGATTCTAACCTAAAAGTGTCTACAATAAACATTGACTCATCAGCTGTATGTGCGGTAGCAGAATTCTGCTGAAAATATCCAGACCAACATTCAATGTCCATCAGCTATTCGAAGCATGGTGCTGCCAGTATATTATTTTTTTATCTTTCTGTATTTATGGTATACTCATAAAAATGAACCCTATTATTCTGTATCCATTTATTGAAGCAACATCATACATTTTTTGATCATGCAAAGAATTTTCACGAGCATAATAGGGTTTGTCTATATTAGTCTCAAATGATGAATGTTTGGAGATATTTAGTAACACTGATGTCCAAATTAATTGATATATAAACCTCTTAGAAACACAAGTGTGTGGAATTATTCCTCTCCAGTTGTTTTATATCAATGATCCCTAAACTTTTGCAGTCTTCATGATTGCTCTATTACATAAATTATATTCACCACCTTCATAGAAATGTTTTCTTTCTCTTAGTGCTTAAGGGATCTTGCTTTACTTTCTTTTAACTTATTTACAGTTTTTGCAATATATAGATGATTGCCCTTAAGTGATTAACGTATTTTCAGGTATCATGACTTCTATGTGCCCACCTCGGTAGCATGGTGGTGGCATGTCTGCCTCACGTTCAAGAGGTCCCGAGTTTGAATCTCGGTTAGGGTGAGTTACTTGGATAAGGATTTTTCCGGGTTTTCCCTTATCCTGAAAGACGAATGTTGGGTAACTCTAAGCTCTATGGACCCTGGGTTCATTTGAGCATCTTTTCACCCATTCCATTCATCGTCCGATATGACTTAACGTTGGAGGACGTAAATTAAATAAAAAATAAAAAATGGGTTCTACTGACATACATATTAGGTTGGTGCATAAATTTGTACCATATTAGTTTTGTGAGTTTGTACTCCTGTTAAAATGGGTTTTTTATTGTCACTTTTTATCTGAAGTTCAACTGTTGTACAGTCAATTTACATATAGCAGTTTTTCATTTGATGGTAGTGAGTGCTAGCTGTAGATGCTAGAAAATGGATGGTCAAGTGGACAAAGTGGAACATATCTGATATATTCTTCTCTTTTGAATTCAATAGAGGGGTGAAAGCAGCAGAGGCATCCAGAGAACACATTAAGAAAATGGGTTTCTCGTTTTAAGGAGAGTCTTTTTAACCTGAGTGACTCTCCTCATTCAGGACTACCTACAGTATTTGATAACGATAGTCTAAATGCACAAATCCACGATAATATGCATCAGTGTACTTGAGAACTGGCCAATGTGATGAACTGTGACCATTCCACCATCGTGTGACAGTTGCATTCAATGAGCAGGGTCCATGCAGCGGGTGTATGGGTATGACATGCTCTAACAAAACAAAAAAAACAAAAATCAACAGGTTGCCATATGTGCATCTCTGCTTGCCCGCCATCAATTGGCTTGTGAACAACATTGAGCATTCTTATCTAGGATCATTACTGGTGGTGAGAAATAGTATCTCTGTGTTAACCTAAAGAAAAGAAAGGAATGGTTGAGCATGAGCAAAAATAGCTACTCCCCTATACAAAGATCAGTGCGAGAAAAATGTCAGAAATGTTCCACTTGGCCGTCCATTTTCTATCATTCACAGCTACACTCGCTATCATCAAATGATAAAACTGCAATATGTATTTCATTTATCTTATAAGAAACGATGATGATTTTCTTATAAATTGTCCGGGATCGTGGTTTCATGTAAGACTTTTTACACATCCCCAGTCGGAAACAAAGCTGTTGTCATCATTACAAACCATTAAATCTATCGGACCATTTAATTGTTTTAATAATAATTTAATTATTAAAACAATTAAATGGCTCGATAGAGTTAATGGTATGGGAAAAGAGATTTATTTTAAAAAAACAGACATCCCGTAATGAATTTTGAAATTCTGACAGTTGATTCTGTTTTTAAATTTGTTTCATTTTCAGATTTTGTTAGTACTAACAAGAAGATATTAGCATCTAGTGTTTGTAATGATGACAACAGCTTTGTTTCCAGCTGAGGATGTGTAAAAGGTTTTACATGAAATCGCGATCCCAGACAATTTGTAAGAAAATCATAATTTCTTATAAGATAAGTGAAGTTTTAAGTTACAAATTATTATATTTGTATATATTTGTTTGCTTCACTGTTAATAGCGTCATATTTTACGTATGCGATATGTATACTGACTGCACAATAGTTGAACTTCACATAAAAAGTGACAATCAATAAATAACCGCATTCTAACTGGAGTCCAAATCATGAAACAAAAGCGCTATGAGCTTATGCACCAACGTAATATTATAGCACCTACTAGCTTATTTGAAATGTTTAACTTTGATCTGAACAAATTGACTGCATTTTTTACTTCATCTCATGTTTATGAACTGCCAAGTTAGCACTAAAATTGTTTTTGTACATTATTTGTTTTTAGTTAACTGATATGAAAAAGGAAAATGGTTACATTCTGTTCTGAATAGTTAAATTTATTTTCAGAAATGATGAGCATCCATTACAGTGGTATGTTGGTGGCATTGTAAGTCATGGTTTGGGTTGTGCACGTCCAAATGAACCAGGTGTATATACACGTGTGGCTTTATTTGTTCCCTGGATTGTGAACAAGACAAGTAAGTACATAAATGTAACTCACGTGTCACAAGAATTATATCCTTTTGATGGAAATTAATCATTCCTTCGCACTAGCCGTGCATAGGCTAAGGTTTTGGATCCAAAATTATATCCTTATTTGAGTGACTCAGTGTCAATGTATTGTGAAAATCGCAGCTGAGATCAGCAGTAATTGATGATTTAATGTACAGCCACCGCAATGGAAATCTTTACATTTTAAACGTAAGGAAAATCTTTACATGTGCTCAGTTTGTTCTTCTGCCACCACTATACAAAAAGGTGGGCAGAACTGCAAATCACGTGATTCTCGAGTGTACAGCAGCAACTTCCTTTCATTAGCAGCCAAGGTCTTGGTCTGCCTTTGGTATCAGTATACAGCAAGTTGTTTGTGTGTTGTCATCCAACTTTTGATCTCAGTGCTGTTTCTGAAGGTGTGTATTTCTGCATCCAATAAACAAAATGGGATGCAGGAAGCTCACCTGTAAGGAGACTCGTGTTTTTAACTCTGTTAGAAGTAGGTACCTCTGGAATTCATATAGCTGCTGATCTGAAGGTTTCAATACAAGCTATTTGTGACCTAAAAAACACAGCGGTACCTTTGCTACATGGCACCACACCAACTTGAAAAACAGGCTCAGGTGGTAAAAGAAAGACTTATCCAAGGACTGATGACCTTCTAAAACGTGCAGTGATAGTTAATCCATGGATTACAGAGCATGTTTAAAAAAGTATCATCCAGAACTGCTCAAAAGTGTTGTAAGCTGGACCATTCAGCATCAGCTTCAGAAAGACTTAGGTTTACCAATTTAGCGTGCTGCCAAGAAGTCTCTTCTAACTGAAGCTATGATGAAGAAAAGAGTACATTTCTGCAAAACATATCAGCACTGGACATCAGAGGACTGGCGCAAGGTAATGTTTTCTGATGAAAGCACTTTCAAATTGGTCAGAGGAAAGTCCAAAAAGGTGAGAAGGCCAAAAAATGTGTCACGCTATGATCCAAAGTTTACGGTCAAAACTGTTAAACATCCAGAAATTGCAATGGTATGGGGTACCTTTACTGGTAATTGTGGTAGAGGTGGCTTGTACTTTCTTTCTAACAATGTAACAATGAAGGGAAGTAACTGTTTAGAAGTGTTGCAAAAGCATTTGGTCACATTTTGGCCAATTCATCACTGTCAGTTCTTTATGCATGATGGTGCCCCTGCTGACAGAACAAAGATGGTTCAGAAGTTTCTAAAAGACAATAATATACCTGTACTTGACTGGCCTGGTAACTCTCTGACCTAAATCCAATAGACAATGCTTGGGATCAAATGAAAAATAAAATTGAAGAGCTGCAACCGTCAAATATTAAGGAGCTGCAGGAGATGATGAAGTTATGGGTGGAAATGGACAAAAAATATTTTGAAAATCTAGCAGATTCGATGCCCAGTAGACGCATGAAGGTGATACAAGTTAAGGGAAATATGACCAAGTACTAATTGTACACAGAAGTTCAAAATAAAACCATCTAAATTCAATGTTTGTTGTTTTTATTATCATGTAAAGATTTCCATTGCGGCCACTGTATAATTGGAATTAGAGTTTGTATTACAGTAGAGCCTTGTTTATGTGGATCAACTAGGACCAAGGTCAATCAAAGTTAATGAAAATCCGAGTTATCCAGAGAATGATGGAAAAATGATTAAAATACATGTACATTAACAACATATTTTTAACCTCTTCAGGATGGCCATTTAAACCCTACACACCCAATAAACAGCACAAGACATTTAAATTGTTAAATGCTGTAAAACTGCTTAATAAATACACTCGTGTCTTCTGTATCTTCACTAAGTTATTTTAGTGAAACAAAAATCACTTTAAAGAACATTAAAGGCAGTGTACAACTTTGATATCATTAGAGAAATATTCATAATCGTTGAAATTTCACTGTTTAGTTTCACTGTAGCAAAAACCATTCTTTGTGTTGAATGCATCTAATTTGTAAGTCATTTTGTTTTGTGTGTGTGTGTGTGTGTGTGTGTGTGTGTGTGTGTGTGTGTGTGTATGAACGATATATTAGCTGCGTAAGACAATTCTCCACTTCAAGGTTCTAGGGTTCAGTTTATGCTACCATGCAATAATCGTTGTATATGTTGTGTTGCACAGGCTGGAGACAGGCTGGCTCTCCATCAGTATTTGTATGTACCTCTTAAGAGTAGGTATCTCACAACTGAAGTTTATAGCCTCAAGCTTATGCAGCTCTTTTCATGCAGTAATATATTTATTCAAATTCTCTCGGGGCTTAGAGTGATTTCCTTTAGCTGTTGGGAGTCAATTGACTAGCACATTTGAAATTGTTAAAATTTCAGTGTTGACCATGGTTTATCCTTGTATGGGAGTTTCATGGAACTAATGTACCTACTGAGAATAGCAATTTATTGTCTGTAAATCGAGTCTTCATTACTAGGCTAAACTTTTTTGTTCAAAACTGGTCCGGGTTATCTGGATGTTTGAATTAAAGACGTGCAGGTTTACGAGGTTTTACTGTACTTTTGATGATTAGGGGCATATATTTGGAATATGTGAGTTATACTCTAGTGCTAAATCATTTAACAATATATTTACAAAATATTACAAATATTGATTTGAAGTTTTTCTAGTGACAGGGTTTATAAAACATACTTGAAAAAATAAATGCATGGATGGGAATATATTTGCTACCAATTTTTTTAACTAAGCCATTCTCATTAGTTATGCTGCAAAATCGTAAAATACAAATAGAATACAAATTGAAAAATCTGCAATAACTTAGGTTTGATCTACTAATCATGAACTTGCACCACGCATCAAATTACTGAAAGGCTCCATTTTTCCAGTTGAGTTAAATGCATGGGAAAACATTCACATATTAAAGCACAAAGTTCACCTCATAAGTTTTGATTTGGCAGCTCTGTACAACTTTTGCAATACGTAAAATATGAAGCTATTAACAGTGAAGCAAACAAATATATACAAATATTATAATTTGTAACTGAAAACTCCACTTACCTTATAAGAAATGACACTTTTATTATAAATTGTCCGAGATCACAATTTCATGGAAATTCTTCCACATCCTCAGTCGATTCTGTTTTTAAATTTGTTTTATTTTCAGATTTTGGTAGTACTAACAAGAACATATTAACATCTAGCATTTGTAACGATGACGTCAGCTTTGTTGTTTCCGGCTGAGGATGTGGAAGAATTTCCATGAAATTGCGATCCTGGACAATTTATAAGAAGTGTCATCATTACTCATAAGATAAGTGAAGTTTTAAGTTTTTTTTTTTTTTTTTTTTTTATTTATTTATTTGTGTACTAAGCTATTACAACTGTTGAGCTGATCACCAGTATTTGGCCCAGGCCATTAATTGGTGAGCAGCCCATTGAATTACAAAATGTGTAGTACACTACTTACATTTCTATTACTACTAACATTACTACTATTGCTTACACACTATTGTTCATTTCCTTTTTTCACAGTCCACTTCCATTTATTTTTCACTTTATCTAAGAACTGACCTACATTCTTGAGATTTTTATCTATAATTTTACATATATCAGGACTTCGCTTAATTTTTCTCCAGATATATTCTTTTCGCCAAATCTCTGTTTCCCTGCATTCGAAAAGGATATGTTCCACATCTTCCTTACCCCCACACAATGGGCACTTGTCTTTCACAAACCCATTCCGCTGCCCTTTTAGCCTCCACACTCCTGCTCTCAGCCATGCTATCCCCTTCCTTTCTTCATTAATGGTTTTATCTATATACTGCTCCCTTCCCCAGCCACTTTTTAACTCAACATAATATACCAATGACCTCTTTTCACCTAACTGGCTGAACAGTTTTTGAATCTCTATATCTTCAAATCTTTTTCTAACACCCTTCCAGAAACCTTTATAATTTCTCTCTCTTTTTCTCCAAATATCCCCTAAGCCATTATTTTCTAAATTGTTTCGTAGAGTGCTTGCCCAGCCCGAGCTTTGCAGACTTGCTTCTTGATATTTTAAACATTGTTGCAATAAGAGTCCTTCATCTAAATTCAAGATCCTATGCCAGTATTTCAAGGCTCTTTCCATTATTAACCCTTTCCTTGTTACTCTCCCCATTTCAATTTGAGCAACTTCGTTTGCTGTTGCCATTGGCAGCCCCAAAACTTCCTTACAGAACATCCTGTGTATCTGATCCACAACTTCCCACCCATTCTCAAGCCCCCATATTTCAATGCCATATAGCATTCTGGCCTCGACTACAGAACTATATACTCTTTCCAACCATTTCATCTCCATCTCTGGCATTTTATATAGACACCCTCTCACAGCCATCATTGCTGCTTTCCCTTTTGCCAGTGCTGATTTCTTTTGTTTTTCCCATTTGCCTCCTGCATCCAATTTTAATCCTAAGTAAGTACAGTCACGCACTACTTTGTATTCAGCTTCTCCCTTCTTCCACTTTTCATATTTACTCAATTTAGTTCCTTTTTTAAATACTACAATTTGGGTTTTTTCGCTGTTTACCTTTAAGCCCCACTCTGAACAGTATTTCTCCACCTCTTGCAAAGATATTTTTAACCCATTAACAGTAATGGACATTATTACCAAATCGTCTGCAAAAAGTAAACCTGGGACTTGTAAGTTGTTTATTACTGGTATGAGACTATTATTCTTACTTATATTTTGTAATACATCATCAATAAATAAATTGAATAAAATTGGACTTAGCTTGCACCCTTGCCTTAGTCCTTTTCCCTCCAGTTGTATTTCTTTAGTTAGTGCCCCTTCTTCATATTTTATGCAAAATGTATTTTCATTATACAATTCTTTTAGTATAGTTACCATTTGATTACTCACTCCTTTCATTAACAGCTTATACCACAACAGTTTCAGCTCTACCCGATCGAAAGCTTTTTCCAAATCGATAAAAGCCATATATAATTTACCTTTCTTATTTTTTAGGTATTTATCTACTAGTGTTTTTATGATGAATACATTATCAACTGTCCGCCTCCCCTTTCTGAAGCCCATTTGGAATTCTGAAAGAATATTATGCTCCTCTACCCAGACTTGCAGCCTTTCTGCCAAAATACCCGTATAAATTTTTCCCACATTCGATAACAGTGCTATGCCTCGGTAATTATTGGGTATATCCATATCCCCTTTACCTTTATAAATTGGCTGAATAATAGCTTTTTTCCAACTCTTAGGTGTATACCCTTTGGTTTTCATTGAGTTGAACAATGATGTTATAACTTTAACTCGGTTCACGTCTTTGCTCCATTCCCTAATGAACTCTCCGGGTATACCATCTATACCTGGTGCTTTGTTCCTTTTAATTTTTTTAATTTGATTCATTACTTCTTCATCTGTTATGACACTGTCCAAGATTTCATTGAAATTATTTACTATTTCTGGGATTACCCTCCCTACACTAAAGCTTTCAAATGTATATAAAGTTGCAAAATACTCTAACCATTCTTCTTGAGTTATGTTAGATTTGACAATATATTTTTTGTATAATGTCTTAATACCTTTCCATATTTTACTTACATTATTTTCAGTAATAGTACTGATTAGTTTGCTGGCATTTCTTTTCCTCCATTGAGATTTTTTATTTTCCAGCAACTTATTATAATAATATTTGCTTAGCAGATATTGTTCTTTCAGTTTGATATTCCCTGATTCTCTCCATTTTACCAACTCCTCTTTTACAATACCTTTATTTATTTTACACTCCTCATCAAACCATGTGTCACTTTCAATAATTTGCCTGTTTCTAACTTTCATCTGTTCCCCTGCCCATTGCAATATGAAATTTAGGATATTCATCGCCTTTTCAATTTCAAAGGTTTCCGAATTATATAGTACCCCATACTGACATATTTTCCCTCGCTCGGAATTTAAAAGATTTTCAAAGTTTGCCTTATGGTATTCCTTCCACCTATATCTAACATGTTCTCTATTTGCTGTTATTTTCTCCCTTATTTTGTCAGCTTCCACATTTTGAGATTTGATTTTAATACATGTTAGTAATGGGAAATGACCACTATTGGTACTTATGTTAGACACTTTAAAATTAGTCACTATATGTCTAATATTATTGGACCAGAAAACAAAGTCAATTACACTCTGGCCATTTGCATTTATGAAGGTGTATTCCCCCTGCTCATCTTCACCGTATTTCCCATTAAGAATGTCAAGCGCATTTATTTCACAAAATTCAATGAGTTTTTCACTTCCTCTCTCGACGATCTTGTCCTTGCTACGTCTAATATTATCATTTTTCCCTGTTAGGTTATTATTTTCCCAATCATCTGTCAGATTTACGTCACTTTCCCCAATTCTTATATTTAGATCTCCCATTATTATAATCTCAATGTTAATGTATTTATCCCTTAACCTCTCAATGTCTTTGTCTAACAGATAAAATATTTCGGGATTATGAAACTGTGAGGAGGCTGGCGGGTTATACACTATACCTAAACATATCATGCTGTCATCTAGCTCCTTATCTTCTATTACAACCCAAAGCACTTCTTTATGCCTGGACCATGATTCTTTCATTGTTTTACACAGAGACTTCCTAATAAAGAAACCTAGGCCTCCAGATAGTCTCCCTTTCTTTGCATATGCTTCTCCCTTTCTTCCTACGTAACTAAAACCCCGTATGTCAATGACCTCATCTTTCAACCATGTTTCAACCACTGCTAAATAATCCAGCGTCCCCAAAAAGTGCTGTAAGATTCCCGTATTAATTTTATTTTTTATTCCCTCACAGTTCCAAAATCCTATTTTCCTGACTGACTGCTATTGTGAACCCGTTCTGCCCCTTGACCATACATACTTTTCCAATGTCTTTTTGCTTCTCAGCTGAATTCCTTCAACAGCTGAGGATCGTTTGTCTTTGTTTATCACCATTATACTTCCATGCGGCGAAGTTATAATATCTCCCGCCTCTGCTTTACCTCTCCTCCTGCCTTCACCACCTACCGCCCCCTCCTCTTCTTCTTCTTCACTACTACCAATAGTTTGCGTCCAGCTTCTTTCCCCTCTCTCCACCAGTCCACGTGCTGCCATAGTCTCCTCCCTCCTTGGTGACAGCCACTTTCTCCCGTTTGTTGTTACAGGTGTTGACGTCATCTTGCTGCTTTCCTCACTTCCCTTCTGTTCGACGGAGATTTGATTTCCTTTCGTCTTGTTGGATTCACTCAATGACGTATCCTCTGACGTGTTGGTTGTTACCACGTGCTGTATTACATCATCTCTGTGTTGTGTGCCGGTGCCAGACTTTGACTCCTTCGTCCCTTCCTGTGTATGTGAAACTTGGCTGGATTTTTGCTGAGTTATTTCCTCCCGTGTAGGCTCCCTGCTCCATACATCCCTCTTGCTCGCATACGTTGCGTTCGCTCCTTCTATCCAGAGTTGCAAATTTCTGATATATGCTCGTTTACCCGCAGCTCTCGCTTCCATCATCCTTCGGATTAGATTTTGCTTCACGTGTCTTTGGGCTGGTGTTAAATCCTTATTTATGAAGATTTTTGTGCCTTTCAACCTTTTAGCCCTTCCCAGTATTTCGTAGATTAATTGAGTTGTAGAGAAATGTACAATAATTGGCCTTTCCCCCACATGTCTTCCTACGCGGTAAGCCTCCACTATCTCCCAACCGTGTAGTTCTATTTGTAGTTTTTCTGTCAATATTTGGGACACTTCCTGCCATGGCCAAATACCTCTTCTCTCTTTCACTCCTATAAATACTAAATTTAGTCTTCTTCTCCGCTCATCTGCTCTTTCCAATTTCACTTTCAGTTCATCTACTTCCCCTCTTATACCTTGGATTTCTTTTCCTACTTCTTCTTTTATTTCCTTAGCTATTTTCTCCAGACTGTTGCCTATTCTTTGCTCCATCCCATCCAGTTTATTTATTTTTTCCACCAGATTCTCCAGAATAGTTTGTATTTCCTCTGGTCCAGGGTTCTGTTCGACTCCTCCTATTATTAATAACATTAGAATTATACATCCCAGTATTATGCCGCTAACCTCCATAGATCTTCCTATTTCCTTTTTCTTGATTTTCCTTTGCCTAAACAGTCCTATCCTTGCTCTGTACACTGTAAGCTCATCTCCCATTTTTGCTTCTTGTGCCACTCTTCTAGAGCTCACTGTAACACAACCTTCCTCTTCAACAGCTTGCTTAGCACTCCAAGTTTTAAGTTACAAATTGTTATATTTGTATGTTTATTGGGATTGCTGTTATGCTATTGCTGTTAATTGGTGGAATTGAAATGAATCCTGGTCAGCAAAGTACATTGGAAAAGATCTTGCAAGACAATGGAAGGAATGGAAGAATGTTTAAATAACATTGAAGAAAGAAGAGGGATCTGGCCTATCCAAGAAGTGAGAGGAGTTTTAGAAGCAGAGGTGTAGCGTGAATGGATGTGGGTGATGTATTACATACCCTGGCAATTTCCCTTATTGGCATAATCCTTGTTGAAGAGTATGCTCTGAATTATCATGTTTCATAAATTGCTGTTAGCGTATCACGTCAGTCATGAAAAGCAGAATGGGCGAATGAAGTTTGTTCATATTGTACGCCAGTCTCTGGAGGTGATGCACGTGCAGTGTATGCAACACAGAAGAATACATATTGCTTGTTATGGTTAAAGTGCTTTAAATTGAAGTTTTCAGTATTCTGCCTGGCATTTTAGCATCTTGTGATCATGTTAGATTACAACAACCAGCATTTTGGGCTATAATTATGACCGTAGTTCAAGTGGAAAATATGTCAAGCAACAGAGTAGAGTATGTACATTGCTGATGTATATCTGCATGAGTCACCACAAATGAAACTGTGTTGTAGAGAGTGTGCTGCATTTCTCGTAAACCAAGTGTACTGAAAATGGAATCTGAGTGTTGTGCAATCAACAAACTGAAAGTGAGACACTTCATTGATTTAAGTTGTACTGAAAAAGAAAACATAATCAAAGCAGGACCCCCCCGAAACATTCTTTAAATATAACCACCAACATTTGAGGTATTTTAGTGATGTGTGTATGAAAGTGAAGTATGGCTCTGCGGGTGCAAGATCCTAAATAAATTGTTTTGTTGGTCATTGTCTTTTATTTTCTAAAGAAAGTTTGGACCACAGGATGATATATCTCTATTGTCTTTTAAATTTATCAATTTTATTTTTGACCAATTCAGCACTGAATTCATTGTATTTTGCAATGGGAATTATTTCAAGCTGGTTAATGCACCCTTAAACAAGATGGAATATATCAGAGTACAATTGTATAATTCACATTATACAAAGGTTTCCCTTGGATGTTCAAACTCTGGCAACGATATGTAGATGACATCTTTGCAATAGTACCAAAAAAACACATCAGTGATGCACTAAAATGTTTAAATATCCAAGAAAAAAGCATCAAGTTTACTGTAGAAATAGAAAAAGACGAGTATTTACCATTTTTGGATCTAAAAATAATGAGGAATAAAAACAGACTAAACTTTGGCATTTACCGAAAACCAACACAGACAGACAACTACATAAATACTAATGGCTACAACCCAAGATCCCACAAACAGGCAATCTTCAATAGTTTAGCACACAGACTGGTAAACATCCCTCTCACAGCAGAAGAATACAAAACAGAATACAACAAAATAATTGAAATAGCACAAAAAATAACTTTCCCAAATCATTAGTAGACAAAAAGGTGAACTTAGCAAAAAAGAAGAAACTACTAAAGGAAACCACAACTCTCTCAGCTACAGAAACTAATATGATTTTCAAAAAATTCACTTACCATCCATGGGCCTATGATAAATTCAAAAAAGTCTTCAAAAAACGAAACATTCAACTAGCGCCAGTCAACCATTTCTCCTTAAAAAACCTAATTTGCTCAATCATCAAAGATGCCATTCCATCTAACAAAAAATCTGGTATATATCAAATTGAATGCAATGACTAGTCAAATTTATATTGGAAAAACCAAAAGAAATTTAGAAACAAGAGCAAAGGAACACTTTAGAAACATAAAATATAAACAATTAGAAACGTCAGCAGTAGCCACACATTTTTGGGAAAAAAAACCACAACATAAATCCAGAACCAAAGCTACTAAAACACACATCAGGATAACAAGAACTATCCACATGGGAACAAATCTTCATTTCAAAAAATAGGAACAAAGTATTCAATTTCGACATCCCCCAGAAAGATTTGTTCAGCAAGTTCCTTGAACCGCCACCAGAGGAAACCTGCGACAAAATATCGTCAACTACACCAATAAGAACCAGTCGATGGCCGGCTGAGGATAGAGGCAAAGTCTTTGAAACATGTTCCGGAAAAATTTAAAAGTAAATGTTGTTTAGTGTCATTAATCGACTCCCTTTAAATTTAATAATAGTGATTGTTAGATATCAAAGTCATTGTAGTGAAAATATAATGGAAACTGTACAAATAAATATTTGTACTCACCAGTCCATGTTTGGCTTTGATTACCCACATCAGTAACCAGGAACTGTGTGAAATTAATGGCTGTTAAGTATTCACCTCTTGTACAGAGTACCCTGAAAGTAAAAATTCCCAAGCATAGTCGATGATACATTCTATTTCCAAAGATGCTTTTTTGTTTACCTATCAATGTTTGTTTTTGTTACAGTATTCGACGAGTTGCCCAGAAAGAAACCAAAATCCGACTGTCCTGGTCTACAGTGCACTCAGGGAACAACACGCTGTGTGCCTAAAAGTCAGATATGTGACCATAGTGTTGACTGCCTAGCAGCAGAAGATGAACTTCATTGTGCTTCTGAGCCCCAATCAAGTGATACTAATGATCCTACTATGAAAACACAAAAGTCTGCAAATATGTTTAAGGAAGTTGAAGATGATCCAAGCCTTTTTCAGTCGGATAAAGCTGTAGACCATCAGCCTACCACACAATTTTTTAAAACCTTTGCATATACCAAAAGGGATAAAATTACAGGGTCTCTTTTGAATTCCTTAAATACAGAAGATATGCTGAGTAATAAAACTGGCAAACCATTACATAATATTAATGAAAAGCATAATGTAAATAGCACATCAGTAAAAATCTTGCACAAAAAGCATATTAGTAATTATTCCAATACATTTGATGAAGAACTATCATCTGGACACACAGAGGATGCATCACCAAGAAGCACAACTTCTCAACATAGTCATTATAGTTATGATTTGTGGGATGTATCTACTTCATTAACATTTCAAGAAACTAGTGAGCAATTGAATGATTTACT
Source organism: Mantis religiosa (assembly GCA_030765055.1). Lineage (NCBI taxonomy): Eukaryota > Metazoa > Arthropoda > Insecta > Mantodea > Mantidae > Mantis > Mantis religiosa. The sequence continues at coordinate 30,493,847 of CM060948.1, forward strand.
TCATTCTGAGTCACCAGCAATGTACCATCACTCAGAAAATAGTGCCAACTTGGGGGTGAATTGCTCATTTGAAACTGTCAACGTGGCTTCATCCAGCGGGATAAATCCTTTACTTGCTACTGGAAATCCCATTAGCAAAGAACATTCAATAACAGATATCTCCCCACTTCCTACAGAAGACACTTCTGCTGAGAATAACAGCGGTACTGTAGATAATCAAATTGCCAAGGTGGAAGTAGATATAGAAGCATTTTCTTCTACATCACTTGTTTCTAAAACAAATAACATGTACAGCACCACTCCAAGCTTCAAAATTAACCTTAGATCATCAATGCAAGACTTAGATTCTTTCATGTCTGTGCCTTCACCAGATACACCCAAACATATCAGTAATGAAGAGCAAGACGAAGAAGGAAAGCATTCAAATCTTCAATTAGTCACTGAATCTAAACTTTTTGCATACAATGTGCAGGAAGTACTAGAAAACTCAAATAACACAGGTGCACATGAAAACATGCACAATATCACAGATGTATACATACTCCCAGTATCAACTTCCGAGGCAGATTCCGAGAAAACTTCTGTTCACAACATTACTCATACTAAGCAGTTTAATGAACCACTCTTTCACTGCAAAAGGTGAGTTCAAATTTTTTCATTATTTTATTTCCTAGTTTTATGGCCCTTTTTTTTATACGAGGGCTGTTTAATAAAGAATGATCACTTCTTTTTTTTTTTTTTTTTTTTTTTTTTTTTTTTGTTTGTTTTTTTTGTTTTACAACGTACCTTTACTCATCCTCATAATTTTGATGGTCCTTCTCAAAATAGTGTCTCCCCTGAATGCAATGCACTTGTCCCAGCATTTCTGCCAGTCTTCAAAGACATGCTGGAAACCATTTTTTGAGAGATCCTTCGAAATTGCCTCTGCAGCCTTCACCACTGCTTCTGATGATGGATAATGCCTCCCACGAAGGTGTTTCTTCAAGTTAGGGAATAGAAAAAAGTCACATGGAGCTAAATCCGGACTATAGAGAGGGTGAGGGATGCACTTCATGTTGATTTGTGCAAGATATTCAGCAACAACATTGGCAATATGCGGCCACGCATTATCGTGGTGCAGCATCCAGCCTGCTTCACAGAAATGTTGCACCAAATGAAATGTTCAGTATTTCAGAAAGTGATCTTAAGGTAATTCGCTGATCCTCTCTAACAATGACAGCAGCAGTGTTGATGTTTTCTTCCGTAAGAGCAGTAACTGGAGCACCAGGTCCACCTTCCTGTGAAATTGATTGTCTCCCCTCTTTAAACATCTTAAACCACCTTCGAGCTGGGCTGTAGGGAAGAACAGACTATCCATAGGCCTCCTGTAACATTGTATAGGCCTCAACTGAAGATTTGGTGAGACGAAAGCAGAATTTCAAAGCCACATTGTTCCTTGCGTGTTACCTCAATTGCAGCGGTAGGCGATACTGAACATGTCTGAACTTGCCTGATTCTCATGGGTGGTAACCAGGAGTACCAACAATGGAACTACTACGGTGTGTTTGTTTCACATTAAACTAACAGAATATAATAAGATTGAATTTTAGTGTGAAAAATTATGACCATAAAAATATTATGATCATTTCTTTATTGAACAGCCCTCATACAAAATTAATGTGGAAGAAACACATTGATAATATATTGTGACTTTGTGGGTTCCTAGAATTAAATCTTGTTTGCAGAAATTTCAAATGTTCTTTATTTAAGTAAAAGGACGCTTTGTACACCCCTTACACAGTGAAATGATGTAACATACACAGACGCAGTCAAGGTCATCTGATTACTCCCACCACACGTAAAAAACCAAATAATTCACTGTGGTATACTTCAAATGTCCACAGAGCTGCACACTCAATTAAGAACGCACTAGCAACTGACTGACAACTGACACTTTGCCAGCTTTTATACCTCCAGCCATTGTTCCAGAATTGTTGATCATTTGATAACATTCATGATGCAGCGAGAAAGGTGAAACTATCTCTGTCTCTTTCTCTCTCTCTCTCTTGGCAAGCATTCAGCGCTCACCCACGCGCCGGCTGCAGCTTGCGCTAGCGGTACAACAATGCCTTGGCGACAATATGCAAAAAATTGAGAAAAAATTATCATTATTAAAGAGGTTGGCAGGCAAGAAATGGGGAAGCACTACACAAATTTTAAACACTTTTTACAAGATGTATATTAAAACAACCCTTAAATATTTTGAAGGGACCTTAACTGCAAATATAGAAAAACTTAATATTCTGCAAAACAAAATTCTTCGTCTAATAACTGGAGCTGTCAGAACTGCCCCAGTACTTGACTTGCTTTACAAATACGTAAAATATGAAGCTATTAACAGTGAAGCAAACAAATACATACAAATATAACGATTTCATGGAAATTCTTCCACATCATCAGCCGGAACAACAAAATTGTCGTCATTATTACAAGCGCTAGATGTTAATGTTCTTGTTAGTACTACCAAAATCTGAAAATAAAACAAATTTTAAAACAGAATCGAATGCCGGTATTTGAAAATTCACTATGCGATCTTAGTTTTTCAAAATAAATATCTTTTCCCAAAACATTAAATCTATCGGACCATTTAATTGTTTTAATAATTAAACTTCTGGATTTATTTCATGGTTATATGACCAAAAGTGATCTGCTACGGCCGATTTATCGGTCAGTTTACACTTAATCTGCAGAGTGAGTAATGATATTAAAGTTAAACACCACAAATGCATATGCCCAATGATTACTGAAACATACTAATTATGTTGTGATGATGTAAAGCTGTTTACAGCTTGTGAAAGATTTACTACTAGAGAGTAATGAATTAATGTTATTCTGATACCACTGATTTATAATCAAAGCAACAATAATAGCAATGTCTGTTTACTGTAAGTATAAACATGCTGATAGAAAAGCATCGTGCATAAAGCACTTGGTGTAGTGCGATAAAGCTTGCAACACAGAATAAGCATGCAGGTTGCTATGACCACAATTTGCTTTTTGGAAATTGTTCTTTCACACTGGCCGTGTCTAGGCTAAATTGTGGAAACGGAGAGTCAGACTGAAAAAATTCAATGCCATAGCTGGGATTTGAACCACGTATCTTCTGGTCTCCGTCCAGCCGCTCTAAACATTGAGCCTCTAACCAATTTTCCATTCATTGACCTAATAGTGGTTAACTATAAAGCCCGGGCCTTAAAGTACTTACGTGTAGTAAGTCACCATTAAGGTGGTTGTCTCATGTGTTTATGAGAACTCCTAAGTGGTTTACCGGGAAAAATATGAGTCAGTTGGAGAATTTAATGTCATATCGGCACGGTGGCCATAGTAGCTCAATGGTTAGAGCAGCTGGACGGAGACCAGAAGACCCATGGTTGAAATCCCGGCTATGGCATTGAATTTTTCAGCCTGACAGTTTAGCCTACACATGGCCAATGTGAAAGAACAATTAATTTCCAATAATTGACCTAATAGTGGTTAACTATAAAGCCTGGGTATTAAAGTACTTGCATGTTGTAAGTCGCCATTAAGGTAGTTGTCTCATGTGTTTATGAGAACTCCTAAGTGGTTTACCGGGAAAAATACGAGTCAGTTGGAGAATTTAATGTCATATCGGCATGTTGGCCATAGTAGCTCAATGGTTAGAGTGGCTGGACGGAGACCAGAAGATCCATGGTTCAAATCTTGGTTATGGCATTAAATTTTTCAGTCTGACTCTCCATTTCCACAATTTGCTTTTTATTGGTGGATTGCTCATTTTTAGGCAACTGCAATGACGTGTCAATGACATTTCCATCCCTTCTCCTTGTTTTTGCACCTTATGACGTGGCTGAGCAAACGTCAAATCAACTTACGATGCAGCAACTATAATATGTAATCATCACTTAAGTTACATGTATAGGTATACTTTACATACTGTATTTCACAGAATAGAGTATTAATTTAGTTTTCTATAAATTTATTTACTGCTTTCTTTTATAAACTTAAAAACCTTAAATTCCTTTTAAATGTATACTTATGTTTAACATCAAAATAAGCTTAAGGATGAAGTATTCTGTAATATTTAAACAGAATATTCATTCAACTGAAGGAATTAAGTATCTTCTGACTTTTATTTTCTCAAACTCTGATTTTTGTGTAAACAGATTAATGCAGAGTATACCATATGAAAGGCTCTGCAATGGTGTGATGGACTGTGAAGATGCATCTGATGAAATGAATTGTACATGTGCTGATTACTTGAAACAGAGATTTCCTGAGCATATATGTGACCATTACTTGGACTGCAGAGATGGAACTGATGAAATAAACTGTTGTAAGTAGAACAAAATAATAAATCATTTATGAAACTATATCTGCTTGTCAAGTGTCTAATGTTCAACAAATATTTCTGCAGATTCCAATGTGTAAGGACTATGATACAGTGAAGCACAATATTAATATAATTTTGAGTCAAACTAGTACTCAATGCTCCACTTTTTGCTAGTATTTACCTAGAACGTGTTTCATTGGGATCTTCCTAACATCAGCTGTTGTTGACTAGTGGATGTTGGTTTGGTGAACTCATTGGAAGCGATAGGTGCATCTCTGTTGATATCTTGATGAACTTGAAGGTTGGGTTTTCTTCAAAGGTAGTGTCGAAATTAAACAATTTTCTTTCATATTTCTTTATGAAGATGTTTTCCCACATGGTTAATGCAGATGGACCTTGGACACTTTTTAATAAGTGGATTTCTCGTTCCATATCATGATTCTCCTTCCAAAAATGGTACGCTACTGCCAATTTATCTATTTCTCTGTTCCTGATGTTCCTAAAATGCTCTTTAAGCCTAATGTTAAAGTTCCTTTTAGTTTTTCCAATGTAAAAGTTGTCACAGCCTTTGCAGTTTATCCGGTTCACACCTGATTTTTTGTCTGTGGGTATCTCCTTTGTGTTATGTGATTTCAAAAGCTGTTGTACACTAAATTTGTTCTGTGGGGCCAAAGTAATATTGTGCTCTTTGAAGACTTTTTGGAGAAGGTGTGTAGCTGTTGTTACTTTACAAACAAGTAACTACTCTTTCCCCAATCAGCAATGAAACTTCATACAGAAAATTTACATATCATTCCAGAGCTACACACCTTTTCCAAAAAGTCTTCAAAGAGCACAATATTACTTTGGCCCCACAGAACAAATTTAGTGTACAACACCTTTTGAAATCACATAATACAAAGGAGATACCCACAGACAAAAAAATCATGTGTGTACCGGATAAACCTCAAAGGCTGTGACAACTTATACATTGGAAAAACAAAAAGGAACGTGAACATTAGGCTTAAAGAGCATTTTAGGAACATCAGGAACAAAGAAATGGATAAATTGGTGGTAGCGTACCATTTTTGAAAGGAGAATCATGATATAGAACAAGAAATGCACTTATTAAAAAGTGTCCAAGTTCCAGCTGCATTACCCACGTGGAAAAAAATCTTCATAAAGAAATATGAAAGAAAATTGTTTAATTTCGACACTACCTTTGAAGAAAACCCAAACTTGAAGTTCATCAAGATACCGACAGATGCACCTGTTGCCTCTAATGAGTTCACCAAATCAACATCTATTAGTCGACAACAGCTGATGTTAAGAAGATCCTAGCGAAACACGTTCTAGGTAAATACTAGCAATAAGTGGAGCATTGAGTACTAGTTTGACTCAAAATTATATTTATTTCTGGAGATATTTACATACTTGGTTTGCTTTTTGGAAATTGTTGATGTTTCAAGTTCATATTGTTCACTGATACAACTTTTAAATTTGTGTAAGTTAATAACAGTATTTTATTAGAATATAGTAGAAACAAGAATATCTTTCCTTTCAGATGTTTACCAATTAGAGACAATGAAGTTCTGTTGTTTATTCATATATTTTACACTTTTAAAATAACTGATGTTAAAAACATTTGTGGTAAGTATTGCAACAAATGGAGAACACAGGGGGGAAAGCTAAATGGCATATTGTTTTTGATGGCTCAGTGCACGAAGGACAGTTCCCGTCACTCAATGATTCCTTAAAGATGGGGCCAAATCTTCTCCCAGAAATCCTGTCTGTGCTATTACGATTTTGCCAGGAACCCATGGCTATCATGGGGGATGTAACCCAGGCATTTCTGCAACTGTCTCTGAAGGAGGAAGACAGGGATCTGAATGCAAATGTTACACTTGAGATACTGTTGTACATACACAAACAAAATGCAACTTATCCATTGACTCAAATCTTGACTGAACTGCTAAGTTACAACTCGTAACTAAACCGTGTTCAGTACTGTTCACTGAGCTCAATTCAACGTGATTGGCTGAAAAAAGAATCTACTAATAATCAAAACAAAACCTGTGGAGCAGAGAAGTGCACACAATGGCTATTGTTTGCAGTAGACCAGCAATTAGCTACACCTAGGCCCAGGTAGCTAATAGTAAAACTGTATGGTAATGGTTTAGTAATCAAAATTTTGTGTAAATAAACTCATGCATCCTTTCATGGAAGTGTTGAAAACAGTGTTGTATAAATTAAATTAATTAGGAGTCGATTAATGACACAAAACAACACTTACTTTTAAATTTTCCCGGAACCGGTTTCTGAGGCCTTCCCTCTATCTTCAGCCGGACATCGACTTGTTCTCATTGGTGTAGCTGGCAATATTTTGTCATCGGTCTCCTCTGGTGGCGGTTCGAGGAACTTGCTGAACAAATCTTTCTGGGGGATGTCGAAATTGAATGCTTTGTTCCTATTTTTTGAAATAAAGATTTGTTCCCATGTGGACAGTTCTTCTTTTCCTATTGTATGTTTTAGTAATTTTGGTTCTGGATTTATGTTGTGGTTTTTTTTCCCAATTAAACTCATGCATGTTAGATTTTCTGTAGTTATAGGTCAGGGGTGGGAAGGAAGGCACTGTAAGTGTGAATTTACCCTCCCTCTAGCCCCCCACTACTCTCTAGACTCAGATTGATTGATTGATGTTTATTTCCAGTTGTAAAGCTTTTTACATGGATCATCAAATTGTATATACATAAAATTAATACAGTAATATTTACAAACATGTTTACAAAGTTGATGAGAAGTGTAAGTAGCTTATTCTGCCTAACCTGTTTATATTCCTCCATGGAGTAAAATACTTTTTGTAATAAGTAAATTTTAACAGCCTTTAGTTTTGTTTTCTCATTTGTTATCTGTTTGATTTCAGCTGGTAGGTGGTTATACAAATCTTTTATACTATTTTCTACGCATTTGTTATTTAGGATACCGTAAGCCTAAATTTTTTTAAATTTATTGGGAGTCGATTAATAACACTAAACAACACTTACTTTTAAATTTTCCCGGAACTAGTTTCAGAGGCCTTCCCTCTATCTTCAGCCGGACATCGACTGGTTCTCATTGGTGTAGCTGGCAATATTTTGTCATCGGTCTCCTCTGGTGGCGGTTCGAGGAACTTGCTGACCGATGACAAAATATTGCCAGCTACACCAATGAGAACCAGTCGATGTCCGGCTGAAGATAGAGGGAAGGCCTCTGAAACTAGTTCCGGGAAAATTTAAAAGTAAGTGTTTAGTGTTATTAATCGACTCCCAATAAATTTAATTTATACAACAACACTGTTTTCAACACTTCCAGGAAAGGATTTATACTGTAAGCCTGTTTTTAAAATAATTATCTTTTGTTCTGGTGTTATGTTTGTGGTTGTTACTATTTTTATTTTGATCCTAACTTTTTAATGTAAGTTTGATACATTCATATATATAAAAGAATTGGAAAGAGATTGAAAATGGAGGTGAATGCCTTTGAAACTAGTCTCTCATTAATATAAACAAGTAAGTGACGAGTATTAATAAAACAACTACAAATATCGAGATTTAACTGTATTGGAACACCACAGTGAAGTGAAATAATTATTAATTTTTAGATGAGTCGTATTTATTACACATAAGCAGATGTGTAATAAATACTACTCATCTAAAAATTAACAACTACAAATAGTTTCTGAGATTAACTAAACCAGTTATAGTTGCATGGCACCTTGTCATTGCACTGGTGGATTGCATTGCAACATGAGTGAATGACAAAAGTTTAATCTGGACTGGGAGAACAAGCACTTATTTTTGTTCCTCATAGTAAAGCATAGTTTTAGCATAGTTTCATCAAAAGATAGTTTTGATATTTCCTTCTAACATTGGATACTTTGAGCATCAACCTAATAAGGAATTTCAATGTGGCTCATGCTGGAGCCTATAAACCTGCTAAGTAACACGCTGTTTTACAGTTCTGGAAAGCATGGCTTGGATTTGCACACATGTTTCCCAAGCTTTGCAACAAATTACTGGCCATCTTTGGTACTACTTAGCAATGCAAACAACTGCATAGCATATTGACACTGAACAAACCCAGTAGTGTTTTGGATGAACATCTTAATGGTGTTCTACATTTAAGTTCATCTAGTTTGCACCTGAGAATAGAAACACTAATATTTAAAAGTAAACCAGCAAGGATACCAATCATGTAAATGAATTGTTTGTCACTATTTAACAAAGCACATTTAAAGCACATTTTAAATAATTTCAATGCACTTTTTACATAGATTGTGACATTTATTTCTTGAATACAGTATAGGATGTATTTAAATGTCTTTAGCAACATAAGGGAAATATTTATCACTGCATAACAACTATTGTATAATGAAACAAACCAAAGGTAATAAACATGTGTAATAAATACGACTCATCTAAATATTAATAATAATTATTAAATTTTAGATGAGTCGTATTTTTTACACATCTGCTTCACTTTCGTGTTCCAATACAGTTAAATCTCGATATATTAATAATAATGTTAATTCTACTGATTATCAGTGGTTAGACCGCTTGGCTTTCACCAAGGTGGCCCAGGTTCGATCCCAGGGGACCGCAAAGTGAGATTTGTGGTGGACAACACGGCATTGAGGTGGGTTTTCTCCGAGACCTCCGGTTTCCCCCGCCATCTCATTCCACCGGTGCTCCATCTTCATCTCATGTATCATCAGTGTCACCGCCTGCGGTGCCGTATGTAGTAAAAGCTGGCGTTAAACACTACACATTTCATTTTTTCTACTGATTACACAGAAAATGAAGCTATTTTCAGTGGAGAAACACTACCTTTGATTATTCTACATCAAAATCGAAACAAACACATAGAGGAGTACCCCAAGGATCTGTGTCAAGTACTACTTTATTTAATATTATGATAAATGACTTACCATAAAAACTAAACAAAATAGTGGATGTTAAATGTGCCATATATGCAGACGACATAGTAATCTGGACATCAGCTAGTAACAAAGAACTGAATAAGCTACCACAACAGATGAACAAGGCACTGGAAGAACTACATAACTGGTGTTCAGATAACGAAATGACTGTGAACTTATCCAAAACATAATACCAAGTGTTCACACTTTGCCACACAAAACCGCTTATCAAAATAACACTAAATGGTGAACAACTAACAGAAACAGAAAATTATAAATATCTAGGCATAACTCGATTCTAAATTATCTTGGAAAACCCACATTAATGAAACCATAGAAAAGACCACTCAGAGATTAACAACACTCAAGACTAGCTGGCAGGAAATGGGGGTCCTCTGTCAATACACTCAACAGCACTTATAAAAGTTACATCAAACCAGCACTCCTCTATGGAAGCGAGGTGATACTTACAGCAAGTCAAAGCAAACTAGCACAACTTGAAACATTACAGAACCAAGCACTCAGACTAATAATGGGAGCAGCCAAATCAACACCAATTACTGCAATGCAAATTGCTACAAATAACTTGCCAATTAAATATAAAATGGAAAAACAGAATCTCCTCCTAAATGAAAAACTACAAAGGCTCCCCTTTAATACTCACTGGAAGAACTACAAAAGCAGAGAAAGGAATTTAAAAACACAAGAACGATTTATGCAGAAAGCCTATAACCTACAGAGAAAATACAACCTTGAAGACACAAACAAAATTGAACATCTCTCACTTCCAATCTGCCCTCTCTCACAACCTAAAATAAATACCAGAGTAAACCTTCTGCAAAATATAGAGTCAAAAAGGGATGTAAGTGCAGAAACACTTAAAATGCTAGCTCTAGAAACAATTGAAACGTATTATCCAAAAGACTCATGGCTGCACATATACACAGACGGCTCCCTATTTGACAAAGTAATGCTGGAGCAGGAATACATAGTAAAATATTCAATTTTTACATCTGTTTGGGCACACTAGCAACCCACTATGTTGGAGAATTAGAAGCAGTCAACACCTCGCTGAAACAACTCTTCAACCATGTGAACTCTTTCTCTAAAGCAGTGATTCTAAGTGATTCTAAATCAGCACTTCAAGCCCTATCCTCACTGTACCCTAGCAACAATAGAATACTTGAAATTTACAGTTCATTACAAATACTACAAGGTCTAAAAAAAGAAATACACTTCCAGTGGACTCCATCCCACTGTGGAATTACAGGCAATGAAATAGCAGATTCCTTGGCAAGAAAAGGAACAAAATAAAACAAAGCTGCCAACAAAAAGCTTCATTCCACACATCAAAACTACATATAAACAATAGAATCAACTTATTCTGGAAAGAAGAATGCAAAGAAAAAAGTACCAACAAGCAATGGAAAATTCTACAACGAAGTAAAAATCCCATCCCAGACTACCCAAGAAGCAGTACCGTTGCCATCTTCCGACTGATTACTGGCCACGACTGTTTGGCCGCTCATCTATACAGGATTAATATTTTTGAATCCCCGACCTGCACACTGTGTAGTGACCCGAACTCATTGATGGACGGAGATCATCTGCTCCAGTGTAGTGCCCTGACAAAAACAGATGGAGAACTGACAGCACAACTAGTCACACGTTATTGGGAGACCAGAAGGAAAATGGAAATTCTCCAACTCCATGAGCATTAGCAACCAACCAACCAACCAACAGTGGAGTAACAAACACTACACAAATAAAAATATTTAGTAAAAAAATATTTGTTTGACAATGAATTGTGTTTGACTGAAGATGTGGGCAAATGTCCACAAAATTAATTTCGCAAAAACATAATAGAAGTTTTGTCATTGGCTTCTTAAGTTAAGTGGAGAATATTTACTAAATATTTTTATTTGTGTAATGTTAATTGTAAGTAAAATTTTTGTAATTTACGTCCTTTAACTTTTTAAGTCATATCGGGCGGTGAATGGAATGGATGAAATGATGCTCAAATGGGCCCAGGGTCCATGGAGCTTAGTTACTTGACATTACCTGACAGTAAAATAAGTAACACTATATATCAACTATTGTATAACAATGCAAGACAAAGATAATAAACATGTTAATTCTATAGAACTGCTTTTTGTCAGCTTAAGGTTTGGCTAGAGCGATTTCTGACAGAATGTCAATATAAGCTGTTTTGCATTGTTATGTCCTTCAAAACTCATGTTCTGTAGTGTCATTAACCTTGCTTGTGCTTTACTAGCCATTTCCTGAGTTCAAAAATGTACATTTGATTGCCAGGAAAAGGAAAGGAAGGAAAAAGGAAGGAGTAAAGCAATAAGCTGTAAATGTAGTATTCATGTAGTAAATGTAAATTTAGTTTCCCTGTTTTGTGAATTTTTGGTAATGTTGGATTATTTACTTTAATTTTGTGAAAGTCATGAGACCTATCACTAGTAGCATAAATGCCCCCACATATAATTTGGTCAAATGGTTACTAAACAAATTCAATAGTTTCCCAAAATTTGAAAGTGCAAATTTAAAAAAAGCTCTTTAGATCTGATAGAAAAAATGATACATGTAAATTTGGACAAAAATGACAGACTGGTTTCATTTGATGTTACAGCTTTATTTCCAAGCATACCAACAGAAAAATTACAGACTTTATTTTTAAAAAATGGCTAACTACAATAGAAATGAAAACAATAGAAGTAGAAGAATACATTTCACTAACAAAAATATGCATTGAACAAAACTACTTCAGCTTTAATGTAAAACACTACAAGCAGAAATCAGGGTTATCAATGGGCAACCCACTTTCACCTTTTTTGGCAAATTTACTTATGAATGCATTTGAAACACAAATTAAAATGCCTTCCCATGGGTCTTCAAAGTTTGGTATAGATATGTTGACGTCATCTTTGCAATAGTGCTGAATAAACATTTAGATGATGTATTATTAAATTATAGATGAGTCATATTTATTACACATCAGCTTCACTTACGTACCTATATTGAGGACATGTTTTGCGAACTATCGTCGCATCATCAGCTCTAATGCGACTGATGTCCTCAATATAGGTACGTAAAGTGAAGCTGATGTGTGATAAATATGACTCATCTATAATTTAATAATTGTTTTGCTTCACTGTGGCATTCCAGTACAGTTAAGTTTCGATAGACTACAAATAGATTTTTCAATTAATTTTGATATCACTGCTACTAAATTCCTCCAATTACGCATAAGAAATAAATGGTTTAGAGGTAAACTGAAAAAGATGTATCAATGTTTCCATTATGCAACCATTCTTGGAATCTGACACCAGAACTTTTTACCTTGACTCCATACATTTTAAAGCCACATTTTACTCTGATAATCTTTGCAACTGTGTTTGCTAAACAAATGTATTATATACTTGTTGCAAAAAATTACTTCATTCCTATATTGTGAATGAGTGTTCTTAAGACTATATGTTGCTGAAAATAACACTTTGTTTACAGATCCCTGCAGAACTCCCAAAGAATATTTGTGTTGGAAAAGTGGTGTCTGTATTCCACAAGAACAACAATGTGATTTCAAATCAGATTGTCCAGATAAAGAAGATGAACAAGACTGCTGTGAGTTTACCTTTTATTATAACTGAGCACCTAGATTCTGAAAGGTTAATTAATGATAAGGTTCACATAATTTTGTGTTTGAAGTTAAATCAGAATCTCATACAGTTGAACTTAATTGATGCATATATCGGGGGAGGAGGGAAGATAATGTGAAACTCAGAATTGCTTACATTCATTTATTATTTATTATCTGCTGTAAAAATTACAAAGTAATTCATAGCATCGTCAAAGAAACAGAAATACAAAATACAAAAGAAAACAGAAATACAAAAGAAAAAATTTGTACATTGCACAGTTGACGAGTTGAGATTCTGATAATGTATCTTCTTTTTTTCTTCTAAAAAAATCAATATAATAGGTCTACATGTGTAAAATGTTGCAAACAACAGATATCTATGAAGAAAACATTTTGAAGTTGGTTCTGCTTGAAACATAACAGTTAATTTGGCTTGTCACATTTCTTGCATTAAGTGCATACTTAGCTGGTGTAACATCAACACACATTTATTGCACATTTAGGTATTTGAAGATTTGAGTCGTTATGCCCATTATCTGTGTCGCTTGAAGCTGGTCCACTTTCTTGGTCAACATCATGATTTTGGCACATATCAATAATCTTGTCTTGTAGTTCCCAGCATACAGCTAATCTCTGTTTCTATAACCTTGCCCCGCTGACATGTATCACTCCGCATGCAACTACCTTCCCCCTTACCCTATTTGGCTAATGCTTTCGTGCCATGTGCCATAGGCCAATGCCTTCCCGTCACATTTAAACCTGCAGTAAACGTCATAATAATTGCCGGGAAGATAGATAAAATCATACAAATAAGGATATGAAGGCATGCAAAAATACAAGTTTATAAGGAAACTGAGCAAGTTGAAACTGAATGAATGAGCAATGAAACTGAAACAAGTGTATAATGAAAGGCCTTTGGCCTTTCCCACTGGGCCTTTTTAAACCAGCACACATACTTTGCAAAAATGCTTGTATTTCAGTCTTAAAAGTCATGTCACGCCATACTTTACTTTTCGTGTGTCCTTCATTCACTCAAGTCTCGTCAAGGTAGTATATTTTGCGATTTGTATCACAGTACAGGCTGATTGTACTTAAAGAACGTCTTTGCCACACAGCAATATTGCCTCGGTCTCTTAGCAAATTTTTCTTGCCCCTTTTTTCATTCACAGACCCCAGCTGTATAAGCAATCTATACAGACTAGATCTGCTGAAATTTGGTAAATCTGCATCCTCATTTACAGCACACAAAATTTTATTTGTTAGGGAGTTCGTTTCTAAAGAAAAAACAATGCACATGACGACGCACGGCATTTCACAAACTCCTGACATTCTCCAAGCATGCGCTTTTGTTCATTCCTGCTTTTGCCTGAAGTGATAAGTTTTCCTGTTGTCTCAATTTCACATCGCGATATTTCTACGGACCTAACACTCACACCTGGTAGTTCAGAGCACAGCTGCTCGACTTCTCTCACTGACAAAGACGGATTCTTCTCTGCAAGTGCATTAAACACATGCATCACAATTCTTTTTTCGCCGCTTTGTAAAGGGTTACCCTTTCGATGCTTCAGCGAAAAATGGGCAGTGGACTCTGCCATTATACATATAATAAGTACACGCGCAATAAACGATCAGTAAAATAATTTAGCTCTCGTACTTGGCACAGCACATCTTCGAATGGCAATATATGACAAATCCAGTTCAAAACAAGTTCAGTGATAAAAAGTCATATAAACAAATATGTCACCACTACTGCTAAAGCTCGTGCTATCATGTCATATGAAAGGTGGGCTTGAAAGCAATGGAGCCTCCTCTTTACTTCATTTAAGAATTAACATGCATTTCAGATAAATCAACTCTGTTCCGTAATATATTTAATTCAAACAGTTATGAAAATATAAATTTGACAATTCTCTTCCAATATATAAAGACATATCACCATGTTAAATAACGGACTAATTTTTACCACACAACAGTCTGTACCACAACAGCAGCCAATGAGAGATGATTAGGTCACGTGACCGTTAAGAGATGTGGGGCAAGCTTATGTGAAACACGGATTAGATTAAAAACACTTTTTAAACCGATTCTCGAACTGTATAAACACTTAAGCTCCACTTACTTTTTAAATTAGGACAAGTTTCAAGGACACCGCGTCCCCATCCTCAGCTGATGTTCTACTGGTTCTTCAGGTGACCGCCTCCCTCTCCTGGCGCTGTTCAATGAGTTGAATGACGTCATCTACTACTGGAATTTCGAAGTTCATTGCTCTCTTTTTGTTCTTCAAAATGTGTATATTTTCCCAAACTGTTAATTCCCAATACTTTTTTGCCGGTACCAAAAGTTTTATGTCTTTGGAAATGTGATTTTTTGACCAGAAGTGATGGGCTATGGCCGATTTATCTGTCTGTTTGTATTTAATACATCGCATGTGTTCTTTCATCCTTGTTTCTAGGTTTCTCTTTGTTTTTCCGATATAAATTTCGTGGCAATCCTCACATCTTACGCTATAAATTCCGGATAGTTTGTTGGTTGGACTTGTGTTTTTTAGCGGGTGATTCAGCATGTTTCTCATGTTATATTTGTTGTGTGGTACTAGTTGTATCTGAAATTGACGGAAAATGTTTTTGAATTTATTAAATGCCTTAGGGTGATACGTAAATTTGCAATATGCTTTCTTTGGGTCGTCAGCTTTTAAAGTGCTAACGTCCTTGATGGTTTTCCGTCTTTTATGCTTGTTTATCATTTTTTTAATAAATTTTGGATCAAAGCCATTCACAATTGCAACATAATTAATGTGATCTACTTCTTTGGTATATTCTTCTATAGTCAATGGGATGTTCACTAGCCTATGGATTAAACTGTGAAATACTGCATATTGGTGTTCTTTTGGGTTGGAGTTGTTGTTTTTAATGTAGTTATCCACATGTGTTGATTTTCTATATATGCCAAACTCTAATTTGTCTCCTTTTTTAATAATTTTTAAATCCAAAAACGGTAACCATCCATCTTGTTCTGTTTCAATGGTGAACTTTATGGATTGGTCTTGCAGGTTCAACAATTTTAGCGCATCCTGTGCTAACTTCTTTGGTATTATGGCAAATATGTCATCCACATAACGAAACCACACTTTAAAAATATGTGGAAATGCTGCTGTTACCCGTGTTTCCAAATAACTCATATACAAATCCGCTAATAACGGTGAGATGGGGTTGCCCATGGCTAAACCTGAAGTTTGTTTGTAATATTTTTGGTTGAACATGAAGCTGTTTTGGTTGATGCATAAATTAAAGAGTTTGTTGTATTCTTCAATTTGGGTTTCAGTAAAACCTTGATCTGAGAGCCATAGCTTAATCAAATTTGGTAGCTTTTCTGTAGGTACGCTCGTAAATAATGAGCTAACATCAAAGGAGACTAAAATTTCATTAGTGTTTATATTTACTTTATTTAATTTGTCAATCAATTCTAAGCTGTTTTTTATTCCGAGAGAAGCATATCTTTGTATGAAATCCATTTCGCATACTAACCACTTTGCTAAATGATATGTAGGTGCATCTATATTGCTGATAATCGGTCTAACACTGTTATCTTTTTTATGAAGTTTTGGTAGACAATACAGTTTTGGTAAAACTGGGTTGCTGGGGACTAATTTTGCTTTTGCTTTTTCCGGTATTATTGTACTTTCTTTTATTGTCTTATTTGCCGAAACAACCAATTAGAAATAATAAAATCTGAAAATCATGTAGTTAATCTGTCAGCACAAACCTTTACCGGAAAAGAAATTGATTTCTTAAATAAAGGTCTCAAGACATGCATAAATTACTCACAAAATTTAGATCAGTATATTGCTGACGTCGAAATTGCATCACATCTGATGACTAACGAGCAAGACAAAGTAATTGCGAAAACAAAATGCAAAACAATACTCCAACAATTATCATCTCCAAAGTATTGTAACGCGACCGCTGGAACACCCTGTGAAGCAGCTGAAAGCGGGAGACAGGGAAGGTTCGGTTAGCCACGCCCTCGCCTCGTTTGTCTTATAGTGGTGACAGGGACGACTGGGGAAAGAAACATAATTGTGCGGTCTGTTTCTCTTCCACCTGTGTTCCAGAAATTACGGGATCGTTCATCATCTGGAAACGTCGCCTGGGAACTAGAAAAGCCGAGAAGTCGGCGAGATGCCTATAAAAAGGGCTGCAGTGAGTCAGTCAGTTGGCCAGTTAGTGTGTTAGTGAGTGAGGAGACAGTCGCAGTTCTTGGTGTAAGAGTTAGTCAGTGACGTGTGAGCAAAGAAGCGCCGTGTTAACGAACGAGAAGATTGTGCAACGGAGGACCTTACGTAACTGGTATGTGCATCGGAGTTTATGTAATCGCGAGTACAAGTGAAATTCTAACGGACGAACTGGTGAATTGTAATTGTGTGCAGTACGTAATTTTGTGTAATTGGCAAGTGTTCAACTGTAAGTCGGTGGAAATAAAGAACATTTTTGAGTGGTGAAACTGGACTTTTTCATTTCACGAACCCACAAAGTCACAGTATAAAAAAGCTGATCCAAATCAAAAACAATTAATACACCAATTGAATGCAAAACCAGTACTATATTTGAAAGCAGATAAAGGTAATAAAACTGTTATCATGGATAAAGATGATTACACATGCAGAGTTAATAAACTTTTAGAACATCAAGAATATGAAGAAATAAAAAAGAATCCTCTGCGAGCTTTGGTTGTTTCGGCAAATAAGACAATAAAAGAAAGTACAATAATACCGGAAAAAGCAAAAGCAAAATTAGTCCCCAGCAACCCAGTTTTACCAAAACTGTATTGTCTACCAAAACTTCATAAAAAAGATAACAGTGTTAGACCGATTATCAGCAATATAGATGCACCTACATATCATTTAGCAAAGTGGTTAGTATGCGAAATGGATTTCATACAAAGATATGCTTCTCTCGGAATAAAAAACAGCTTAGAATTGATTGACAAATTAAATAAAGTAAATATAAACACTAATGAAATTTTAGTCTCCTTTGATGTTAGCTCATTATTTACGAGCGTACCTACAGAAAAGCTACCAAATTTGATTAAGCTATGGCTCTCAGATCAAGGTTTTACTGAAACCCAAATTGAAGAATACAACAAACTCTTTAATTTATGCATCAACCAAAACAGCTTCATGTTCAACCAAAAATATTACAAACAAACTTCAGGTTTAGCCATGGGCAACCCCATCTCACCGTTATTAGCGGATTTGTATATGAGTTATTTGGAAACACGGGTAACAGCAGCATTTCCACATATTTTTAAAGTGTGGTTTCGTTATGTGGATGACATATTTGCCATAATACCAAAGAAGTTAGCACAGGATGCGCTAAAATTGTTGAACCTGCAAGACCAATCCATAAAGTTCACCATTGAAACAGAACAAGATGGATGGTTACCGTTTTTGGATTTAAAAATTATTAAAAAAGGAGACAAATTAGAGTTTGGCATATATAGAAAATCAACACATGTGAATAACTACATTAAAAACAACAACTCCAACCCAAAAGAACACCAATATGCAGTATTTCACAGTTTAATCCATAGGCTAGTGAACATCCCATTGACTATAGAAGAATATACCAAAGAAGTAGATCACATTAATTATGTTGCAATTGTGAATGGCTTTGATCCAAAATTTATTAAAAAAATGATAAACAAGCATAAAAGACGGAAAACCATCAAGGACGTTAGCACTTTAAAAGCTGACGACCCAAAGAAAGCATATTGCAAATTTACGTATCACCCTAAGGCATTTAATAAATTCAAAAACATTTTCCGTCAATTTCAGATACAACTAGTACCACACAACAAATATAACATGAGAAACATGCTGAATCACCCGCTAAAAAACACAAGTCCAACCAACAAACTATCCGGAATTTATAGCGTAAGATGTGAGGATTGCCACGAAATTTATATCGGAAAAACAAAGAGAAACCTAGAAACAAGGATGAAAGAACACATGCGATGTATTAAATACAAACAGACAGATAAATCGGCCATAGCCCATCACTTCTGGTCAAAAAATCACATTTCCAAAGACATAAAACTTTTGGTACCGGCAAAAAAGTATTGGGAATTAACAGTTTGGGAAAATATACACATTTTGAAGAACAAAAAGAGAGCAATGAACTTCGAAATTCCAGTAGTAGATGACGTCATTCAACTCATTGAACAGCGCCAGGAGAGGGAGGCGGTCACCTGAAGAACCAGTAGAACATCAGCTGAGGATGGGGACGCGGTGTCCTTGAAACTTGTCCTAATTTAAAAAGTAAGTGGAGCTTAAGTGTTTATACAGTTCGAGAATCGGTTTAAAAAGTGTTTTTGATTGATGAAGCTCCACTGTTTATAAATACTTCTATTATAGTTTTATTACGGATTAGATTGTCATCAAAATGCACAAAGATATCAAAATTTGTACCCTCCCTTAAAGCTCATTTATAGGCACAACTTCTTCACTACTGGTAGCATCAGTATCATCAGTCAGCCTCTTAGGATACCAAGTTTAAAGAAACAGTGTACAATTATGGAGGATGACAGCTGCTTTCAGGCAGCCTAAATAAAATTCCATAGCTTTCAGTAAGTAAACAGTGCATGACTGATTCCCCTTATGGCTGCTGAGTGTTGGTGCAAGCTTCACTGTTGCATTGACTGAACAATCTGTTGACTTCAACTTTAAACAAATTGCCTATCAGATTGTTTTTTGGATAATAATGAGGTTTCTAAAATAATATATTAAACATTTTCATTAAAAAGGTGCATGAAAGGAATGAAGTTCTGCTCAAGTGACGGAAATGTGGCATGTATTTGCCCCATTCCAAAAAGTGCATATAGCTCGTACTATGGAGGTGTCACAGCAGTGCTGATAGTAACAGAATAAAAGGCTTAATAGTTAAAACTTTAATATGCCATAC
Organism: Mantis religiosa; assembly: GCA_030765055.1. NCBI lineage: Eukaryota > Metazoa > Arthropoda > Insecta > Mantodea > Mantidae > Mantis > Mantis religiosa. The sequence continues at coordinate 30,513,736 of CM060948.1, forward strand.
TGATAAATTTGTACCTTTGATAAAAGTTTCAAGGCTCTTCTTTCTAATATGCGACGCTGCAATTTTTTTCTTATATCTTCACACTTTTAAATGTTTTTATGTACAACCATGATTTTTAATATAATTTCTTTACTTTTTAGTGCAATTTCGGGTTGGAGGGCATTCTTTTAACGTTATTGTTTTTTATTTACTTACTGTGTAATGTAGCCATATTGAAGAATTCAGTGCAGCCAAACTATGCTTGTTTCTCCACTGAAAGCAATGCTGCCAACATTCTTACTTGTCCCGAAATTACACTATCTAGCAGACTAACCCAAAGGAGTATCTAAATTGCACCACATAACTAAACACTACCATGGTTTGAACAGGCTAAGTTATCGCCCAGTCAAATTTTGTTACTCAAGCACTGCTTTGCACATAATCATACGACGGTATGGTAATGGAGTGCTCCATAGGAAATACATGTATGAGCTCACGGACTGTATGGGACTGGTTTGTGCTACTGCCGCGAAGTGTGCATGATGTCAAATGACACCAAGTGTACTGCAAGGGGGGAAATTGGCAGTCCTGGTCACATCGTTCAAATCGATGAATGCAAAATAGGACAATGCAAGTTTCATTGTGGGTGCTGCAATTAGACTGTAGAGTGTATTTGTATCCCTCCTGTTGTTGGGGCATATCTACGATGCGCCTACGATGAAATTTGCATTGCTCTATTTTGCGTTCATCGATTTGAACGACGTGGCCAGGACCGCCAATTTCTTCCCTTGCAGTATACTCGGTGTCATTTGACATCATTCACACTTTGCGGCAGTAGCCAAACCAGTCCATGAGCTCATACATGTATTTCTTATGGAACACTACATTATCGTCATGTCATAGGATTGTTTATGTGCAAAGCAGTGCATGAGTAACAAAATTTCACCAGGCGATAACTTAGCGTGCTCAAACCATGTTCCTTTGCACATGGACTGCATCACCTATGTCTGGGGCATTTTTGCAGAGGCTGGCTACAAGTTTTACATATCTTTCTCATGTTGGCTGCAACGCAAGAACCAGCTGGTTGTCTGCTTGCGCATGCATATACGTGCATCTTTGGACTTAGAAAATATTCTCACGTTGCACAAAAGAAAGTTTCTCCAGTTTCAGTAGTCCTGTTTGAAGGTTCAGACTTTGACTCTACAAATTGCTTATGGTATATATACATAAATACAATTAAAATAAATACAATATTAACATTTAAAGAATACAGGAGAAACTTGCAGTACAAGCAGCAGCATTAATTCAATTTTTGCTAATGAGGGAAAAGGAAAAGACCTAACGCAATTTCTCCAATTTTCACATGAAGTTCTAGTGACACATTTAGCCCAAAACAAATTGTTTATTTATTAAATGTGGAAATATTTGAATTAAAAGTACCATTGTACGTCATAATTCTTTTATGGTACAATGGTACATCATTCTTTAATGGTAGAGCAAGAACAAACAATACCCTAATTATTTCTCTTAACATAAGGGGGAGGGGAATTGACCCCTTGGCCCCTTAAATGATGCCTTGAGTACAAGAAAGTAAACCTGCCTTCGATGGATCCTTGGCTTTTTTTGTAATTTTACGCCCTCCAACGTTACGTCATATCAGCTGATGAATGAATTGGATGAAATGATGCTCAAATGAGTCCAGGGTCCATGGAGCTTAGAGTTACCCAACATTCGCTTTGAAGGATAAGGGAAACCCCTGGAAAAAACCTTACCCAGGTAACTCACCCTGACTGAGATTCAAACTCGGGACCACCTGAACGTGAGGCACACATGCTGCCATCTACGCTACCGAGGCAGGTGATCCTTGGTTAAACAGAAGTCTGTCTTAAATAGAAATATTTCATGGTTCCATGAATTTAGGGGTGAAAATGTGCAAAATTCCCTTTATTATATGGAAGCTGTCTTATGTGGACAATGGAAGTAAAGGTACATATTTTAACCAAACATTTCCAGTTTACAAATGCAGAGTTTAGAAAATTTTTAGGCACTCGATGAAAATATGCATTACCTGCTCTAAGTACATGATGTTTCAGTTGAAACATAACCACATTGCTGCTGCCTGACCTATCTAGGAGGGAGGGGGGTGCGCTAATGAGAGTCATCCTTCACTGCATAGTTAAGCAAACACTACACTTGTAAACTTAGACAAAGGTGGTGTTTTATTTCCTGTAGGTACCATGGCTTTGAAAACAAAAATTGTACTACATATTAACACGAGAGTGAAAGAGATAAATTGAGTGTAAAGCAGATCATGCTGTTCAACGTAAGCAAAACTCAAGTTTACGAGATTCTAAAGAAGAAAATTGAAATTCTGAAGCAGTGAGAAAATTGTGCTAATGAGAAAATAAAGAGAATTTAAGAAAACTGTAAACCAGGACATTAATAAAATAGTGTGTGAGTGAAATATGAGCTCAATCTTTCCTGGCATCATATATGTTCGAGACATTCTCGGGCTTCAAGGCAGGTAAGATGATGATGTGACATCGACGTTTTGGGAGCGTGCATCTCTCCCATCTTCAGGATGCTGAATGACTTCAGGGAGGGGGGGCGACCCATATATATATATATATATACCAGTTGCCGAGGTAAATGACTCGAACCATTTTTTTTTTTTTTTAGCTTTATTGAAACAAAAACAAGGATCATCGCTTCTTATGTGGAAGTGGGGTTAGGTGAGGGAGAGTGTGGGTAGGTTTGTGCAGATCCTGCGATAAGCACTCTGGTAATTTTCGTTTAATTTCTAGCAGCATCTGTCTTGCTGCATGGCGTAAGTAAAGGCCAGGATGGCAGGCATGGCTTGCGCCCTGGAAGCCAAACTGGGGAGTCAGGGTGGATTTTGTCGAGGTGTACTCGGTACTAAGTGTTCAGTCGGCGTAGATGGCCCATCAGCGAGCAGGCTCGCGATGGTGCAATGTGGGAACCTCTCAGAAAACACTTCTGCTCTAGTCGCTGTTCAGTAAACCAAATCTGTTGTTTCCTAAGTCTTTCTTTTTCAAGTATTAATGTAGTATTCCATGCAACACTAAATTGTAATCCAGCATCTCGGTTAAGAGCAACTCTTTCTGCCGAGATAGCCAACGCCTCCTTGACTCTGCACTCTCATTAGCCACTGCATTTCGCCTCAATAGTGGTGAGACCGAACCTAGCCCTATGGTCTTTCTGGAAGCAATGTTCCAACAGCGCAGACTTTTCAGGTTGCAACAGTCTGATGCTTCTATCATGTTCTTTAATTCTGGTAGCTATGGTCCTGCTGGTTTGTCCAATGTACGGCACTCCACATTCGCATGGAATGCAGTACATCCCTGTAATGTTGAGTTGCAATTGGTCTTTGACCGGTCTCATAAAGTGTCTGATTTTTGCAGGTGGTTTATGAATAGTTTTTGTGTTTTTTTTTTTTTTTTTTTTTGCCAGTATTCTGCCGATTTTTCCAGAAAGGTTGCTGGTAAATGGGATGCAGGCTATAGCAGTGGGCTTTTCAGTGGAGCTATGTGTGTTCCGGCTCTTTTGGCTTTTGTGAGGGCCCTCTTGATATCGGATTCAGAGTAGCTGTTCTGACGAAAAGTTTGTCGCAGATGTTGTAGTTCCTGAGACAAGTGCTGAGGGTCCGAGATGGCCAACACACTGCGGACCGATGTGTCAAGCACCCCTATACGTTGGGATTTGTGGTGGCAGCTGCGTGCATTTAGATATAGATCGGTGTGAGTGGGTTCTGATAAACTGCATGCCCTAGGGTACCGGTCTTGTTTTTTGAAAACAGAATGCCCAGAAAAGGCAGCACCCTATTCTCTTCCACCTCGATAGTGAATTGAATCTGGGGTCTGCATCCGTTCAGATGTGTGAGGAAATCAGACAATGTATCTCCTCCATGTGACCAGACTACAAATGTATCGACCACATATCTGAAGAAGTGTGAAGGCTTCAGGTGTGCTTTGGCGAGAATCTCATGCTCCAAATGCTCCATGTAGAAGTTCGCCACAGCCGGTGCTAATGGCAACCCCATGGCTACCCCATCTACTTGTTCATAGAAATTGTCACCATACAGGAAACACGTGGAGTACAAGGTGTGACGGAAGAGCTCAGTGATGTCAGGCAGAAAGTGTTGTGATAGCAGCTGAATAGATTCTTTAAGTGGCACCCTGGTGAATAGTGACACTACCTCTTAACCGAGATGCCGGACTACAATTTAGTGCTGCATGGAATCCTGCATTATAACTTGAAAAAGAAAGACTTAGAAAACACAGATTTGGCTTACTAAGCAGCGACTAGAGCAGAAGTGTTTTCTGAGAGGTCCACCACATTACACCATTGCGAGCCTGCTCGCTGATTGGTTCGCGCCATTTACCTTGGCGACTGGTGTATATATATATGGGTCGCCCACCTCCTTAGTCATTCAGCATCCTGAAGATGGGAGAGATGCACGCTCCCAAAATGTTGATGTCACATCATCTTACCTGGCTCGAAGCCTGAGAACGTCTAGAACAGTGTGGGAGTGGTTTGTTAATGTTAGGGCAAAAAGTTGCTGCATATCGGGCCTATATTACAGGAATTATCTAAAAAGATAGCTAAAAGACTGAGCAAGACTGAATTTAAAGCATCTAATGGATTGGAGTGTTTCCGCAAAAGACATCAGTTACATTTTTAATGAACTTTGTGGCGAATCAAATGATAACACTGAAACCATCACCATCAGTAATACAAACAATGAAGGATACAAACCTGAAAATATAGCAAATGGCGACAAGACAGGATTATTCTTCCACACAATACTAAATAAGTCATAGTGTTTAAAAGATGAGAAATGTTTGAGAGAAAAATTGTCCAAGGAAAGATTGCCCACCTCGGTAGCGTAGATGGTAGCATGTATGCCTCACGTTCAAGAGGTCCCGAGTTCAAATCTTGGTCAGGGTGAGTTACCTGGATAAGGTTTTTTCCAGGGTTTTCCCTTATCCTTCAAGACGAATGTTGGGTAACTCTAAACTCCATGGACCCTGGACTCATTTGAGCATCATTTCACCCAATTCATTCACCGTCCGATATGACAACTTTGGAGGATGTAAAATTACAACAACAAAAAAAAAGGGAGAAAGATTGAATGTCTTCCTATGTGGTTTTATGCCAAGTGAAGTGGAGAAACCCCTTTGTAAAACAGAACTCTGTCTTTAACGGAAATTTTCAAGAGTCCCATCCAATTCTGCTGAAGACAGGTTTTACTGTACTCTATAATGCAATACATTTTGTATTAGAAAATCATTAATTCAAGCTCGAGCAAAACTGACAAATACGTTTATGCAGAAGAAATTGAAAAACATGACATACAAGAGTACTGACAAAACTAACAATTTTATCTCCAAATTCATTGAATCTTAAACATCTAAAGACAGCCTGGGAGCAGTAGTCAATGAACTCTTACTGATCATAGGGTAAAATCATTTGAATCTATTCTAAATAATTAATGAAGTCCATTTGCTTTCTTAGATTTATGCACTATAAAATATAATTTGATATTTGCAATATTCTTGCAATATAGCAAACAAATAATGCTAAGAGATAATATGAAGTTTCTTTCTTTGAAATTTCTCTACAGATGCACTAACAGATGGCTCACATGTTGTTATGAGTATTTTAAAGAAACCTACAAGAAAGGCTGAAGGTATTTTTACCTATAATGTTGATGGAAACTGGCAACCCGTATGTCTGAGTGAATTAAGTAAAGAGAGGGATTATGCCTCACTTATATGCATACACCTATCATACAGGCAAGTAACAGATCAGAGATTGGAAGCTACACATAACTTTTGAATAATTGAGGCACTGACATGGGAAAGTTAAGTGATGAAAAGGAAATTTTACAGGAGAAACAAAATGCAGAATACCCATTTTAATTTCACAAAATGTTGAAAAAGCTCTTCATAGTCAGTTTTTAACTCTTATCATTTACATCTTTATTATATTGATAGACTTGTTTCGTAAGCTGTTGCTTTCATTTTCAACCTCAAAGGTCCGACTATCATCTGTTTGCTGTCTTCTCTTTGATGGTGGAGCTAGGAACTTCTTTATCAAATTATCAAGTAGTGGGATATCAAAGTTCATTACTTGGTCCTTATTTTTCCATATATGAGAGAACATCTTAATATGAAAAGGATGTCTTTGAAATCCCACCAGTGGATAATTTGATAAAATTCATAGTTCCACCACCAGAGAGAACACAGGAAAAATCAACAATAGACAATAGTCAGACCTTTGTGGTTGAAAATGGAAGCAACAGCCTCTGAAGCTAGTCCCTCAATAATATAAAAATGTATGTGATGGAATATTGAAAACCAATCTGAGGTGGATATTAAATTTCTGGTTCTTCTTTCTAATATACAATGCAGCGACTTTTTTCTAATTCCTTCACACTCTTTTATGTTTTCATATACAACCATGATTTTTAATATCATTTCTTTACTTCTTAGTGCAATTTCGTGTTGGAGGGTATTCTTTTAACATTATTGTTTTTTTATTTACTTACTGCGTAATGTAGCCATATTGAAGAATTCAGTGCAGCCAAACTACTTGTTTCTCCAGTGAAAGCAATGCTGCCAACATTCTTACTTGTCCCGAAATTACACTATCTAGCAGACTAACCCAAAGGAGTATCTAAATTGCACCACATAACTAAACACTACCATGGTTTGAGCAGGCTAAGTTATCGCCCAGTCAAATTTTGTTACTCATGCACTTCTTTGCACATAATCTTATGACACTACGGTAATGGAGTGCTCCATAGGAAATACATGTATGAGCTCACGGACTGTATGGGACTGGTTCGGCTACTGTGGCGAAGTGTGCATGGTGTTAAATGACACCAAGAATACTGCAAGGGGGGATGGCTGTATCGGCCATGTCGTTGAAATCGACGAATGCAAAATAGGACGACGCAAGTTTAATCGTGGGCACTGCAATTAGACTGTAGAGCGTATTTGCATTCCTCCTGTTGGGGCATATCTTCATCCACACCTAATTTGTTTCCACGTCGATCATTACCAAGATCCAGTTGCCCTCTATGACACGCCCATGATGAAACTTGTGTCGTCCTATTTTGCATTTGTCGATTTGAACAACATGGCCAGGACTGCCAATTTCCCCCCTTGCAGTATACTTGGTGTCATTTGACATCATGCACACTTCGCGGCAGTAGCCAAACCAGTCCGATGCAGTCCGTGAGCTCATACATGTATTTCCTACGGAGCACTCCATTATCGTCATGTCGTAGGATTGTTTCTGTGCAAAGCAGTGCATGAGTAACAAAATTTGATCGGGCGATAACTTAGCCTGCTCAAACTATGTTCTTTGCACACTGATTGCATCACCTATATCTGCGGCATTTTTGCAGAGGTTGGCTACAAGTTTTACATATCCTTCTCATGTTGGTTGCAACATGATAACTGGCTGGTCGTCTGCTTGCATATGTGTATATTTGCACCTTTGGACTTAGAAAATATGCTCGCATTGCACAAAAGAAAGTTTCTCCAAATTTCTCAACGGATAGTTGACACATGTGCATTGCTAATTTGATCTGATATTCCAGCTATGCTTCATTTGTGAGTTGAACTTTGTATTGCGTGAACATCATTGTTTTACTTCCATGAAAGTATTGTTTTACTCGTGTGCATGTCTCACCCACATCATCTCACAGACAAATAGTACTGTAAAGGTGGGGTTCCTGTCTGTCTGGTGGATGGATATTACTTTAAACAAGTAATATTTTTTGTGTTGTATATTTTGCTTTTCAAATGTTTAATTATTTATAGATGACTACTAGTGGAGGGATATCTCATGTCACAAAGAATCAGAAAAATGGTGCTATTGTATTTGAGTTTGATTTATGAGTCACTATGTTTACACTCAAACTTCACTTACTTGTTGTTGTATAATTGAAACGTTTTCAAGATCATTCGATCTCATCCTCAGCTGTTTGATGGTGCAGCTCAATGAGAGCAATGATGACTCATTCAGAGGATTCTTATGTTCCTGAAGATCACAGATTCAGACCATTAGAGATTCAAAACTAGATTTTCAGCATATCAGAGAATGAAGAGGGCGGTGTTGACTATTTGGAATAAGGAAAGTGATGACACTTTAATGCCACAAAATCTGGCGTAGATGCTAAAGGAATAAAGTGTAGCAGCTACTCAGCTATCCAAAGAACAAGGAGATGGCCATTCGAAATACGAGGGCTGTTCAATATAGAATGATCATAATTTCTTTACGGTCATAATTTTTCACAATAAAATTCAATCTTATTGTATTCTGTTAGCTTAATGTGAAACAAACATGCCGTAGTAGTTTCATTGTTGGTGCTCCTGGTTCCCGCCTGTGAGAACCAGGCAAGTTCAGACATGTTCAGTATCACCTACCGCTGCAATGGAGGTAACATTCAAATTCAAATTTAATCATCCTCTAAAATCAAATCTGTACATAGTTTCTTGATATAGGATATATCAGTAAATTTACACTTAATATTACAAAGTTAAACATCAAATATACCTAACTTACATTCAGTCATAATGTAACACAAATTGGGTATAATTATAAATGAGAGAAATGAAAAAGCTAAGTAAATTCATGTTTTATGATTATCTGGATTTGTTAAATTGTGGATATTCCTGTACTGTGTAAAAGCAGTGCTCCTGCAAGAAAGCCCTTGTTCTAGTTTTAAATACGTTGTAGTTATCTATGCTTTTGATGTCATTAGGAAGCGAATTATAAACTGTTGTACAGGAATGCAGTACTTCATTCATGCAGTTAAAGTTGATGTTAGAGGAAGATCCACAGTTTCTTTCAAACGTAATCACTGCTGACGAAACTTGGCTACATCATTTTGATCCTGAGAACAAACAGCAAAGCTCAGTGTGGAAATCTCCATCATCAACCCCCCAAAAAAGCAAAAGTGGTTGTTTCTGCTGGGAAAGTTATGGTCATCTCATTCTTTGATATTCATGAAATGGTTTATCAGCATGTTGTACCTGCACACACATCAGTAACTGGACAATACTGCAGGAATGTTCTGAAAACATTGCAAGTCCATATCAGGCGCAAAAGACCACATTTCCATGAAGCAGGCTTGATGCTGCACCACGAATATGCGCGGCCGCACATTGCCAATGTTGTTGATGAATATTTACAAAACTTGACGTGAAATGCATCCCTCACCCTCCCTATAGTCCGGATTTAGCTCCATGTGACTTTTCTATTCCCTAACTTGAAGAAATGCCTTCATGGGAGGCTTTATCCATCATCAGAAGCAGTGGTGAAGGCTGCGGAGGCAATTTTGAAGGATGTCTGAAAAAATATTTTCCAGCATGTCTTTGAAAACTGGCAGAAATGCTGGGACAAGTGCATCGCATTCAGGGGAGATTTTGAGAAGGACCATAAAAATTTTGAGGATGAGTCAAGGTACGTTGTGAAAAAAAAATTGTGATCATTCTTATGGAACAGCCCTTGTATTTTACTTTCTAATATTGAGCTGCGCTAATGCCTATGTTATATATCTCCATAATGGTAAGATGTAAAGATTTGAGTATATAAAGAGTATAGGAATAAATCTAATCAGATGGCATATGCAGAGAAGGCTCCAGATTCCAAATTTATTGAATGATCTCAGGAAAATCACTTCGGACATTCTTCTGGGTGAAGAGCATAGAGACCAGCAAAAAGAGTAAGAAATGACAAGCTAGAAAAGAGAAAAAACGTTGTTACTGTCCCGTCACGCTGAATAGAATTATGGCATACAAGTGCGTGAAGTATGATAAACCCAACTGCTTACAGTGTTCCTTAAAAATATGTAAAATGTGTGTAGAAAGTATGTCATGGTTTACCTTATTTGCATAGAGATGAAGATATCTCTCAAAACAAATGTCAGCTTTAGAAGCTATTTTATTTGAAATAGTAATATACAATTTTGTGAGATTTACATAAGTATAATCAACTTCAAAAACTATTTCATGTGAAAGACCAATATTTAATTTTCTATTTTTTGCATATTTTATAGCAAAATATTTTTAAATTGAATAAAAATATCAGTACTAATATTTCTATAAAGCTATTTATTTTCTATACTCATTAAGGTGTACCTAAAATGCAAAATTTGTTGTTAATCTCACAGACGGATGTTACTGTAGGTGCCAATTTTTCACATGTTACAAACTAAGGGTTAAATTAATTTGGTCATCACTGTTGCTAAATTCCTTCGGTCATGCTAATTTGTCAAAATATTTAAAGCTATCACATGTAAATTTGGTATACAAAGATAACAGAAACTGCACAATATTTGTTGTCCATATGTTACATTCACAGATGCATTTTCTTTTCCTTTTGTTTTTTTATTTTAAGATGAATGGGCAGCTTATCGCTCAATTCTAATCAAAGAGGAAGACCTGACTTTTATTGGTGAAGTATTCAATAATTTATCACCACTGAGGCCATATCATAGACATCTTCTTGTCATCTTTATAACATTGATGCCCGATTTCACCAACAGATGTTAAGAGCTAACACGAGTTTAGCAGTAGTTAAAACAAAAATTGTATTTTACCAACAAGTATATAAAATAAAAAGAAGTATTTCAGAAAGTGGAGTGCCATTTTTACTAAAATTAGGCAACTGAGTCAATCTTGTATATACTTTTCTCCACTTACAAGATTTTTAATGAAGATTAGTTTCTGGCAACTTCTTCCCTATCCTCAGTTCTGTGGTTGAGTCAGCCACAGAACTGAGGATAGGGAAGAAGTTCCCAGAAACAAGTCTTCATTAAAAAAAAAAAAAACTTGTAAGTGGAGAATATATACAAGATTGACTCACTTGCCTAATTTTAGTTACCAACAAGTGTTAGTTTAACACTTGTGTTAAATCTCTTGTGATACTAGCAAGCCAAATTTCTGTTGTTAAGTCCTTAATTGTAAATAGTTAAGTTTGTGGGAATGAACTCAGCTGTAGATGTCGATTTACTATATTTAAGACTGTCTAAATGGCATTTGTAATAGAGTACGACCTATGAGGAGAAATGATTTTGAGGTGCTATCAGAAGAAAATTTTCTACAGAAGTATAGACTGTTGAAACAAGTTGCTATGTAGATTACTGCGGAAGTACAAGGGAGGTTAGAACATGCATCGAAAGGAATATGCCGATCTCACCTTTGCTTCAAGTATTAATAACTTTGTGATTTTATAATTCACTGAATTATGTGGATAATACACAGTCCACCTCCTGTCTTGAAACGTTCAAGTCACTTTTGCTTCTTTGCTCCTCATTTTAAATTTACGTAATACTGAGTTAGATCATGCATCGAAAGGAATATGCCGATCTCGCCTTTGCTTCAAGTATTAATAACTTTGTGATTTTATAATTCACTGAATTATGCGGATAATACACTGTCCACCTCTCATCTTGAAACATTCAAGTCACTTGTCCTTCTTCACACCTCATTTTAAATTTACGTAATACTGACAAAGTTGTTTGGTGCTTGTAGTAGTGACAAATGCATTAGAATTAAATTGGTTTCCAATATTTTCCCATGTGACATCTTTCTCTTTTACATTCACCGCATTCGTCGTCTTATTTTCCACGATATCCTTACACTTTGTCACTAATTCAATTAATTTTTTTTCTCCATCGATGAGAAATTTGTTTCACGGCTTTTGTTTACTATTTTGTTCACCTGCCATTTTTTTCAGCTGTGTGCAGACGAAAATGAAAACAAAAGCGCATCGCAGAACATTCAGAAAATAGTATGACTCATCCATAGCCTTCTATAGCTGTAATATTTACAAGTTTCTTGGCATTAACATGTGTTTGTTAACATTTTCAGAAAACAGGTTGGTGGAATGCAAGAAATTTAACAGTAGTGTTAGCACTGTGACAATTGTTACGTTAAATTTAACATTGATTTTAACATCTGTTGGTGAAATCGGGCATGAATCTTGTCATTCATAGGAATTTGACAGAACTTGATCGCTCACAACTTTGACTTTGTGATGTGTCTTTTTTAATGAAAAATTTGAAAAATTAATTTTGTTTACTTACTGCCTTTTCCATGTCAATGCCTCAATTACTGAAAGCAGTACTTACTTGAAGTTGAGGGTAATAGACTTCTATGTGAGAAGAGTTCCACTTAATATTAATATGAGAGAAATTTTTGTTTACAGTATGTTATGACTATGAAATATAAAATGGGAAATAATCTAGATTAGATAAATAGAAGTACAAAAACAATTCTGTTAAGGAAATTGTGCATATAAAATTAATGTGCTATATATATGTACACATATAGGGTGAGTCACTGAATAAGTCGCAAATGTCTGTTTTCCTTATACCATTTGTAAATCACGTGAGCATTTTTGGCAACAGCTGGCACCATACCTATGCTTGTGATGTTGGGCCCTATCTCTGCAGCTTGCAGTTAGTCAGTGGCAGCCAGTGCCAGATGGCAGGTGTGTTGCATGGTTGCACCTGAGCAGAGCAGTGTGTGGTTGTGCATTTTTTGTGGGCCAAAGGACTGTTCACAGAAGAAGAGCATCGCAAAATGCGTTCCGTGTATGGTGACCAGTGTTTCTCGTGGAAAGCTGTATTCAATTGATCCAACAGCTTAACAAGGGAAGGCAAAGAATCCGAGATCGGAATGATTTGGGTTCACCACTTTCAACCAGATTCAAGATCTTCCATGGAATGGAACCATCCCACCTCACCAACAACAAAAAAGTTCAAGGCATTGAAAGATAGTCAGACTGAAAAATTCAATGCCATAGCGGGAATTTGAACCCTGGATCTTCTGGTTGCCGTCGAGCCACTCCAACCCTTGAGCTACTATGGCCAACGTGCTGACATGACATTAAATTCTCCAACTGACTCATGTTTTTCCCGGTAAACCACTTAGGAGTTCTCATAAACACATGAGACAACTACCTTGATGGCGACTTACAACGTGTAAGTATTTTAAGGCCCGGGCTTTATAGTAATATGTATGTATATGTATTTATTCACTGCAATTGGGTACTACCCGGTGGCAGAGTTAAGAATGCAGATCAATTACAAATACTAAATTTACAACAATAACACAATAAACAATACAAACATGATATTATTTTAACTTTAGTCACTTAAAACATATCTAATTAATTCTCTATTTACATATTATATACCATTATAATTTAAAAGTTAAACTATAAACCATCTAGATTTTTTCTAAATTTCTTCAGCGACAGGGGACAGCCCTGAAAGACTGCTACAGGCAATTCATTCCATTCTTCAATGGTTCTATTAACAAAAGAAAATTTTCCTACGTCGGTTCTGTATCTTCTACCCTTAATTTTATACCTATGATCGTTTCGTCCATAATAATCCAGATTATCTAACCTTACACTAATGTCCACCCATGCCTTTACACCAGCATTAGCTTTGAATAATGCTACCAACCTATGTTTTTTATGCCTAATTCTTAATTCCTCCCATTTAGTCTCATCTCCTTTTATAGGCCCAAAATTCTTGCCTCTTTTTATGAATTTTATTGCCCTCTTCTGTACTTTTTCTAACGGATCGATTTGGTTAGCTCTATACGGGTCCCAGCATGCTACTCCATATTCCATAACCGGCCGCACTAAGGCCTTGTAGGCAATTTCCCTGGACCTAGCGCTCCCCTTTTTCAATATTCTCATTACGAAATGTAATGCCTTCCACACATTCCTAGATGTGGAATTTACTTGTTCGTCCCATCCAGCATTACTTGCCAGGTACACTCCCAAGTATTTGCAGCTGTTCACCTATGGAATTTGCACTCCTCCCATGTGATAGTTAACAATAATTTTGCCCTTAGTTCTACTAAAAACAATGGACTTACTTTTCTTGGCATTAATTGACATTTTGTTAGCCGCAGCCCAATTACAGATTTCATTTAAATCATCCTGAAGAGCGGTTTCATACACTGTATTCCGAATTTTATTATAAATGGTACAATCGTCTGCAAACAACCTTATCTGGCAGTTAATATTAACAGCAATGTTATTAACAAAAACGAGAAACAGTAAAGGTCCTAGTACTGAGCCTTGCGGCACACCCGAACTTACGGTTCCCCTATCGGACAGCTCTTTACCTACTTTAACTTTTTGCGTTCTCCCTTTCAAAAAATGTTTAACCCATAATACTACGCATTTGTCAATTCCTGTATTAGATAGCTTACAAATAAGTAAACTATGTGGCACTACATCAAAAGCTTTAGAAAAGTCAATTACCACTGCATCAGTTCTTCCCCCTGCATCTACCTCATCTGCCAAATCTTGAAATAATGAAGTAATTTGACTTTCACACGAATACCCAGGTCTAAATCCATGTTGCGCTTTATTAAACCACTTTTTATTTTCTAACTCCTCTCGTATATATTCTGCAATTAAATGCTCCATTAATTTACATACTACTGAAGTTAGACTAACTGGCTGGTAATTATTTATTTCTGTTTTATTATCCCCTTTATAAATCGGAACTATAATAACTGTTTTCCAGGCTTCCGGTAAGGCACATTTGTTAATTGACATGTTGAACAAGAGCATAAGATAGGGAATCATGGCTTCACCCCCAAACTTTAATTTATCAGTAGGTATATTGTCTGGTCCCCTTGATTTTCGGTTTTGCAGCATCTTAATCCTTTTGCGTAATTTGGGCGCCATTATTTGAAAAATCGTCTCTCCACTCTGTTGGCACGTTGGCCATAGTAGCTCAAGGGTTGGAGTGGCTGGTTAGCAACCAGAAGATCCATGGTTCAAATCCCGGCTATGGCATTGAATTTTTCAGTCTGACTCTATCTTTCAATACTTTAGCCTACACATGGTCAGTGTGAAAGAACAATTAATTTCCATTGAGTTCAAGGCAGTTCCATCAGCCTGAAAGATTTTGGTCACTGTGTTCTGGAACATGCAAGGTGTCATACTGCAGAAATTCCAGCCTCATTGTGAGACAATAAATGCCACAACATGCTGCACCACTCTGCAGGAATTCTGACAGGCCATTCACCTCAAGCAACCTGGGATCCTGATTGATTCTCCTGAATGGTGATGCGTGACCTCACTCAGCAAGATTAACACAGGAGCTGTTAAGAGCATTTCGTTGGGAATGGTTAGAACATTCACCTTACAGTCCCAACTAACCTACTAGTGATTTCCATCTGTTTGGGTGGCCAACATTTCGAAACTGATGATGCCGTAATCTGAGAGGTTACCCTTTGGGTGCGACGGCAACCAAAAGACTTCTTTGCTACCAACATTGGTGATCAGCTGTGTCAAAATTTAAGAAGATTGAGCTTTTGGCCATTTTACACTCCATGGCCTTCATCAGGAACTGAGTAATTGCTGCAAAACATGACCCTATACATATATTAATCAGAGGGTGGAGCACGCCCTGCATGGACAATGACCAAGTGATGATGTTAGATTGGCTCAGCTGGTGATGGACACAGCTACCATCCGCTCTGGCGTTTTCTGTGGGGTTCATCACTGGATGCGTGTGGTTGGAGTTACTGTTGTTTTCTGCGCGGTCCATCACTTGAACCGTGCAGTTGGAGTCTGCAATCAAAATGCTTTTGATGGCCAGTGTCCAGGCTGAGCTCAGTTGAAGACCAGAATCCCTATGGAAGTTAAACGGATGTGCTTTCATCTGAATGGCCTCCTTAATGATCCTGTCAAAAGTATTTGTCGACTTGTTTCAGGACTGTAATGTTGTTGAAGTCTATGCAATGTTGGGATACTGCTGACTTTTCAGGTTGTAGGAGCCTGATGTTGCGCTGGTGCAACAGGTTGATTATTTGAAAAGTAAAGTAAATTTTAGGTAGTTACTTTATTATTGCCCCTCTCCATATTGGCGACTTATTTATTGACTTACCCTCATATATAAACTTGGAACGAATGAATGTACCTCATAATTTACAGTATTTCACAATATTTTTATTGCCTACCTTACCCTAAGTACAAATCGTAGTCTAGCCGGTCATTATCCTTTTGGCCCCTTGGCCTTTGACTCACCTTGGGGTGCCCTCTCTCTACTTCATCCTTATTCTCTCTCTTCCATCTCTCCTTCCTCCTCTATTCTATTCTGCTCTTTTTTTTCTGCTACTCAATTTCTCTTTCATCTTTTTTTAAAAAAACTTTACCATGCTCTTTTTCTTCTTTTCCCCTTTTCCTGTCCGCATTCTCATGGCTACTTCTTTTGTCCATTTTGTATGTGTAGGAAACCATGTAAAGCAAGAAGTTTAATAAATCCAGTTCAACTTAATTATGTAAAAAATGAAGCTAGCTACATTAAAGCAATAAATATTACACAAATATAACTATTTGCAACAAAAACTTCACTTATCTTGAGAAAACAATGGAAATTTCTTATTAATTGATGAGATCGATTTCGTAAACATTTGTCCACATCTTCGGTCATCAAACAACTTTGTTGTCAATGATACTATCAGTTGTTACTATGTTTTTTCCAGTATTACCAAAATCTGAAAACGAAACAAACCTAAAAACAGAGTCAACTGCTGGTATTTCAAAATTTATTACACAATGTTTATATTTTAAAATAAATATATTGTGACTTTGTGGGTTAGTGAAATTAAAATTCCAATTGCACAAACTCCAAATGTTCTTTATTTCCACCGAATTACAGTTGGAACACTTGCCGATTACACAGAATTACGTAGCGCACACAATTACAATTTGTCAGTTCGTCTGTCACAGGTCCACTCTACACTCACAATTACGTACAACTCCTCTGATGCACGTACACAGTCTTCCGGTCCGTTCACTCACTCGGTACTCCTCATGGCTGCTCGCCAAGAACTGAACTGACTCGCCAACTGCAGCCCCTTTTTATAGGAATATCACTGTTTCTGGAAGTCTCGCAGTTCAGTGAATCATCCTGAAGGTTCCAGACGTCAAGGAGGGGGAAAGAGATGGCTAGCGATGTTTTTCCAAACATCCCCTCGTTAGCACTACAAGACAAATGGGTAGGTGTGATCTGAATGCCTCCTGTGGCCTACCCGGCTGCTAGCTGGTCGGGCCTTCCGATAATTAGGTGACAATATTTTCCCAAACCATTAAATCTATCGGTGCATTTAATTGTTTTAATAATTTACCTTCAGGATTTATACTATGGTTAAATGACCAAAAATGATCTGCTACGGCCGATGGATCAGTTTATTTATACTTAATGTTACGAAAATGTTCTTTCGTTCTGATTTCCAAATTACGTTTCACCTTTCCAATATAACCCTGATCACAATCTAAACAATTAAATTGATAGATACCATATTTTTTTACTATTAGGAATTTTATCTTTTTTAGAGAAATGTAGTAAATTTTTAATACTATATTTATTTTGAGGAACTAAAGTTATATCAAACTCTTTAAAAAACATTTGAAAATGTTTATTAACCCAAGGGTGGTAAGTAAATTTTTAAAAATTATAAGCATCTTTTATTTTTTTAAGGGTAGCAATATCATTAACAGTTTAATATTTAGTTTTTCAATCTTTTTTTTGTACAAAGTCTTTGCTGTTTTTAATAGTTTGATTTATAAATTAATAAATATACCCCTGAATAAAGAGGAATTTAATAAAGAATTATTAATATTATTAATACATATTATTAATACTGCTTTAATTAATGGTTTTAATAAAGACTTTATACAACAAAAAAGATTGAAAAATTTAAATATCAAACTTTGAAGGGCCCAAATGACCTCGTCAACGGGCCCTAAAACACCACACACTCACTCACTGAAACTGTTAATTATATTTTTACCCTTAAAAAAATAAGACGATTATAATTTTAAAAAATTTACTTGCCATCCTTGGGTTAATAAACATTTTCAAAAATTTTTTTAACGTTTTTGGTATAACTTTAGTTCCTCCAAATAAATATAGTATTGTAACTTTGTGGATTGGTAGAATTAAAAGTCCAAGTTGCAGAAATTCAAAATGTTCTTTATTTTTGTAGAAATACACTTTGGACAATCCTCACAGTAGCAGAATTACGTCACATACACAATTACAATCTTCCAAGGTCGATGACTACAAACAAACAGCGTTCACAGTTGCATGATACTCAGTTCTGTTTACAACAACTCTCGTTACAACTCTGTTTACGACTGTCCGATAAACTAGCCATGGCTTCTTTTTATACACAACCATTCATGATTCCAGACTGTTATAGAATGTTCTCTAACACATCACCAGATAAAACATGAACATTGTAGATGTCTAACTTTATCTGTGTCGACAAGTCTTTTATCTCCGGGCTATCTTTATCTGTTTTTGCAGGCTCTTTATCTCCACACTGTGCTATCTGTCTGTTCGCTCCGCGCCGAACCCTTTTAGCTTGTACACCGCCAGTCATAGTAATGGATTCGCGACAGTATGAAAAATTTTCTAATTTCTGTAAAAAAGATAAAATTCCTAATAATAAATAATATGGTATATTGGTTAGATTGTGATCAAGTTTATATTGGAAAGACAAAACGTAATTTGGAAACCAGAACGAAAGAACATTTTTGTAGCATGAAGCATAAACAAACTGATCAATCAGCCGTAGCAGATCATTTTTGGTCATTTAACCATGGAATAAATCATGAAGTTAATTTATTAAAACTATTAAATGGTCTGATAGATTTAATGGTTTGAGAAAAGATATTTATTTTAAAAAGTAAACATCGCGTAATGAATTTTAAAATACCAGTAGTTGATTCTGTTTTTAGGTTTGTTTTGTTTTTAGATTTTGGTAATACTGGAAAAAACAATTAGTGATAGGATTACAGAGAGCAATAAATGAAATTAGCAGCTACTGTAAAGAATGGAGTATAAGAATCAATATAAGCAAGTCAAAAATAGTAGTTTTTAAGAAGGGTGATAAGTTAAGAAAAGATGAAAAGTGGTATGTAAATTACCAAAAAGTGGAGGTGGTAAAGGAATTTGACTATTTAGGGATGAGACTGTGCTACAATGGAGGCTGGAAAGCACATGGGAGAAATGCAAGAGTGAAAGGGAAGATAGCGATGTCTGGGGTAAGGAGCTGTAAATATAAATTACCAGATATGTCAGTAATGTGGCATGAAAGAATCTATGTAGCAATAGTAGAATCAAAAATGACATATGGTGTGGAGTTGTGGGGGGCAAATGAGATGATAAATCATGTTGAACATACATATTAAGTTCCGTAAAGAGATACTAGGTTTGAATAAGTGAATGCCAAATGGAGTAGCTAGAGTGGAACTTGGAAGACCTTGCAGGAGTGGGGTAATTATAGAAAGATGTTTAAAATATTGATATAGTTGTATAAAAAAGGATGATAATACATTAAAGATCTGTTTAGAACAGAAGAATTCAACATGTAAGGACAGCTGGTAGGCAGAGCTAGAGAGAACGCTGGTCTAAATAGGGATGGGGTATCTGGCATGAGAGAGAAAGACATGTAAGAGTTTTGGACAATTATTAAGAATAGGATAGAGGACATTGACAGACAAATGACATGGGGAAATCTGATAAGTAAGAAGTCACTAAATGTATACCTGAAAATAAAGACAATGGGGAAGGGAAACATATATAGACATTTGTGATAGATATGTGAGGGAGGGTTTAGCGTGGTTAAGGACAAGAGCCATATTAAGAGGGGGTTCACCAAAGGAGTGCATTCTATGTGGAAAGAATATAAGCTTAGAACATTATGTAGT
Source organism: Mantis religiosa (assembly GCA_030765055.1). Taxonomy (NCBI): domain Eukaryota; kingdom Metazoa; phylum Arthropoda; class Insecta; order Mantodea; family Mantidae; genus Mantis; species Mantis religiosa. The sequence goes on from CM060948.1 coordinate 30,533,512, forward strand.
GGAGTGTAAAGAAATTGAAAACTGGAGGAAATTAATGTGGGATAAGAACTGGGATAATAAAGAGGCTTACGTAGTAACAATAAAAATGCTTATGTTGAAGAGAGAGAAAAGATTAAGGGAGGTGGGGAAATTTGCTGACAAAATCAGAGAGAAATGGTTGAGAAGGGCAAGGAAGTAAGAGGTAGAGAAATGGAAGACACAATCAGAACATTAGTTCAAGGTCGTATAAGGGCTAGGATAGAGGTTAACGGCCAGGGAGCCAACTCCACTATCAGCCCGTAATATAAGCAGTGGACAAATTTGTACCAAGATTAGTAACAACTGATAGTATCATTGACGACAAAGTTGTTTGATGACTGAAGATGTGGACAAATCTTTACGAAATCGATCTCATCGATTAATAAAAAATAATTAACATTTTCTTAAGATAAGTGAAGTTTTTGTTGCAAATAGTTATATTTGTGTAATCAATTCAACTTGTTCAGTCTCCTTTAAAGAATGTTAATTTAGTTGTGGGTCATTTATATACAGAATTGCAATTCCTTTAATTCAGTGTGCTTTCTCTCTTACAGTGGTCTTAGTTCATTCAGTAGAACTGCAGTTACTTACAGGACTGAGCCACCATCGATGGAAATCAGGAATGAGCATACCAAGAGAATTACGAATGGAAATATTTTTGCTAAAAGGCATTCCTTCTCATTTAATGCTGACAAGAAAACTAAGCAATGTGTAGGACTAAAAGTTAACTGTTGGGAAAGATATTCTGGTTCACCCTCATTTTACAAGATACCTTCACTTAAAAAAAAGTGAGGAATATGAATGGCCCTGGCATGCATCTGTGTATGTTTCTGGAAAATATGTTTGTTCAGCTATTCTGCTGACTACAAAATGGTTGTTGACAAACTACAAGGCTTTCGACTCTGTGAAGTAAGTGAACTTCTAATAAAAACAGGATTTGTATTTACTCTTTTTATTTGAATTTAACCATATCATAATTCTCGATGTCATTATTTTTTTCAGGTTGAATAAACAAGTCATTGCAGTACTTATGGGTGTACCAAGAATTGATTTAGGCACTGTGAATCCCTATGAAGAGGCTATATTTATTGATTATATGAAACAAATAAGAGAATCTGAAGTTTTACTCTTACATCTAGAGAAAGAAATAAAGGTGTCCCATCATGTACACCCAATAAACTTATTCCATTAGTAAGTTGAACATTATAACAGCATGCAGTTTTAATGAAAAGTGCTTCATTCAACATTAAACAAATAATGTTGATATAAAATTACTAATAAGAATATCAGTATGGAACGCTGAAGCTCAGTGGTTCAAATCCTAAACATGATGCAAATGTATTTTATGTAAAATAAGAGAGTATGATGACCCTAAAAACTAAAGCTACTCTTCAGTACTCTTTCTATTGTACAGTCATACATAGGCCCTTCTAGCATTGCAAGACTGGTCACACTACAAGCATATTCCTAATAAATACTTAACCCTTCCCGAGCGGACATGTTTTATGGCTCTGAGCGGAAGGTAATTTTATAAAAATATGTAACCCTTCAAAATACAAATAAAAGTAGAATTTCATGCTTGAATGTATTAAAAACGTGCTGTACCTTGGTTTTTTTGTTGAATTCCACCACTGTTGTTCGACAGGAGTGAAGATTTGTTAAACTGCGTAAAAATGTTCCTGCAAAATCGGCATAAGTGCCATTTTTGGATATTGCATCACATCTTGTAGTTCTAACACACACATACACACGTGTTCACACATAAACTAGGAACAGTTCAGGAACTAAATACTCTCATATAAGTATATGTAACATATGTTTTGTAAAACCGATGGTAATAATAGATAATAATTCATAACTTTGATAGAAATTTGAGGTTACACCTAGCTGGAGCAGGGTATCTACGGTTTCAGACTGATGTTTTTATCTCAGGATTATTCGCACAGGGGAGCAAGGGAATAACAAACATCATATAATGTTCAGGGGTGTGAAAATCTTTCCCTAATATTGTTCTTTTGTGTGATATATTTTGAAACACACATCTGAATGCAGGGGAGGCTTGGAGACGCAGGTTTCACAAAAATATATTGTTTTCTTTATTTGTTTTTGGGCCTTACATACCACACAAGGATTTGCCCAACTTTCTTGCTCTCTTCTCCCCATGAAATGTGGAAATCCATATAGCCTTTCCAAAGTTGGGCCCTGTGAAATACGACCCTTACTTGATGTAGCATTGTTTTGCCGCGCACCCATTCGCTCCGCCACCAGAGATCTGACGAGATGCTTGCGAAATTTTCTATGTGACAGGATCGGTTTACATTTGCTTGTCATATGCATTGTATATAACAGGTACGAATTTACAATGCAAACTTCCAGCAACCAGAAAAACATTTTTCTATACCACTTGCGTGTTCTCCTGCAGAACTGATACTGCGCAATATAATTATCAGTTCTATCGACACCACCCATGTGTGGAGTGTAGTCCAAAATAATGTTTGGTTTCAATGTTGCTGCCTGGTTTGGAAATTTTGAAGGCACCTCTGTCATTTCGTTTTTATCGCCCTTGTGACTGGTACTGAGAACTGTTACAGTTCTTTTGTCTTTCTAGCACAGAGCAAGCTTTTGCTGATTGCGGAAGCTTTTTATCTCACCCCTCTTCATTTTCTTTACGTTTCCTGGCTTTAGTTGGTGTGGCATATTTTTTCTGTTGCCCATAACTGTCCCAGTAGTCACCATATTCATTTTCCACAATTCATCAGCCAATTCAGGTGATGTATAGTACCTGTCTGTATACACATGGAAACCTTTAGGTGGGTCTACATGATCCTTTAGGAGGGAAGAGCACAGGTCTTTTACAACAAGGGTAGTTTTCAGGAGATTAGAATTTGATTCAGTTTTGCCCATGTAGAGCTGGAAATTGTATAGATACCCATTGGAAGCATCAGATAAGCTGAAAACTTTGATCCCAAATTTTGTTGGTTTATTTGGATTATACACTTTGAATTTTACTCTGCCCTTGAAACTGATGGTGCTCTCGTCGACTGATACAAATGGACCTGGGGAATAGTATAAACTGCATTTTTGCCGTAGTTTTTCCATTAAATTTTGAATAAATTCTTCCTTAGTTAATTTTCTGTTTCCCTCAGCATGCGCAAAATGAAGATTCCAAAACAAAAGGAGAAATTCGTCGCGAGAAAATACATCGCTGAAAAATGGAAATTTATCTACCCAGCTTGTAGAAAAATAGTCTGTGACGTCAGAGGTAGGGTGAAGCCCCATGTTAATAATCACCCCAATTAGTGCTTTTATGTCAATAATTGTTGGAGGATTCCAGGATGCAATCCTGGCTTTCTTTGTTGGAGGTGTCGCCAGTTGTTTTTTTTGTGTTTCCTTGAATGCAGGTTTCATCCGTAATTATTTTCAGAATTTCGTCATCAAAAAATAGTCCGAAAAAGTCTATGGGAGGAGTATTCTCATCAAAGTGAGAAAGAAGAATCGGTCCCTGTTGAATATTGTGCACTGGTATAACAGATGTAGGGCCAGGGTCAAAATTACTCACCTCTATCCAGCTAGGAGTACTGTTGTCTGCAGTATCACTTGAGTCACTCTCGCACTCACTCACACTTACACATGAATTCTCACATATTTCGCTCACATTGTCACTGAACACAAAATCTGACAACTCACTATCACTCTGGTTCAACAAAGCTTCAATTTCCTTGTCCGTCAACCCTTTCTTTGCTGCCATTATGCCAAAAAACGAAACAAAATGAGGCTTACTAGTACCAAACACCGCACTGCTTATTGCTTCACTGCTGAGAACAACAAAAGGAATTCCTGACAAAGCAATTTCGGGGATTTACCGACCACCAATGTTTCAAAGCACATTTCCTGCCATCTGCTGGCACTATATCTTAATTATATGAACGTAAATAGCCGACTACAATAGCTCTATAGCTGCGCACCCATATATGGGTTTCCGCTTGTGGGCGACTGGACGCGTCACCCATATATGGGTTTCCGCTCGGGAAGGGTCAAAATATGAAGTAATTAACAGTGAAGCAAACAAATATATACAAATATAACAATTTGTAACTTAAAACTTCGCTTATCTTATAAGAAATGACACTTTTCTTATAAATTGTTCGGGATTGCGATTTCATGGAAAATTCTTCCACATCCTCAGCCGGAACCAACAAAACTGTCGTCATCGTTACAAACGCTAGATGTTAATATGTTCTTGTTAGACTACCAAAATATGAAAATGAAACAAATTTAAAAACAGAATCTACTGCCGGTATTTCAAAATTCATTACGTGATATTTGTTTTTTAAAATAAATATATTTTCCCAAACCATTAAATCTATTGGACCATTTAATTGTTTTAATAATTTAACTTCTGGATTTATTTCATGGTTAAATGACCAAAATTTATCTGCTACAGCCAATTTATCGGTCTGTTTATACTTAATGTTACGAAAATGTTCTTTCGTTCTCGTTTCTAAATTACGTTTTGTCTTTCCAATATAAACTTTATCACAATCGAAACAATTAAACTGATAAATACCAGATTTTTTATTATTAGGAATTTTATTTTTATAAAATTTTTATTTTTTATTTTTATTTTCTACGCTTCTTTCAATTTTTATACCTTGTAAAAGTTAAGTTTGGTTTTTTGATAAAAAGTATATTTATTTAAAGAGCTATTAATTGCTTTTCATTCTTTAATCAAATGTTAATCTTTGTCAATTTCTACTATTGTTTTCTATGAAAGTTAATCCATAAGTATTTAAGCAGCATAAAATAATTAAAAAATAATTTAAAAAGGTAAATTGAAATTAATACTGTGAAGTAATATAACAATTAAAATTCTATGAATCGCCTGAGACACTGTACTTTGCATACCTCAAATTTTATTTTAATATGTTTTGCTGCTTCTTGAAGGCATTATCATAAAACTGTCAACCGGCTAGAACTTAAGTGTTCCAATTGATCATGGTTCTCTGGAGACGAGACTTCTGGCGGTGATCCAATGAGGCTAAGATCGTCTGGGATCATAACCACAATATAAAACAAAAAGCCCAACTACTAAAATCAATTTCACATGAATCAAGAATTAAACATCTGGAAAAACATGTACGAGGGCTGTTCAATAAATGATCATAATTTTTTTATGGTCATAATTTTTCGCACTAAAACTCAATCTTATTATATTCTGTTAGCTTAATGTGAAAAATGCTGTAGTAGTTTCATTGTTGGTACTCCTGGTTCTCGCCTGTGAGAACCAGGCATGTTCAGACATGTTCAGTATCGCCTACCGCTGCAATGGAGGTAACACGTGAGGATCAATATACGGCTTTGAAATTCTGCTTTCGTCTCAACAAATCTTCAGTTGAGGCCTATGGAGAGTCTGTTCTTCCCTACAGTACAGCTCGCAGGTGGTTTAAAATGTTTAAAGTGGGGAGACAATCAATTTCAAAGGAAGGTGGACCTGGTACTCCAGTTACTGCTCTTACGGAAGAAAACATCAACACTGCTGCTGTCATTGTGAGATAGGATCCACGAATTACCTTAAGATCACTTTCTAAAATACTGAACATTTCATTGCCACCCACACGTTGGTGACAGAAACATTACACATGAGACGTGTTTGTATGTGATGGGTTCCAAGACTGTTGATTCCTGAACAAAAGGAAATTTGCATGCAGGTTTGCATGCAGTTGAAGTTGATGTTAGAGTAAGATCCGGAGTTTCTTTCAAACGTAATCACTACAGTTGAAACTTGGCTACATCATTTTGATCCTGAGAGCAAACAGCAAAGCTCAGTGTGGAAATCTCCTTCATCACCAACCCCCCAAAAAGCAAAAGAGGTTACTTCTGCTGGGAAAGTTATGGTCATCTCATTCTTTGATATTCATGGAATGGTTTATCAGCATGTTTTACCTACACAAACGTCGGTAACTGGACAATACTACAGGGATGTCCTTAAAACATTGCAGGACCACATTTCCATGAAGCAGGCTGGATGCTGCACGGCCATAATGCGCTGCTGCATATTGCCAATGTTGTTGCTGATTATCTTGCAAAAATCAACGGGAAGTGCATCCCTCACCCTTCCTATAGTCCAGATTTAGCCCCATGTGACTTTTTTCTATTCCCTAACTTGATGAAACGCCTTTGTGGGAGTTATTATCCATCATCAGAAGCAGTGATGAAGGGTGTGGAGCCGATTTTGAACGATCTCTCAAAAAATGGTTTCCAGCATGTCTTTGAAGACTGGCAGAAACGCTGGGACAAGTGCATCTCATTCAGGAGAGACTATTTTGAGAAGGACTATCAAAATTATGAGGATGAGTAAAGGTATGTTGTCAAAAATTGTGATCATTCTTTACTGAACAGCCCTTGTATATAAAGAAATTTGGAACACATTTACTGAATTTTGACATTCCATTGGAAGAGAATAGTTTACTTAGTCTCCTTGGATTGCCGCATGACTCATCTCCGGAGAACCATGATCAGCTGGAACACCAAAGTTCTAGCCAGTCAACAATTTCTTGATAATGCCTTCAAGTGGAGGCAAAACATGTTGAAAGAAAATTTGTGATATGTGAAGTACAGTGACTCGGTTGACTCATAGAATAATTTTAATTCTTAGTGATGTTTGACATCGCTCTGTTAGATTGGCAAGAGCACATATGCACAGAAATCTTATATGTCAAAGCAAATCATAATTAAACACATTAAAGGAATAAAAATAGATTCAACAGTAAGGTTGCCACAACATGAGGGAATAGATTGGATGGAATACAACCTGTATAATATATCGAAATTTAACTGTATTGGAACACCACAGTGAAGTGAAATAATTATTAAATTATAGATGAGTCGTATTTATTACACATCAGCTTCACTTACGTACCTATCTGTATAATGTTGAATTTTAGAGTCTTAGCCTTATTTTGATGTGCATAAATAATGAGAGGATTATTTCAGCTCCATCAGACCCAAAGGTTCAGAAGTGTGTGCTGCTGTTGGTAGGGATTCCAGTGGATATACAGTCACAGCAGTTCTTCGACCTGTGTTGACAGATTGTAATACATCCAGTGTTTGCTTCAGGCTTGCTAATGAATCTGAATGCAAAGTAAGTTCTAATATATATTCTTCATAAATGGCAAAAGGCAAAAAATATTGTATAAAATTGTTAGTCAAACACTGAAAATATTTAAAATTAGAAACTCTGTCAGTAGCACAGAACAATGCTGACAGATTTTTTATTTATAGAGATGCTGTCATTAGTACTAGAGAGCCAAGTGAGTTTTTGGTGATATATTTCATAAACTGGAACCAATTAGAATTAGAATTTTTATTCACTGATTGATACACAGTAAGTATATATGGGTCATCAGTCTTACATAATATTTAGTTTGTTCAATAATGGTTCGCACTACCCCTATAACTTCTGCAAAATAGCAGTTTAAAATATGTGTCGATGTATGGGTCAAGATAGGAGATAGTACTATGTACTGCCACGAGATAATTATGCTAATTTCCATAGATGGCGCTCTAGAGCAGCAATTGTACCATCTTGTGAGTATGCTTGTGGACATCAGTGAAACAACAAGGAGGCAGACAAGCATGGGCAAAGGTGGACTGTGTGGTTTCTCTGGATGGATGGAGTGACTTATTCAGACATCCACAAGAAGTTAGGGGCCATATGTGGGGAGTCTGTATGAAGTCGCAGGTCCGTGTTCCGTTGGGTGTTTGAGTTCAAAGATGGCAGGGACAGTGTTGAAAAACACAAAAGCACTGGGCGTCCAGCAACTGCACACAAACCAAACAATATCCAGCTTACGTAGAAAATGAAGCTAATTACAGTGAAGCAATAAGTATAATGCAAATATAACTATTTGTAACAAAAAACTACTTATCTTAAGAAAATGACAATTTTTCTTATTAGTTGAGTTAGTTGAAATTGATTTCACGAACCCTTGTTCAAGTCCTCAGTCAACATACTTCGCCGTACTGTTTTTTTTTTTCAGTATTAACACAATCTGAAAACGAAACAAACTTAAGAACAGAATCAATTCCTGGTATTTCAAAATACATTTCGCGATGTTTATTTTTTAAAATATCTTTTCCCAAACCATTAATGGTCTATCGGAACATTTAATTTAATTTAATTAATGGTTTGGGAAAAGATGTTTATTTAAAAAAATAAACATTGCGTAATGAATTTTGAAATACCAGCAGTTGATTCTGTTCTTAAGTTTGTTTCGTTTTCAGATTGTAGTAATACTGAAAAAACATTGTAACATATTAACTTCCTTGACGACGAAGTGTGTTGACTGAGGATGCGAACAAGGGTTCGTGAAATTGATTTCAGCTAATTCAGCTAATAAGAAAAATTGACATCATTTTCTTAAGATAAGTGAAGTTTTTTGTTACAAATAGTTATATTTGTATAATATCCAGCTTGTCAATGACCTGATATTGGAGAATAAGTAAATCACATTTGATGAGTTAGTGCAGGCAACAGGTATATCTGGGGGAACCCTCCACACCATAATCCATGAAGACTTGATGAAAAAGGTGTGTGCACAAGGTTGGTGCCATATACCCTCACCAATGTGCAGAAACAGAAGCGTGTGAAGGTGTGCCAACAGTTGCTGCAACAGTATAGTGCTGATCCAGAGGAATTCTTTGTGAAACTGGTCACCGTCGGCGAGTCATGGTTTTTTCACGAGACTCCGAAATAGAAATGCCACTCTATGGAGTGTAAGTGTGCTGTGAGCCCTCGTCCCAAGAAGTCACGACCAGGACCATTCGTTCGGAAACACATGGCAACTGTGTTCTAAGATCAGGATGGGATGGATTGGCTCCTTCCCAATAGGACCATCAACAGTGAGTGGTACTGCAATTCACTGCAGCAACTCCGCCGATGCATTCAACACCACCATCATAAATGGGGCCGTGGTGTTCTTCTCCAACAAGACAATGCACGACTACGTGGCAATCTCCAGACCATGGCCACCATTCGTATACTAGGGTTTACTGTGCTGCCACATCCTCCATATTCACCCAATTTGGCTCCTAGTAACTGTCCTATTCGACTCGATGAAAGAGGTTATGCGGTGTAAGAAGTTTACTACTAATGACAAAGTTCATGCAGTTGTCCCATCAGTGGTGCCGGCATACCCCCAAAGAATAGTTTGCTATGCAAATACGGAAGCTGCCAGAATGATGGAACAAGTGCATAAGACACTGGCAGAGAATACCTGTAATGTTATCTGACGAGTTTGTTCAATATACGGTTCCTGTAAACAAAAAAAGGTTGTAGTGCCAAGCATTTTTGAACACTCCTAGTAATATATCGAGATTTAACTGTATTGGAACACCACAGTGAAGCGAAAAATTATTAATTTTTAGATGAGTCGTATTTTTTACACATCTGCTTCACTTTCGAAAGTGAAGCAGATGTGTAAAAAATACGACTCATCTAAAAATTAATAATACTCCTAGTAATATTTACAGTATATACATAACAGAAGAAATTACATAAACAATAGACAGGTTACAGTTTGAATTCAAGAAAATCATTTATACTATAGAAGTTGTTTTAACAAGAGTTGCTTTGACTTGTTTCTTGAAGATTTTTGCCTGAAAATGCCTTGATGGATTTGGGCATCTTGCACATAATTACTCCTTTGTGGGAAATACTGTTGGTTGTTCTGATCAATCGGAAATGGTACAGATGTATCAGTTCAGTTGCTCAGGTATTATGAGCATTATAGTCTTTATTATTTTTAAAACAACGTATATTATTATGAATAAAAGATAAGTTAGTTTACTTGGGGTATAAATTGGTACTTGTTTAATTATTCATATTTTTTTTTTTTAGACTGAATACCATGGTAGCCTGGTTAGCAACCCTTTAGAAAAGTATCTTGTATACCAGTACTAAGTAAACATACCCAAAGTATGTAAAATATGAAGCTATTAACAGTGAAGCAAACAAATATATACAAATATAACAATTTGTAACTTAAAACTTCACTTATCTTTTAAGAAATGATGATAATTCTTATCAATTCTCCGGGATCGTGATTTCATGTAAACTTACACACATCTTCAGCTGGAAACAAAGCTGTCACCATCATTACGAATGCTATATGTTGATATGTTCTTGTTAGTACTACCAAAATCTGAAAATAAAACAAATTTAAAAACAGAATCGACTGTTGGTATTTCAAAATCCATTGCGCGATGTTTGTTTTTTAAAATAAATATCTTTTCCCAAACCATTAAATCTATCAGACCATTTAATTGTTTTAATAATTTAACTTCTGGATTTATTTCATGGTTAAATGACCAAAAATGATCTGCTATGGCTGATTTATCAGTTTGTTTATACCTAATGTTACGAAAATGTTCTTCTGTTCTGGTTTGGTACATATCAACATCTAGCGTTTGTAACGATGGCGACAGCTTTGTTTCTGGCTGAAGATGTGTGTAAGTTTACATGAAATCGCGATCCCGGAGAATTTATAAGAATTACCATCATTTCTTAATAAGATAAGTGAAGTTTTAAGTTACAATTTGTTATATTTGTATACCCAAAGTAATTGAAAAAACTATTTGTAGTCGGTTTTTTTGCACTTCGTCACTTACTTTTTTTAGTTTCAGGAGCTGTCACTTCCATTTTTAACCTCTATCCAACTTCACCTGTTGTCTGCTCTTTTCTCTCTGGTGGTGGAACTATAAACGTTTTTGTCAAATTATGTACTGTAAGTGACAAAGTGTCAAAAAACCAACTACAAATAGTTTTTTCAATTAATTTTGATGTCACCGTATCCTCTTCTGTGAAGATTGTTCATCAAGTTGAAACTAGTAAACAAGTTGCCAAAATAAAACTTGAAGGGAAGTTTCTTCATTACATCTGGCAGCTGGTCTATCATAACTACCATTGGTGCTGCAGCTTTGCCAAATTCTACCTCATACTAGCTATTAGCATTAGGGCTTTTTGCCTTGATATACATCAAATGAGATCATGTAACCATTTGTAATATTGAAGAAGTAAACTTTATGGCTGAATCTAACCAGCTTTCCCTTAATTGTTTACAGCTATGCCGACCTTTATACAGGATCATACTCATTGTATACTAGATTTTGTTCAGCTCTGAACTGCTGCAGATATTTAGTTTGAATTATGCTTATTAGGGGTCTCAACTTCCAAACACCAAGGCAGCCGAGGTTAGATCCCAGATGATAACAAAGTGAGATTTGTGGTGAACAACACTATGCTGAGGCGGGTTTTCTATGGGATCTCTGGTTTCCCCTGCCATCTCATTCCACCAGTGCTCCATCTTCATCTCCTGTATCATCGGCGTTGCTGCCTGCAGTGCCATGTGTAATAAAAGCAGGCATTAAACACTAGACTCACGCACGCACGCACACACGCACACACACACGCACACGCACACGCACAGGAGGCCGTGATATTCGTGGAGGAAGAATGCGAGTGAAGTGCTCTTAATTATTTGGTGTTAGTGGCGTAACTTGCAAGTACTTGTTTGTGTTTGGTATTTCATGGTGTTTGTAGCGAAGATATTTCTTTGTGAGTATGTTATTTGAAACGGGCATTGCTGATTTACAGAGTTTTAAGTGAATTGACAAACACAATCATTCACAAGGATTGTGAACCATACAAACTAGCATTCAGGAGGCCGTGAACCTCACGACTAAATTACAAAGTTATATATTAATTGGAATTTTTCGTTTGTGTTTGATATTTCACTGTCGTAATTGTGAAGTCATTTCGTTGTGAGCATGTTATTTGAAAAGGGCATGGCTGGATTTTTGTTCTAAGGGAGTTAATACATACAAACATTGTCTTAGGTTAGTGAAGCACATTAACTAACATCCAGGAGGCCGTGATACTCGAAACGAAAGTAATATATACAAAGGTTATTGATTCATTTAAATTAGCAATCAGGAGCCGGGATCTTCAAAACGAAATTAAGATAACGGCAGAAAATGGCATCTGACGGTGAGAACCGACTCGAGAGTGCGTTCAGTATGCTGTTGCATGTGACTGAAGCAAGCAAGAATCTTCGACAAGACCTTAAAAAGGACATTATAAATGCTGCAAGCATCCTGCGAGCGGGTCTTTCTAATGTAATAGAACTCAAAGATAAAGAAATAAAAAACCTACAAGATGAGTTGACAAGGGCACAAGCTAAGAATATTCCCGGAGGAAACAATAGAAGAAATTCATATATGGCAAAGCTCAGAATACATGAAAACCTTGCTGAAGGCGAATGTGAATCCTGTGGAAATGAAGGTCGGTGTTAATTCTCTTAAAGCACTAAGAAACGGCCATCTTCTGATCGAATCCAATAAAAAAGAAGCAGAAATAATATGCACTAACATTAATGATAGATGTGGAGGAGAGTTAGATGCGACTGTTTCAAAGAAAAGAAACCCGCGAATAATAATCTTCAACACTCCAGAAGAAATCACGTTGGAGAATGCGGCTCAGGCGATAACTACACAAAATAAGGGCCTGGAAAAATTTGAAAATGAGATTCAAATTAAATTTGGATTTGAGGATAGACGGAAGAACAAAAATATTGTCGTTGAAGTTCCTTCTGCTGCAAGGAGAGAGATCCTTGGTAGGAAATTGAAACTAGGATGGAGCATGTGTAGTTGGGATGATTACATCAAAGTGAGCCGATGTTTTAAATGCTGTAAATATAGGCATCGTGCTATAGACTGCAAAGGTCAACAGACTTGCCCAAATTGCGCGGAAACCCACACAATAAAAGAGTGCAAATCTAACAAGGATAATTTCAAATGCATTAATTGCATGAACTATAAGAAATACAATAAAGATACGTCCATAAACGTAAATCACTCTGCACTAGATCCCAACTGTCCCTGCTACCAAGCAGCGCTGAAGCAACAGCAACAAAACACTGACTACTAGCATGGACCATTTTGGCCTACGATGTTATCAAGTCAATTTGCAACACTCAAGAATAGCGACTAGTAATTTAGTGCAGCTGATGATAGAAAGAAACATTGATATAGCATTCGTACAAGAACCCTTTATAATTAATAATAAACCAGCCTCCATACCTTCAACGTTCCGAATATTTACAGCCGGAAATCAGGTTAAAAGAGCAGTAATATTAATCAATAACAGCGTTGTTGATGTCACTACTCTCAGTCAAATTTCGGATGGAGATTGTGTGGTCATACAGATAACACATAGGAACGAAACATTATTTGCAGCAAGTATGTATTTTGATGGATTGACTGATATAGAATATGATATTAGGAAAATAGAAAACATATTAAGATACTCTAGAAACCAAAAGTTAATGATACTAGCAGATAGCAAATCCAGAAGTAAACTGTGGTACGACGTGCTCACAAATGAACGTGGGAAAACACTGGAAGGATTCATCACCATAAACGACTTACATATCGTAAACGAAAATACAGGAGAGTCAACTTTTGAATCACCAAATGGAAGGAGCTGGATTGACTCGACATTAGTCAACAATAGACTTCTCCGAGACATCACAGACACACACACACACGCACGCACGCACGCACGCACGCACGCACGCACGCACGCACGCACGCACGCACGCACGCACGCACACACACACACACACACACACACACACACACACACACACACACACACACACACACACACACACACACACACACACACACACACACACACACACACACACACACACACACACACACACACACACACACACACACACACACACACACACACACACACACACACACACACACACACACACACACACACACACACACACACACACACACACACACACACACACACACACACACACACACACACACACACACACACACACACACACACACACACACACACACACACACACACACACACACACACACACACACACACACACACACACACACACACACACACACACACACACACACACACACACACACACACACACACACACACACACACACACACACACACACACACACACACACACACACACACACACACACACACACACACACACACACACACACACACACACACACACACACACACACACACACACACACACACACACACACACACACACACACACACACACACACACACACACACACACACACACACACACACACACACACACACACACACACACACACACACACACACACACACACACACACACACACACACACACACACACACACACACACACACACACACACACACACACACACACACACACACACACACACACACACACACACACACACACACACACACACACACACACACACACACACACACACACACACACACACACACACACACACACACACACACACACACACACACACACACACACACACACACACACACACACACACACACACACACACACACACACACACACACACACACACACACACACACACACACACACACACACACACACACACACACACACACACACACACACACACACACACACACACACACACACACACACACACACACACACACACACACACACACACACACACACACACACACACACACACACACACACACACACACACACACACACACACACACACACACACACACACACACACACACACACACACACACACACACACACACACACACACACACACACACACACACACACACACACACACACACACACACACACACACACACACACACACACACACACACACACACACACACACACACACACACACACACACACACACACACACACACACACACACACACACACACACACACACACACACACACACACACACACACACACACACACACACACACACACACACACACACACACACACACACACACACACACACACACACACACACACACACACACACACACACACACACACACACACACACACACACACACACACACACACACACACACACACACACACACACACACACACACACACACACACACACACACACACACACACACACACACACACACACACACACACACACACACACACACACACACACACACACACACACACACACACACACACACACACACACACACACACACACACACACACACACACACACACACACACACACACACACACACACACACACACACACACACACACACACACACACACACACACACACACACACACACACACACACACACACACACACACACACACACACACACACACACACACACACACACACACACACACACACACACACACACACACACACACACACACACACACACACACACACACACACACACACACACACACACACACACACACACACACACACACACACACACACACACACACACACACACACACACACACACACACACACACACACACACACACACACACACACACACACACACACACACACACACACACACACACACACACACACACACACACACACACACACACACACACACACACACACACACACACACACACACACACACACACACACACACACACACACACACACACACACACACACACACACACACACACACACACACACACACACACACACACACACACACACACACACACACACACACACACACACACACACACACACACACACACACACACACACACACACACACACACACACACACACACACACACACACACACACACACACACACACACACACACACACACACACACACACACACACACACACACACACACACACACACACACACACACACACACACACACACACACACACACACACACACACACACACACACACACACACACACACACACACACACACACACACACACACACACACACACACACACACACACACACACACACACACACACACACACACACACACACACACACACACACACACACACACACACACACACACACACACACACACACACACACACACACACACACACACACAGTTTGTCATCTTCTTTCAAGTTATTAGGGTTTGTGCAATGAATATACTTCATAATTTGAATGATTCAATCTCTATGCATGGAGAGCTGGAAACCATTTCATTACGGATGTCAGCAGCATTTTCCCAGAACATTCTCTTTCCAAGGACCTGCACATCTACTCAAATTAAATTACCAATGAAATACTTTCATTTCTTGAGGGGTTATCATTGAGTCTGGTTCATTTTTAAATAAGGCGTAATGAATAGGCTCGGTGCACAAAAACACAAATATTTCAACAGGTGATTTCTTGGAAGTGATGTATAATCTGCCTGAGGAAAGGGGGCCTCTTCTACAAACTGATGACAGATATCCACTCAACGTTCAGCCTGTTGAGATGTCAGTTAATGAGCAGATCTACATGTGGCAATGTATGGTATCTTGTGATGCACCAAGTTCTTCTGAAAGCCTAAAGGGTACTTTTTTGCAGATTTTCTTGCAAAACTTGTCATGTATCCTCAATGTTCCATACTTTAGGTCTTCCAGAACGTGGTAAATCTTTAGTGTTATCTTCTCCATTGTTGTAACTTTTTAGGTCTTCCAGAACGTGGTAAATCTTTAGTGTTATCTTCTCCATTGTTGTAACTTTGGAACCATCGTGCCACATGCTCACTAACACCTTCTCCTCCACTTCACATATTCTTCAAGCTGCAGCTTTATAATCTTGTTTCCAGTAGTGTTTTAGAAGGACACTCAAGTTCAAACTTTATTTCCATTTTGAGATTGTTTATTAACAACTGAAGGCTGAATTATACTCACAATGTACGCAACACTAGCCATGGCATCCTATACATAGCATTGCCAAAACAAAGAAACCCAATACATTTTCCAAAATGCCAAAATAAAAAACCAGCATTACTTATGAAACAAACTAATATATTGATTTGAGGTTATTTTCTATTGACAGACTACAGAAATGACAACAATGTGGAGTGGAGTCATAGTATGCCAGTCTAGCAATGGATGGTATCCTGCAGCATCCTATTATAATTCTGACGGAATGTGTGGCTTTAAATATAGTAAACCCTACACATCCATTTCAACAGTTGCAACCCAGTTGCACGAGATTATTGGTAAGTTTAGTTTTATATTATCTTAGATTGGTTTGTGCTATACTATTCATCATCCATTATCTACCTCATCTGTCATCCATCAGTTAATATAAGGAAAACACTGTCTTAAACAGGCCTTGTAATTTCGCAACCACACAATATGAACTGTTACATTAAAGTTGACAATTTTCCCTAAAGTGCAGACTAAATGCAAACATACACATGTTTTTGACTAACAAACAAGAGATTACATTATGAACATGCTTTGTCTAAAATCTATTGGAAATATCCTATCAGAGATGTACCAGTGCAATGTGGCGCTTGTATAAAATAGAAAAAGAAACTGATAAAAGGAACAGTTTTAGCACCAAACTAAGACAGGTGAGTCAGTATTGGAATTCAGATTTAGTTTATTCGTTCTTTGTATGTTGTACAAGATACTGGACATGTCAAGCACAATGTTTACAGAATAACCTTAACATAGTAATTTGAGAAGACAAAAATATACAAAATAAAATGATATTGGTATGATTTGAGCAAACCATGGTACAATTATATCATTTATGTTATTCAGATTCTAATAATGAGTATATTTGTGTCTTCTGTGAAGATTGTAAGTTTAACATGATCATTATCGATGTAATTTTTATTTACTAGAAATAAAAGGGACCTAAGACAGAACCTTAAGGAACCCCACATTTTATCATTTTCATTTCTGAGCATTGGTTTTGAAGTATAGTGGTACTTGCATCTAAACATTCTAATTCTACTATCAGTTTTCTATCTTTTAAGTTTGAGGCAAACCATTTATTTAAACTCCTTTAATATCATATAGATGGCAGTTCAGATAAACAGTATATCACAATTGTCCACATCAAATGCTTTAAACAAGTCTAAACATAGTCCAATGCAAGATTTCCTTTTACTATCCATACTGAAGTAAGTTGCTTCTAGAAATTATTTTTTCATATTGCTGCCAGGAAAGCTTAAAGTTGTAAAGAAGTTCTGCATTTCTTGATCTGACTTTCCGAAAACTGTGTGCTAATCTAACAAAATATTGTGTATATATAAAAAAATATATTAATATCTTGAACATAAGAGTGAATCATGTAGAATAAACAGAGGTAACATAATCAGCATTTAACTCATGTTAATAAGTTATTTACTGCATTAGAACATTTGTAACACCATTACAAAATATTAAAATATTTTTCTTTTTATTCTAAAAAGCATAGTTACTTAAAATAGATCCTCATATTTACTTTCAAATCTGATAAGATTCATCTTCCACCAATAACACAAAAATTGCTACATACTAACTTAAAACACTTCTTTTGGCAGTAACTTCCTAAAGAGTATGCAGTTTCAAAGTGTGTAGAGTAAGCAAATAAAATAATTTATAGCACTACTAGATGTTAACACAAGGTGTTTAAAGCCAAACTGAGTTTCACCATACAACAAATGGCTGCATTAAAAAAAAGGCATGTAAGAATAGAGAACCATAAGAATCATTTCAATTCTTTTTAATACTCACGTACTCATATCTGTTTAGGAAGCAGTGGTTGTAAATACTTCAGTGGCTTAGATAGTCTGAGTAAGATGATAAGGAATGTAAGACTTGAAGCTTTCGTAGTGAGCATTATTGATTAAGGCTTCACGGGTGATCAGCCATGTCAAATTTAAGAAGATCGAGCTTTCGACCATTTTACACTCCATGGCCTTCATCAGGAACTGAGTAATTGCTGTGAAACGTGACCCTATACGTATATTAACCCTTTCACCGATATGGACGTCATATGACGTCCAAGTTAAAATGCCCCAAACCGATATGGACGTGTATAGACGTCCTGCGCATACATGCATTTAATGCTCATTTAACTCCAATTATTTTAATCTTGCTATTTTACAATAAATTTAAATTAGTTCTATAAGGAATGTAAATGTGCCCTTAAAGGTTTCTTTTTGAATTGTAACCTTCAAAACTAGATAAACACCCAAGGGCACATCTGCAGATTCACACCAAATAATATTGGTTTCCTTGCAAACTTCTTTTTCGCAACACACTACACATTTTCGAAATGGTTGCAACTTTTTTGGTTGTGGGTGGTATCCTTTTAGGAAAGTGTTTTCTCTCAAGTATGAGGGGTGATGTCGTGGTGAACTTCCTACCCCCTAGTATAAAGAGGCCTCTGAGTATTATAATACTCAATTAGGTTACGAGCTCTTTATACGCGCAAGTACAGGTAGATGAATGTCTTGCATGAATTTACAGTTCTGAAAATTACTAAACAACTGTGCATAGTTACATCCAGTGGTATAAAAATACTTTTTTTTTTTTTTTTTTTTACCATTTAACTGTTTTCCGTAAAGAGGGATAGCTAGTAATAGCTGATCCGCATCACCCATATTTGACCTGCCATTTCCCCAAACAATGGAGTAGCTAACATGCCATCTGTAGACCAGCACACGTCACTGCTACGTAAGTACTAAAGATCTCCTTCATAATCGTACAACAAATCTTCCAGATTTTCTACAGTAATATCAGAAGCCTGTACACATCATACCCAAGCAAATTTATTTGCTACATTACGGGGATAAGCCATGGTTAACATTGAAATTTAACAATTTCAAATGTGCCGTTCATTTAGCTCTTGATAGCTATAAGAAATCACTCTGAACACAAAGAGATTATAAATAACTAAAATACAGAGCGAAAACAGCTGCATAAGGCTACTAGAAACCTTGGTTGAGAAACATTGTAATAACAGATGCTGACAGAGTTTTCTTTCCAGTGTGTGAGTGTGTAACGCAATATATTCTCGTATGATTATTGCTTGGTATAGCATAAATAAACTAAACTTGAACCGGAGAAGTCGCTTGCGTAGCTATACATACATACATTGGCTCGTATACACACAAAACAAAATGATTCAAATATTAGGCGCGTTCGGCACAAAGAATGGCTTTTGCTACAGTGAAACAAAGTAGTGAAATTTCAACAATTTATTAATGTAGTCTCTACTTTATTGTTACTGTAGATTTATACTGCCTTTAATGAGTTTTAAACCAGTTTTTGTTTTGTTTAAATAACTTAATAAATACGGAAGATACAGAATTGTATTTGTGATGCATTTTTACAGCATTTAACAATTTAAATGTCTTGTTCTAATTATTGGGTATCCGTTTCCGGCCCCTGAAGGGTTTAAATGGCCATCGGCGAAGCGGTTAATCGGTGGGCAGAGCACGCCCTTTAATATAAGTATAGGGTCACGTTTTGCAGCAATTACTCAGTTCCTGATGAAGGCCATGGAGTGTAAAATGGCCAAAAGCACAATCTTCATAAATTTGATGTGGCTGATCACCCGTGAAGCCTTAATCAAGATAAGGAGTCAAAAATACTTCATGCTTGCCACAAAGCAAAATGCTGCCAACCCAACTGCAACACCATTTACATTGCAAATTACAAGGGAAGTATCACTATGCCCATATCTGTATGCGTTTGAAAGTTTGATGGCATCATCTCTACTCTATGTGGGGGCCTGTGTGCCAAAAATTGGGTGGAGTGCAGCTGGAAGTACTCAAAAATGAGTCCAGAATATGTAGGAACATTTAGGCATAACAACACAGTATTGTATGGGACGGGTTGTTTACCCCTGATCGACATGTCTATACATGGCACACGTAAGGAGCACCAGCACAGAACTGATGAGGGGTGTCTAGAGTGGTCACATGTGGCACATACCAAGCATTGCGGTTCTACTCTGCAGCAGCATTTTGCTGCACATGGTTTGTATACGACGGGCATTATACCATCAAATTTTCAAGTGCCTTGTGGTGTCAGTTCAGTGGTAGTTCCCTTGTTAGTAAAAATGTAATCATGTAATATATATATATATATATATATATATATATATATATATATATATATATATATATATATATATAAATTTCCTCTTATCATCAAAATTGTTCCTGTCTTTTCCTTAGTATATCGTAGATAAATCTGTATAAGCTGCTATACAACAGACTGTTTTTGTTTTATGTGAGTATGTTGAGTATTATTCTGTGGACCTGATATCACTTTATAAAATCTGAAGGAAGTTTGTTTTCTTAATTTTTGTTTAATCTGCATTATATTGATTTGAAGACATTGTTTTGTGAAATTCATTATTTTCTTCAGAAGAGGACAAATTTGAGAAGATAGATAAGCTCCACTGTGATGGGGTTTGGTGTCCTCTAGGAGAATGTTTGCCCCCAGAGAAAGTATGTAATGGTATTTCGGAGTGCAGATATGGTGTGGATGAAAATAGCTCATTTTGTGAAAGCTGGCACTACACTAATTCTTCCAAATGTAAGCATTACACTTCAAGTAATTTTGTGATTGTACAGTTCCTTTTGTTTGAATGAATGTATGTACCTTTCTGCTTTATATAATTTCCAATATTTCACCATAATTCTATTGCCTACCTTATCCTAAGCACAAATTATAGTTTAGCCTTTTATTCTCCCCTTGGCTCCCTGGCCTTTGGCTCACCTAGAGGTGCTCTTCCTGTACTTGATCTCTCCCTTCCTTCTCCTCTCCCTTCTCTATTCTCACCTGCTTCTTTTTTTTTTTTCTACTCTGCTTCCCCTTCATCTTCTTTAGAAACTCCCAACTCCTAATTGCTCTTATCCTCTTTTCCTGTTATCATTCTCATGGCTACTATTTTTTTACTATAATTTTTCCACCCATTTCTCCACTGTTATTTCTCTGCACTCATATCATAATGCTCCATGCTCTCTTCTCCACCACATAGTTCCTTTTCTTTTCCCTGTTAGCCCATTCCAAAACACTGTTTCTGTCCTCATCCATGCCAACCCTTTTCTTTCCCCCTTATTGCAATGATACACGTATTTCTTTCATCCCCACTCCCATTTTTTTATTGTTCTATAGAATCCCATTGTGTGTGTTTTTGACTTTCTTACTTCTCTGTATGTAGTGTGCCCCTTTATGAAATTTAATTTGTTCCAATTTGAAAAATTATACTTCTATTTCTCAATTAATTTGTTAGAATATATAGTTTTTAGCATAGTATGATTAATCTACGAGGGATATTCAATAAAGAATGATCACAATTTTTTTTTTGACAACGTACCTGTACTCATCCTCATAATTTTGATGGTCCTTCTCAAAATAGACTCCCCTGAATGATATGCACTGTTCCCAGTGTTTCTGCCAGTCTTCAAAGATATGCTGGAAACTGTTTTTTTGACAGATCCTTCAAAATCGCCTCTGCAGCCTTCACCACTGCTTCCGATGATGGATAATGCCTCCCATGAAGGTGTTTCTTCAAGTTAGGGAATAGAAAAAAATCACATGGGGCTAAATACGGACTATAGGGAGGGTGAGGGATGCACTTCACGTTGACTTTTGCAAGATATTCAGTAACAACATTGACAATATGCGGCTGCGCATTATTGTGGTGCAGCATCCAGCCTGCTTCACGGAAATGTGGTCTTTTGCACCTGATATGAACTTGCAATGTTTTCAGGAGATCCCTGTAGTATTGTCCAGTTACTGATGTGTGTACAGGTACAACATGCTGATAAACCATTCCATGAATATCAAAGAATGAGATGACCATAACTTTCCTAGAGAAGCAACCACTTTTGCTTTTTTAGGGGTTGGTGATGGAGATTTCCACACTGAGCTTTGCTGTTTGCTCTCAGGATCAAAATGATGTAGCCAAGTTTCATCAGCAGTGATTACGTTTGAAAGAAACTCCGGATCTTGCTCTAACATCAACTTTAACTGCATGTTACCTCCATTGCAGTGGTAGCTGATACTGAACATGTCTGAACTTGCCTGGTTCTCACAGGCGGGGACCAGGAGTACCAACAATGAAACTACTACGGTGTATTTGTTTCGCATTAAGCTAACAGAATGTAATAAAATTGAAGTTTAGTGCGAAAAATTATGACCGTAAAAAAATTATGATCATTCTTTATTAAACTGCTCTCATATTTAATAACCAGTCTAAATGGCTTATTTTAGTTCACATACTAATCCTTCTTAGGATCCAATGCTGAATTTCGAAGTCAGTGAGGTTGTTTGATGGCTAGGCTATGAACTGCATGTATGCATGCTCTGTGAACTGCAGTGCAAGTGAACCATGGATATGGTCTATGGCCCAGCCATAAAACAACCACACTGTAAAACAATTCCTGAGTCAGAAACATCTTAAAATCTGTGTTTTTATAAATATGCAAGAAAAATTCATGATAGTTCTTTCAATAGCCAGCTTGTCTTTCCAGTTCTCTCTCTTGAAAAGAATGCACTCTAACCTGAGAAAGCTACGTTTTCTTTTCCAGCTTTTTGCAAGATTGGGGAATTGCGTTGTGGTAATGGTGAATGTGTTAGCAAATCATCATTCTGTGATGGAAGGAAGGATTGCTCTGACAGAAGTGATGAACCTGATAATTGTACATGTGCTGATTATCTCAAGCTTGTAAAACCTGAACTCCTTTGTGATGGCATAAGGAACTGTTTTGATAAATCTGATGAAAATCCAAGTATCTGCAACTGTACAAACAACTCCTTCATATGTTCAAGGTACACAAATGCATATAAAAAATGATAGCATCAACATGAAAAATTCAATGCCATGGCCAGAATTTGAACCACGGTTAGCCTACATACGGCTAGTGTGAAGAAATGATTGATTTCCATCAATTAACTAAGATAATAAGAGTTAAATGATGAAGCCTGGGACTCAAGTACTTATGATAGTAAGTCACCACAAACGTATCTCGAATGCGAGAGCCCCTAGTGGTTTACTGGGGAAATATGAGTCAAATGGAGAATTTGTCAGGACGGCATGTTGGCCATGGTAGCTCAGTGGGTAAGAGCGACTGGACAGAAACCAGGAGATCCGTGGTTCAAATCCTGGCCATGGCATTGAATTATTCATATTGACTATCCATCAAAAAACCTAAGCCTATATATGGCTAGTGTGAAGAAATTAACAATTTCCATCAGTTAACTCTTCAATATTATTAATTCTGACACCTGGTTCTCACATAAGCTTCTAAACCTACAAATGTGTGTGTGTGTGTGTGTGTGTGTGTGTGTGTGTGTTTCAGTGACAAGACGTGCATAAGCGGAGATATGGTATGTGATGAAGAAGAGGATTGTCCAGAAGGTGAAGATGAAATAAATTGCACATCACTGGTTCGGGTTCGTGTTGAAAATAATATGTAAGTTATTATGCCATTCACAAAAAAAAATATTCAGGGTAGGGATGGGTCATCGATACTTGCGATACCTTGATACTCACGATACTTGCATGAAATCGACATCAAACAATACTTGAGAAAACTCTCTACTCCAATACTTTGGTAGTGTTTCAGCAATTTTTTATTTTATTTCAAAATCACAAAATGTTATTGCTGTAAGAACATCGCAAAGTCCGAGAAATTGACAGGAATGGTACCTGTACAACATTATGCAAGAAAATAATTGTGTGTCAGATTCAGTTCTCAAGAAGAAATCACTGCATATCTCAATGACGAATTTGTCACCTCCTATTTCTAGTGCACTGGATTACCAGAAAGCCAATTCAAAATTTTCAGAACTAAAGAAGTTAGTTGCTAAATAATTGTGTATTCCACCTGCAGCAGTTTTCTCTGAAGGACTATTTAGTGCAACAGGACTCGTATGTGACAGAAATACAATATAACATTGGCACCAAAAAACAATGACATTAAAAACCTACTTAACAGTAATAATACTGATAAGATAAAACCAGAAGAAAAGTCAGGCATTTACAAGATTGAGCATAAAGACTGAAAAAATTTACATAGGGAGGACAAAAATAAACATAGGCACTAGAAAGAAAGAACATTTTAGGCACCTAAGATATAAGGGACAATCAAATATTAACAGGCCTTTGTTTACTGCGCAAGCATAGAGTGCCTTATGGGTTCGAGGCTTTTACAGCAAATGCAGTGAGGTCCCTGGAAGGGGACAGTGGCCTTGGAAACTCGTTTGGCTCTGTCCCTCAGTTACTGCCGCGATGTAATAATAATAATAATAATAATAATAATAATAATAATAATAATAATAATAATAATAATAATATAATTTACTGTCAATAGACTTTGCAGTTTCTGACATTGTCAAATTTCATATCTCAGAGAGAGGTGCATCCAGCTGTTGTGCAACGAGTAATCAAGTTTCTTGTCAATGAAAATGTCAGTGTAGCTGAAATTTGCCGTCGGTTTCTCCCACAGTTTGGGGAAAGAACCCTTTCATGGTCCAGAGTTAAACATTAGTGCCATGAAGTAATGAGTTGGTATTCAAACACAACATCACTTAAAATATCCTTACTTGAACAATTGTTTCGGAGACCGGCTCGTCCCCATCATCAGCAACTATCCAACTGGTTGGATCCGTGGTTTCTTGAAGTGAGCTGGTTGTTTGAGGTGACATCTGTTGATTGTGAGATGAACTTCCAAAGAGAGTTTTCAGGCGGCAATTCGAAATTTAACGTATACTGTTTGTTTTTTATAATTAGCAACTTCTCCCAAACATCGAGCTCAGCTGCATTATTGGCTGGCTTTAATAGTTTTATATTTGGTACAATTTCATGCTTGGTAGACCAAAAATGGTGGGCTATTGCTGATTTTTCTATTTGTTTGTATTTCACACATCTCATATGTTCCTGTAATCTAATTTGTAAACTTCTTTTGGTTTTTCCTATGTAGAACTTATTACAGTCTGAGCAGTTTATTTTGTATATACCTGATTTCTTGTTTTCAGGTACTGGGTCTTTCAGGTTGTTGCATAATAAGTTTTTTAAACTGAATTTATTTATTGGGGCTAGGGTGATGTTATACTTCTTGAATATCTTGTTGAATTTATGATGTACTTTGGGATGATATGTGAATTTCTTGAACTGTTTCTCGGATTTTGAATCTGTTAGTTTTGTGGTATCCAATATGTGTTTTTGTTTCTTAAATTTCCAAATTTTCTTTTCTAATAATTTTTTACTGTATCCATTAATTGCAGCTATGTTAATCATTTGGTTATATTCTTTGTTGTATTCATTCTGTTTCAATGGGATGTTGATTAGTCTATGTGCTAAACTGTTTAAAACTGCATGTTTGTGGGGTGTCGGGTTGTAGCTATCGTTCTTGATGTAATTGTCTGTTTGTGTTGGCTTCCGGTAGATGCCAAAAGATATGTATGTTATTTAGTTCATGAATTATCTTCAGATCTAGGAAAGGTAGGTAGCCATCTGTTTCTATCTCTATTGTGAACTTTATTGTTTTATTCTGTATGTTCAGTAGTTTTAAGGAATCTTGTATGAATTTGTGTGGAACAATGGCAAAAATATCATCAACATATCTGTACCAGCATTTGAAGATGTATGGGAAGGATGATGTGATATGTGTTTCAAAGTAGCTCATAAAGAGGTTGGCTAGGAAAGGTGAAAGTGGATTGCCCATTGTTAGGCCTGAGGTCTGTTGATAGAATTGACCGTTAAATAAATAAATAAATAAATAAATAAATAAATAAATAAATAATTCAGTTTAAAAAACTTATTATGCAACAACCTGAAAGACCCAGTACCTGAAAACAAGAAATCAGGTATATACAAAATAAACTGCTCAGACTGTAATAAGTTCTACATAGGAAAAACCAAAAAAAAAAGAAGTTTACAAATTAGATTACAGGAACATATGAGATGTGTGAAATACAAACAAATAGAAAAATCAGCAATAGCCCACCATTTTTGGTCTACCAATCATGAAATTGTACCAAATATAAAACTATTAAAGCCAGCCAATAATGCAGCTGAGCTCGATGTTTGGGAGAAGTTGCTAATTATAAAAAACAAACAGTATACGTTAAATTTCGAATTGCCGCCTGAAAACTCTCTTTGGAAGTTCATCTCACAATCAACAGATGTCACCTCAAACAACCAGCTCACTTCAAGAAACCACGGATCCAACCAGTTGGATAGTTGTTGATGATGGGGACGAGCCGGTCTCCGAAACAATTGTTCAAGTAAGGATATTTTAAGTGATGTTGTGTTTGAATACCAACTCATTACTTCAATTGTTATATACATCACTGTTTCTAACCTTTTGCTTCAAATAATATTAGTGCCATGAGTTTAATGAAGGACGTGAATTTGTTGAAAACTTGGCCCACCCTCACCGCCCATGCACCAGCATAAGTCCAGAAAACATCCAAGCTGTGCAAGATCTTATTAATTACACTTGATGCAACTTATTTTTTTTTTTTTTTTTTATACTTATATTATTTGTATTGTTCTAAATGTTTGTATTGACGTATCCAATGTCATTGTATTGACTTAACGGATGAATAAAACTACTACTACTACTACTACTACATCACAGTGCTTGAGATTTGTCGACAACATCTCATAAGCTATGGGAGTGTCCAGTTAATCATTCAAAGGGAGCTGAAATTGACAAAAGTGCCAGCTTGTTGGGTTCCGCGGTATCTCTCTGCAGAACAGAAAGCAGTGCAAGTTCAAATGTGTCGCATGCTTCTCACGCACTACAAAGAGGAAAGTGATGCTTCTCTGGACAGAATCATCACTTGTCATGAGACACGGGTGCATCATTACACATCCATATCAAAGAGGGCCAGTCTGGAGTGGAGGAGGAGTGGAGGGCATCTGCCTGTGAAAGCCAAGTCACGACTGTCAGCAGGGAAAGTTTTGGCCACAGTGTTCTGGGAATTGAAAGGTGTCCTCATTGATTTCCTCGAACGACGACGACGTACCATTAATGCTGCCTACTACTGTGACCTCAGTCAAGTTTCAGTTGCTTTCTGGTCTAAATGTTGCAGTAGCCTGATCAGAAATGTGTTGATTCTGCAGGATAATCCAGACCACACACTGCAGCAGCAACACAGCAAAATTGGCCAAAATGCACTGGACTGCCTTTCTACATCCACCCTACGGCCCAGACCTCTCACCATGTGACTTCATGTTTGGTCCACTCAAAGAAACTCTTGGAGGATATTGTTTCACAACCTTTGAGAAGGTGAAAGACTTTGTGCGCAACTGGCTCCGCATACGTCCTCATACTTTCTTTGAAACTGGCATTAAAAAAACTGCCTGTCCGTTGGAACAAATGTATAGAAAAGATGGGTGAATATGTAGAAAAGTAAGAAAAATGTTAATTTCAATTATTCTTCATGAATAAATTTTTTTGTAATGAAAGGCCTGTTTGTATTTGATTGCCACTTAATATAAAAATATTGATAAGTCCGCAATAGCAGCTCATTTCTGGTCTGGAAATCATGAAATTGAAGATAGCACCAAATTACTAAAAATACGTACAAAAGCATAGTGAACTCAACATATGGGAGAAAATATACATAGAAAAACATAACAACCAAATAATGAACTTTGAAATCCCGCCAGAAGACAACCCCACATTTGAATTCATCACAAAATCAACAGATGGCAGCAGCAATTCCAGAACTACCCACACCACTGAATCAAGCTTTAGTTGCATTAGAGCCGATGATGCGAACGATAGTTCGTGAAACATGTCCTCAGTATAGGTACGTAAGTGGTGCTGATGTGTAATAAATGTGACTCATCTATAATTTAATAATTATTTCGCTTCACTGTGGTGTTCCAATAAGTTAAATTTCGATATATAGAAAAAGTAGACTTGACCCTGAACAAAAACTTATAAAAATGGACTGTTTCAAAAATGCATTGTGCTTTCAAATGTCTAATGTAGAGTTTACAATTAAGTACACTGATGGTTTTAAATTTTGTCTTGTTAAATATGTGCACCTAATTAATTTCATTGCCATTACACACTTCTTCCAACATTCTATTTTGATCAAAACACTTTTTAAACCAATTCTCGAACTGTAAAAACACTTAAGCTCCACTTACTTTTGAAATTAGGACATGTTTCAAGGACACCACGTCCCCATCATGTCCTAATTTCAAAAGTAAGTGGAGCTTAAGTGTTTTTACAGTTCGAGAATTGGTTTAAAAAGTGTTTTGATTGATGAAGCTCCACTGTTTATAAATACTTCTATTCATAGTTTTATTCTATTTTGAATTGAAACTGGTAGAAATGACTTTATCTATCAGGTATTTAAAAAATATTGTGAATCAAGTATTGAGAGAAACTGGTATCGACCCATCTCTAGTTCAGAATAATGAGAAAAAGCAAGGCAATATTGGCTGTATCACAGTATATTTTGTATTATCAAATTTGCTAACTTATCTTAGGGCAGTTATGGTTCAAATTTTTTCAGTATCAAAGTATGGAGTAAATCAGGAGCCATTTTTCTCTTCTATAAAAACTTTAAGACCTTTTAGCTTTTGCAAAATGTAGCAAGCTTTATATCTAAAACCTCTAAAATTAAAATTTCAGCAGAACATGAATATAATACAATGATAAATAATATAAGCAGAAGCATTATTAACAGTGAAGTATTCTTCATTTTTGAGTTTGATTTATGAGTCACTATGTTTGCACTCAACTTCACTTACTATGTTGTTGTATAATTGAAACGTTTTCAAGATCATTCGATCTCATCCTCAGCTGTTTGGTGACTAAACGAACATTCTTCCCTCCTCCACTGCTTCGGTGCTCCGATCCCTCTGCCATCTGGTGTTGGGGCACAAAGTTTTAATACTTCATTTAATGCTGGGATTTCAAAATTTATAACTTTATCCCGGTTTTTGGTTATGAATATTTTTTCCCAAATATCCAATTCTATAGGTGTACTTAAAGATTTTAACAGTTTTATGTTATGGCCAATGTTGTGGTTTTCTGTCCAGAAATGGTGACACGGCCTTGTTAACCAGTTCAATTAGTTCTGATGTCACTTATTAAATTCCTCCAATCATGCATAGTAATAAAATGAATTGTTGCCCTCAAAGGAGCTGGAAGCAACATGGGTAACTGAGGTTACTGAGGCATGAATTTGTGACTGAGACTGTACTCTGTACTCGCATCGTTATGCATCTGAAAATTTGTTGGTATAATGCCTGTTATATGTAAACCATGTGCACCAAAAATCTGCTGTGGAGTACAACAGCAGCACTCAAAACTGAAGCCTGGAAAGTGCAGCATGCAACCACTTGCAAGTAGCTGCTGGACATCCATTGTTAGCTCTGTGCCCAAGTGTGGGGGATGGTGCTTCTTATGTATATGTGTAGGCCGCTACCCATCAGGGGTAAACAATTCTTCCTGTACAGTCACCGCATTGGAAATCTTTACATTTTAAATGCAATGAAAATCTTTACGTGCTCAATGTGCTCAGTTTGTCCTTCTCCCACTATTACACAAAAAGGTAGGTGGAGCTGCAAATCACGTGATTCTTGAGTGTACAGCAGCAACTTCCTTTCTTTAGCAGCCCAGGTCTCAGTCTGCCCCTGGTATTTGCATAGAGCAAGTTGTTTATTATGTGTTGTTGACATCTGATTTTTGATCTCAGTGCTGTTTTTGAAGGTGTGTATTTCTGAATCCATCACACAAAATGGGACACAAGAAGCTCACTTGTAAGGAGAAGACTCGTACTTTAACTCTGTTAGAAGTAGGTACCTCTGTAATTTACATAGCTCTTGATCTAAAGGTTTCAAGACAAGCCATTTATGACCTAAAAAATGCAGCAGCACCTTTGCCACATGGCACCACACCAACTCGAAAGACAGGCTCAGGTGGTAAAAGAAAGACTTCTCAAAGGACTGAGACCTTCTAAAACGTGAAGCGAAGCTAATCCATGGATTACAGCAGCAGCTTTAAAAAAGAATCATCCAGAACTGTTCAAAACTCTTGCAATCCGGACCATTCAGCATCGCCTTCAAAAAACTTAGGTTTACCAATTCAGTGTGCTGCCAAGAAGCCTCTTCTAATTGAAGCTATGATGAAGAAAAAAGTATATTTCTGCAAAACATATCAGCACTGGACATCAGAGGACTGGCACAAAGTAATGTTTTCTGATGAAAGCACTTTCAAATTGGTCAGAGTAAAGTCCAAAAAGGTGAGAAGGCTCAAAAATGTATCACGGTATGATCCAAAGTTTATGGTCAAAACTGTTAAACACCCAGAAAGTGTGATCGTATGGGGTACCTTTACTGGTAATTGTGGTAGAGGTGGCTTGTACTTTCTCCCTAAAAATGTAACAATGAAGGGAAGTAAATATTTAGAAGTGTTGCAACAGCATTTGGTCACATTTTGGCCAATTCATCAGTGTCAGTTTATGCATGATGGTGCCCCTGCTCACATAACAATGATGGTTCAGAAGTTCCTAAAAGACAGTAATATACCTGTACTTGACTGGTCTGCTAATTCTCTTGACCAAAATCCAATAGAAAAAACTGGGATCAAATGAAAAATAAAATAGAAGAGCTGCAACCATAAAATATTAAGGAACTGCAGGAGGTGTTGAAGAAGTTATGGGTGGAAATGGACAAAAATATTTTGAAAATCTAGCAGATTCGATGGTCAGGAGACTCATGAAGGTGATAAAAGTTAAGGGAAATATGACCAAGTAGTAATTGTACGGAGAAGTTCAAAATAAAACCATTTAAAGTCAGTGTTTGTTTTTATTACCATGTAAAGATTTCCATTGCGGCCATTGTACAGTGCTGTGTTATTTTGCCTATATGTTCCTGCGTCTTCTGGACTAATTTTCAGGTACTTTCAGCTACACTGCACACCCGATTTTTGGCACACAGGGCCCACATAGAGCAGAGAATATGCCATCAAACTTTCAAGTGCGTATAGGTGTGAGGATAGTGACAGTTCCCTTGTCAGATGGATAGGGCCATTATGACAAGTAGGAAATGTTAAATAAGTATATATTTATAATTCCTTTCTTGGAAGTGTTGAAAACAGTGTTGTAATAAATTAAATTTAAAGGGAGTCGATTAATGACACTAAACAACACTTAAATTTTCCCGGAACATGTTTCTGAGACTTTGCCTCCATCATCAACCGGCCATCGACTGGTTCTCAGTGGTGTAGCTGGCGATATTTTGTCATAGGTCTCCTCTGGTGGCGGTTCGAGGAACTTGCTGAACAAATCTTTCTGGGGGATGTCGAAATTGAATACTTTTGTGTTTGGAGGAATTTGTTCCCATGTGGACAGTTCTTGTTTTCCTGATGTATGTCTTAGTAGTTTTGGTTCTGGATTTATGTTGTTGTTTTCCCAAAAATGTGTGGCAACTGCTGATTTTTCTAATTGTTTATATTTTATGTTCCTAAAGTGTTCCTTTGCCCTTGTTTCTAAATTTCTTTTGGTTTGTCCAATATAAATTTGACTCCTGTAGGGGAGGGGATCCGTCCCCTTCAGCTGCCGTGGTGCAGGCACTACGGATCCCTAGAACTTGGTACCTCTGACGCTACTACAGGAACCTCAGGCCGAACATTCGAGCCCCTCCCTGAATGGGAGTTGTTCTGATTGGGTTGGACTCGAGGGGGCAGTGGTTCCCGATACCCGTGGGAGATTGGGTACGTCTCCGGATGGGGTTGAGGGAAGCCAT
Source organism: Mantis religiosa (assembly GCA_030765055.1). Taxonomy (NCBI): domain Eukaryota; kingdom Metazoa; phylum Arthropoda; class Insecta; order Mantodea; family Mantidae; genus Mantis; species Mantis religiosa. Next base: position 30,566,226 of record CM060948.1, read on the forward strand.
ATATTCCTGAGTACTAGCCAGCATAGCTAGTAGAAGGTGTGCTAGATCACCAGGCGGCCCTACAGAGGTTAATCAGTAGCCTTCCCCTTCGGAGTTGGCGCGCATAAGTGGCGTATCCACTTCCATCCCGTCTTGAGTCCACAGGACCAGATGGGGGGGGGGGGCTTGTTAGTCTCTAGGTCTTGCCCTATGGAAAGCCCCACAGAGGCGCCGGATTCTATTTTGTGACAGCTCGGTAGCAGACAGACATGCAAATTAAAGTTTCAAGAGTTTGGTATTTTAACTGTCCCATGCATATATATATGAAACAATAAAAATTATTTTACAAGGAAAAGAAGAACCAAAAAATCATGGTATACATAATTATACTCTAAGAAATAATTACGACTATTTTAGATCAGTGTATAGGGGAACTCTAAACAACCGCTGCAGTAAAAGCATGGGTAAAGAACTACATAATAAGTTACCAGAAGAAATTAAAATAATAAAATGGAATATATATTGAAGGAAATAAAAACATTCTTAATAACAAATGCATTCTATAGTTTGGAAGAATTTAAGTATAGAGATATGTAAAAAGGTAAAACTATGTATGTATATATGTATATAAAATTGGAATTGACGTGTCCTTGAAATCATTGTATTCAAAGGATAAATAAAAGTATCTTATCTTATCTCTGTTGATTAGAGGGGGGGGGGGTCAGCTACCAGGGCAATCCACACAGAGTGAAGACTGACCCCTGCCCCCTCTAATCAACAGGGAGTTACCGAGCTGTCCGTCACAGCATTCAATTTTATATATACCAGATTTTTTGTTAGATGGAATGGCATCTGTGATGTTTGAGCAAATTAGGTTTTTTAAGGAGAAATGGTTGACTGGTGCTAGTTGAATGTTTTGTTTTTTTGAAGACCCTTTTGAATGTATCAAAGGCCCATGGATGGTAAGTGAATTTTTTGAAAATCATATTAGTTTCTGTAGCTGAGAGAGTTATGGCTTCCTTTATTAGCTTCTTTTTTGCTAAGTTCACTTTTTTGTCTACTAATGATTTGGTAAAGTCATTTTTTTGTGCTATTTCAATAATTTTGTTGTATTCTGTGTTGTATTCTTCTGCTGTGAGAGGGATGTTAACCAGTCTTGTGTGTTAAACTATAAACAATTAGAAAAATCAGCAGTTGCCACACATTTTTGGGAAATAAAAAACCACAACATAAATCCAGAACCAAAACTACTAAAACATATATCAGGAAAACAAGAACTGTCCACATGGGAACAAACCTTCATTTCAAAAAATAGGAGCAAAGTATTCAATTTCAACATCCCCCAGAAAGATTTGTTCAGCAAGTTTCTCGAACCGCTACCAGAGAAGACCTATGACAAAATATCGCCAGCTACACCACGGAGAACCAGTTGGCGATGGAGGCAGTCTCTGAAACATGTTCTGGGAAAATTTAAAAGTAATTGTTGTTTAGTGTCATTAATTGACTCTTTAAATTTAAGTATATATTTATTATTTTGTAACTATATACATTTTGTTTCTTCCCTAGGGACGTCTGGGAGGTTCATAAAAATGCATTTGGTAAGTGGTTCACATACTGCTCTCCTGATATTCCAGAAAGTGAGAAACTAAGAATGTTGTGTCAGAGCCTAAACTTTCATACATTAGTGAAGGTGGACCATAAACCAATTGTAAACAACACTTCTGTTCTAAAACAAGATCCTTTTTTTGGTGTAAAATTAAACAAGAAGACAACAATTAGACTGAGAGGAAATAGAGCTCTTGCTCAGCTTGTTCATTCAAAAGAAGTATGTAAAGCATTATATTTAACATGTGTGTAAAAAATTTTATGCCTGTAAAACACCATCTCCAATGTAATTATCACTTTTTAAAAATAAATTATGGTTTTATGTACATGTGCATGTCTTATTTGCATTTTCATGAAAATGCATTGGGCTTGTATATATTTCTTCCTCTCTTCCCTTCCATCATTGCTTTTTTTTTTTTCTTTCCTCTATTTAACACAACGAAACAAAAAGCTATTGAGGGCTTTTCAATAAAGAATGATCACAATTTTTTTTTTGACAACGTACCTGTACTCATCCTCAAAATTTTGATGGTCCTTCTCAAAATAGTCTCCCCTGAATGCACTTGTCCCAGCATTTCTGCCAGTCTTCAAAGACATGCTGGAAACCATTTTTTGAGAGATCCTTCAAAATCGCCTCTGCAGCCTTCACCACCGCTTCTGATGATGGATAATGCCTCCCACGAAGGCGTTTCTTCAAGTTAGGGAATAGAAAAAAGTCACATGGGGCTAAATCCGGACTATAGGGAGGGTGAGGGATGCACTTCATGTTGATTTTTGCAAGATATTCAGCAACAACATTGGCAATATACGGCCGCATATTATCGTGGTGCAGCATCCAGCCTGCTTCACGGAAATGTGGTCTTGTGTGCCTGATATGGACTTGCAATGCTTTCAGGACATCCCTGTAGTATGTTCCAGTTACTGAGGTGTGTGCAGGTACAACATGCTGATAAACCATTCCATGAATATCAAAGAATGAGATGACCATAACTTTCCCAGCAGAAGCAACCACTTTTGCTTTTTTGGGGGGTTGGTGATGAAGGAGATTTCCAATGAGCTTTGCTGTTTGCTCTCAGGATCAGAATGATGTAGCCAAGTTTCATCAGCAGTGATTACGTTTGAAAGAAACTCCGGATCTTTCTCTAACATCAACTTTAACTGCATGTTACCTCCATTGCAGTGGTAGGTGATACTGAACATGTCTGAACTTGCCTGGTTCTCACAGGCGGGAACCAGGAGTACCAACAATGAAACTATTACGGCGTGTGTGTTTCACATTACGCTAACAATATAATAACATTGAATTTTAGTGTGAAAAATTGTGATCTTTCTTTATTGAACAGTCCTTGTATACCTGCTGCCTGTTATTTTGAAAGATTCTTGTATTGTGTGTTAAATTTTTGCAGTTCTTTGATTTACCTTTTAGATTAACCATATATTATAAACAGTGCGTATAGCCACATTTTAAATAAACTGTACATTTGTTTTTTATGAACTTCAAGTTCATTAAGACACCACCAGAGGACACTCCTATCGCCATTAAGGAGTTTATCCAATCCAATGCAACAGCCAACATTAGCTGAGGATGTTAGGAAGATCCTAACGAAATACGTTCTAGGTAAACACTAACCATATATGGACCACGGAGTATTAGTTACTCAGAATTATATTAACTTGTTTCTATTGTGACTTTGTGGGTTCGTAAGATTAAAAGAAATTCAAAATGGTTATTTCCGTAGAAAGACACTGTTTGTACACCCCTTTGCAGCAAGCTGACATAACATAAACCAATACAATCTCTTGTCACTTCTGCACAGATAAATATACAAGAGTTCACTTTCAAATCACCCCTGCATGCGCACAATGATCAAGTCCAATTGTGACTGTCCCAACTGGCGAGTCGTGGCTTCTTTTTTATACCTCCACACATTGATCTAAAAATTAGTGAAATTTTGTGAAACAATCAAGATAGCGAACCTTCCAGTCATCGATTTTTATGTTTCGGCAAGCTTTTTGTCTCTGCGCTGCACTATCTGTCCCTTTCTGCATGCCAGCCGCACCAGTTGCAACAATGTCTTGCGACAGTATGCTGGCTCTATCTACTCTGCACATATACATACATAAAAGAAAAGCATAATTTAGTTATAGAACAAAATTTCTTCCAGTTTCAAACAAAATATTTCCACCAAACTTCAGGTTTAGCAATGAGCAACCTCCTATCACCCTTCCTGGTCGATCTATACATGTAGTCAAATGGAGAGTTTAATGTCAGGACGGCATGTTGGCCAAGGTAGCTCAATGGGTTAGAGCGACTGGACGGAAACCAGGAGATCTGTGGTTCAAATCCCGGCCATGGCATTGAATTTTTCATGTTGACTATCAAAAATGTGTAGTGTTTAACGTCCGCTTTTACTACATGTAGCAGTGACACTGATGATACATGAGATGAAGATGGAGCACCGATGGAATGATATGGCAGGGAAAACTGGAGATCCCGAAGGAAACCCGTCCCAGTGCCTTGTTGTTCACCACAAATCTCACTTTGCACCCAGGCTTCCTTGGTGAGAGTCGAGTGCAGCCTCCTGGAAAAGAGCCAGAGTTGACCACTTGTCATATTCATGGTCAGTTTAGCATCAATCTATAAACACAAAAGTATCCTGCTATATTGGCCAACCTAATGGTTTTCTTTACCAGGTTGATAAGCAAATGCTGGGATCGAGTATATACTATCACAAATGTTCCTGTCCCTCATTTCCTTTTATCTTTCAGAGTTACAAGACTTAGTGGATGTGTGGTGGTATCTGGGGCATGCATGGGGATGCACTTTAAAGGGGAGAACTCTGGAATAGAATCCTTAGCCCAAACCTGTCTGTTCATTAAGACAGGGGTAGGGCAGGTTATTCAATCTGCAATCAAGGGTCCTATTGTGCTGTACCTTCCTCCCAGAGTTTATTAGATGCAATCTGGCTACCTTGGCTATGGTGCCAATGTCCTCTTCTGCTTAACTCTATTACAAACAAGATACAAAACAGGGTGGTGCTGTAGCTGAGGTTTTAGACAGCGTTGACTGTCACCAAGGCAGCCCGAGTTCAATCTCAGGGGACCATATGTGGAATTTGTGGCAGACAAAGTGTCATTAGTGGCTTTCCTCTGGGTTCTCTGGTTTACTTGCCATTCATTTCACCAATTGCTCCATCATCACCTTTTCTTTCATCCATTTCCTTCTCACTCTCACATCAGGTTTTAGGCTGATCATGATTCTGGTTATTCTCTGTTCAAAAATATGTCTGCTTCTTGATAGGTATTTGATCCCAGGGTGCAAGTTATAAGTCCTGGGGGGTCTAAGTCCTTCATACTGTTACATATATGGCTTGAGGAATAATTAGGAAACTATCAAACTTTAGAATTTTAGGACCAAGGCTCACTCTGGGCACTGGTCTTATTCACATGTTTTGAAGTTCCGAATTTTGCTGAGTGGCTAAATTAGCAGCTGGCATACTGCTTGCATGTGTTTAATGCCAGAAGGTGACTAGACGTATTTTTAGAACTATGAATAATGGTTACGTCAATTTGGCTTAATATGATTGGGAGATGGCTACGTAGTGTTCTAATTCGGGGCCATCAATGTAATGCCAGGTCGACGCGCTGTCATAGATGACCCACATATTTAAGATCACTGAGTCCAACCATGGGGGTCAGTTTATTACGGGTCAGTCAGTTCAAGTCCGTTGTTGGGGTCAGGGTCAGCTCACGCCATGCTGCCTTCAAGTGATGATGACGCCACACATCCTCAGCCATACATGAAACACCGCACCAGTAAGGTAAGCCCTTATAAGTCAGCAATATGTTGTAGTGTCACTATTTTCACCCTAAGCCCTTTCAGGGCTAAGGGAATGGTTTGTAACCCATTTGTACTCTCAATGAGAATTAGTATCCAGTAAACGGGATTAAAAATGGATCGTACCAACTTGTATTGTTCCCGTCTCCAGAGTTCTATCCTCTACCTCCTAGCTCTTAGTTTGCGTTCCCATTTTGCCCTACCATCTGGTCCCCCATCCTTCTAGCTATGCCCCAAGTTACCAGGTAGGTTGTACACCCCCCCTTTTACAAACTCACCCTAACATAACAATACGAGAAGGTTTACTGAGAAAGAAGAAGAAAATGATAAAATACGTGTATGCTTTAAACTGTATACAGAAAAATTTTAGTCATAATTTGATATTCATCTGAAGCTTTGTTGGTGTTGCTTTAATAGCTGATTTTGCAGAATTGCTGCTGAGGGAGGTGTGGTTTAATGGCTAAGCTTTTGGCCCACTACACTCTTAGGCCTCCTTCAGAGCAATAAATGTCCAATGTTATCACTACCCTGAAGAATCCCGTGGAGACATAATAAATCATCTGATACTAATGGAAATTAATTGCTCTTTCACACTAGCTGTATGTAGGGCAAGGTTTGGAAAGGTAGAGTCAAACTAAAAGTTCAGTGCTTTAAGCGGCATTTGAACCACAGATCTCCTAGTCTCTATCTGGTTGCTCTTAACCACTGAGCTACCATGGCAACGCACCAGCATGATACTAAATTCTCCAACTGACTTATTTTCCCGGTAAACCACTAAGAGATCTCATATGCACATGAGACAACTACCTTAATGGCAATGTAAGTGCTTTACATCCTGGGCTTTATAGTTCAGGGCACTATTACGTCAATTAATTTAACTGACCTAATTTTGACTAAAATACTGTAGTCTGAACTATAAAGCCTGGGACAAAGTACTTACATGTTGTAAGCTGCCATTAGTCTCATGTGTATATAATTCCTAGTGGTTACCAGGAAAATAGTTGGAGAATTTAGTGTCATGCTGGTATGTTGCCATGGTAGCTCAATAGTTAAGAGCAACTGGACAAAGACCAGGAGCACTATGGTTCAAATCCTGTCTATGGCATTGAATTTTTCAGTCTGACCCTACCTTTACAAACATTTTATATTATTTATACAGCCCTTTTCAAGATATTTCAAGAATCTTTTAGGCTCTGAAATTTAACATTGTAATTTCATTAGAACACTAATGCATCAACTTGAATTTTATGAAATTAAGTATTGTTAATACTTGCTACATATATGTCAAAGTGTTGGAGATGGAACACTGTGCTTTCTGAATAAGTATGTCTGAAGTATTAACTGCTATTTTAAAGAGTAATTAAACATCATTTTTAATCCTTAAAAAAATACGAGTCTTAATATGGAAAAATTTGTATCCAAAAAAGTGATTATAGGGGCAGTATCATAATAGTCTGACTGAATGGGATGGCTCAGGCAGTTTCGTCTGTAGCCCACATTCGATTCCCGTGGCCGACTTACCTGACCCATGGGTGTTTTTGGGGGATTTCCCGGGTTGCTAGGCAAATGCTGGGTAGGTTAATTACATCCCCCGAATTTCATTTCACACCATTTCATCTCCATTATTTCATATCATCTCTCATCTGGTGCTCTCTTTCAGGGTAGAAGTGTCGGCGGGTGTCTTGGCGGTGCATGGCAGGATGATATGCTCTGAGCAAAACTACTTCCTCCTCCGGTAGGTCGGTTGCCGGTCTCTGCTCCTCTGCTGGGACCATTTCGGAACTGCCAGCCAGGGACCTATGGGGCTCGGATCGTCTGCCTGGGACTATTGGGGCTTGGCTGCTGGGCTCATTGCCGTCCCGCTGTGGGGGAGGGTGTCCGTCGTCCTGGCCTGTCGGGGGAAGTCTCCATCCAAGTAAACTGTAGGGATCCTGCCCTCTGTACTATCGTGGCTCCTTGGGTCAGCTGCCCTCTGCCTCCTTCACCTCATCCTACCTCCCGGGGGGAGGGGGGGTATAGGAACGATGGGCCCAGCATGGTGGCCTACATACCGAATCCCCTCCATAATGAAATCCCAATCAAAATAGTCTACTTTAAAAATAACTTTTGAGAACAAACAGGACTAATAATTTTGTGGGAGAGAAAATAAAATTGGTTAAAAAGTAATTGTATTATTTGTGTTTGCTGAAAATACTTTCTTCTTTCTTGTTTTATTTTGCACAATTTCTGTTGACTTTCCCACTTTTTGTTACAGCTTGATTTTCAAATGTTTGAATGCATAATTAACTGTCTAGCATCAACACGGACTTGTAAGGTGCAGAGCTACATTCTACTTCTGTTGAAACTGCAGCATACTCAAAATCCTGTATATATTGTAATGTATAAAACTTTAATATCACATTGCAACTTACATAATTATGTGTTATTTGATAGAAGCACAACATAACTTTTTTATTTACTTCTTACTAAAATGATGGTAAACAGTCATATGCATTTGAAAAGGTTGGTTGGTTGGTTGTTGGTATCTAATGTTAAGCAGTTGGCAATGAAGCCATTCGCTCTCTTGCACTCCAGTATTTTGATATGTTGGTATGTTGACTAAAGGTTGGGTAGTGGAGTAGGTGGTTTCCAATCATATCTTAACCCTTTGTTAGTCGCACACGTATCTGTGAGATACATGGCCTAAGTTTGTTTCACTATTATGGCAATAAATATAGGTAAGGGCTTGCCGAGCCAGGACATCTTCCACCATACCTTTTGTTATTGATTCCTATAAGTTTCAACCATTTCTGGCTCTAATGCTAAGTTTGCAAACGAAGCAAAACGTCATCACGTGTGTGCTGTTGTATCTGTCAGATATATTGCACACACTCTTGTTACACATTGTTGCCGCTATCGGATCCAACCACGTTATTGCTAGAGAATGCTGATGTAAGTGGTTGTGTTGCCTTTCTTTATTACTGTGAATCGTAGCTGTGAAAATGAGTCAAGTATATGATGTGGAAGATTTGGAGGAGGTACATTGCCTTATTTTCAACAATGACACGCTGACGTTGGAGAACAATTTTGTAGAAACTGATTCCGAATATGAAGACATAACCGAAACAGATCATGTTGATGAAGAGGAAAGTAATAAAGGGCTAGAAAATTATGAAAAGTATTATTTTGGTGAGTACAAAAGACACAAGATAACGATGAAGATAATGATGGTAATAAAAAATATAATAATAGTAAATGTATAATTAATGATGATAATAATAATAATAATAATAATAATAATAATAATAATAATAATAATAATAATAATAATAATAATAATAATAATAATAATAATAATAATAATAATAATAATAATAATAATAATAATAAATAAAGTGCCTGGAGTTGTGAGGAATGCCAAAATAATGAAAACTGAATTTGACTGTTGGAATCGTTTTGTCAGTGATACTCTGCATAATTGTGTAACACACCAACCGACACATAGATGATTCCAAAGTGAAATATGAAATGAGAGTGAGAGATTACAGAGACAGACATAAAAGAAATGAAAGCCTTTATTGCGTTATTATACCTTGCTGCTGTGTTCCACAGAGGACGGCAAAATATTCACCACTTCTGGACAACAGATGACCTTGGTATCAATATTTTCAGGATGACTGTTTGAAAAATGCTTCCGATTTATAAGATGCACTCGTCTTAAAATAGTTGAAAACAGATACTAGAACACAATTAACGTCATATGTATCCAGTAGATACATCACAACTAACGGCGTCACGAAAGTTGACGCGCCCAACAGAAGGTTAAGTGGACAGAAAGGACTGAGATATTACTATGCCAATTCAGAATAAATGTTTACTGTGACAGTCATAGCCTGTTAGAAGTCTAAAAGTTGCTACAGAGGATTTTCTTGGTAGTGTATTGATACATAAATGTGAAAAATGTTTGTTTTTTTTTTTAAACAAAATAACATTTATTAACAATATAGAACATATTACATTTACAGATAATGTTACATTTCAGCTGCACTTGCAGCACTTTAGGAAACAATTGCAATACTTGTACATTTTTGGAGATTTCCACATTAACTGGTGAAATTTATGCTTAAAAAAAAAAAAAAAAAAAAGAAAGAAAAGGGCATGTAACTTATGAACAAATTGAAACCAAGAGATACATGCAAGAATCCATTCATCACTAATAAAATGTTTAAAATTTACCCTGTATTAAAATTATAAAATAGAAGTATTTATAAACAAGGAGCTTTATCAATAAAATTTTTTTAAACCACTTGTCAAACTATAAAAACACTTTAGCTCCACTTACATTTAAAATTAGGACATGTTTCAAGCACCATGCGTCCCCATCATCAGCTGATGTTTGACTAGTTCTTAAGGTGACCGCCTCCCTCTCCTGGCGCTGTTCATTGAGTTGAATGACGTCATCCACTATTGGTATTTCGAAATTCATGGCTCTCTTTCTATTCTTAAAAATGTGTATATTTTCCCAAACTGTTAACTCCCAATACTTTTTTGCTGGTACCTAAAGCTTGATTTCTTTAAAAATATTATGATTTTTTGACCAAAAATGATGGCCTATGGCTGATTTATCTGTCTGTTTTTTATGCATCTCATGTGTTCTTTCATCCATATATAGTTTTTAGCATGGTATGATTAATCTACGAGGGATATTCAATAAAGAATGATCACAATTTTTTTTTGACAACGTACCTGTACTCATCCTCATAATTTTGATGGTCCTTTTCAAAATAGACTCCCCTGAATGATATGCACTGTTCCCAGTGTTTCTGCCAGTCTTCAAAGATATGCTGGAAACTGTTTTTTTGACAGATCCTTCAAAATCGCCTCTGCAGCCTTCACCACTGCTTCCGATGATGAATAATGCCTCCCATGAAGGCGTTTCTTCAAGTTAGGGAATAGAAAAAAATCACATGGGGCTAAATACGGACTATAGGGAGGGTGAGGGATGCACTTCACGTTGACTTTTGCAAGATATTCAGTAACAACATTGACAATATGCGGCTGCGCATTATTGTGGTGCAGCATCCAGCCTGCTTCACGGAAATGTGGTCTTTTGCGCCTGATATGAACTTGCAATGTTTTCAGGACATCCCTGTAGTATTGTCCAGTTACTGATGTGTGTACAGGTACAACATGCTGATAAACCATTCCATGAATATCAAAGAATGAGATGACCATAACTTTCCTAGAGAAGCAACCACTTTTGCTTTTTTAGGGGTTGGTGATGGAGATTTCCACATTGAGCTTTGCTGTTTGCTCTCAGGATCAAAATGATGTAGCCAAGTTTCATCAGCAGTGATTACGTTTGAAAGAAACTCCGGATCTTGCTCTAACATCAACTTTAACTGCATGTTACCTCCATTGCAGTGGTAGCTGATACTGAACATGTCTGAACTTGCCTGGTTCTCACAGGCGGGGACCAGGAGTACCAACAATGAAACTACTACGGTGTATTTGTTTCGCATTAAGCTAACAGAATGTAATAAAATTGAAGTTTAGTGCGAAAAATTATGACCGTAAAAAAATTATGATCATTCTTTATTAAATTGCTCTCATATTTAATAACCAGTCTAAATGGCTTATTTTAGTTCACATACTAATCCTTCTTAGGATCCAATGCTGAATTTCGAAGTCAGTGAGGTTGTTTGATGGCTAGGCTATGAACTGCATGTATGCATGCTCTGTGCACTGCAATGCAAGTGAACCACGCATATGGTCTATGGCCCAGCCATAAAACAACCACACTGTAAAACAATTCCTGAGTCAGAAACATCTTAAAATCTGTGTTTTTATAAATATGCAAGAAAAATTCATGATAGTTCTTTCAATAGCCAGCTTGTCTTTCCAGTTCTCTCTCTTGAAAAGAATGCACTCTAACCTGAGAAAGCTACGTTTTCTTTTCCAGCTTTTTGCAAGATTGGGGAATTGTGTTGTGGTAATGGTGAATGTGTTAGCAAATCATCATTCTGTGATGGAAGGAAGGATTGCTCTGACAGAAGTGATGAACCTGATAATTGTACATGTGCTGATTATCTCAAGCTTGTAAAACCTGAACTCCTTTGTGATGGCATAAGGAACTGTTTTGATAAATCTGATGAAAATCCAAGTATCTGCAACTGTACAAACAACTCCTTCATATGTTCAAGGTACACAAATGCATATAAAAAATGATAGCATCAACATGAAAAATTCAATGCCATGGCCAGGATTTGAACCACGGATAGCCTACATACGGCTAGTGTGAAGAAATGATTGATTTCCATCAATTAACTAAGATAATAAGAGTTAAATGATGAAGCCTGGGACTCAAGTACTTATGATAGTAAGTCACCACAAACGTATCTCGAATGCGAGAGCCCCTAGTGGTTTACTGGGGAAATATGAGTCAAATGGAGAATTTGTCAGGACGGCATGTTGGCCATGGTAGCTCAGTGGGTAAGAGCGACTGGAACGAAACCAGGAGATCCGTGGTTCAAATCCTGGCCATGGCATTGAATTATTCATATTGACTATCCATCAAAAAACCTTAGCCTATATACGGCTAGTGTGAAGAAATTATCAATTTCCATCAGTTAACTCTTCAATATTATTAATTCTGACACCTGGTTTTCACATAGGCTTCTAAACCTACAAATGTGTGTGTGTGTGTGTGTTTCAGTGACAAGACGTGCATTAGCGGAGATATGGTATGTGATGAAGAAGAGGATTGTCCAGAAGGTGAAGATGAAATAAATTGCACATCACTGGTTCGGGTTCGTGTTGAAAATAATATGTAAGTTATTATGCCATTCACAAAAAAAAAAATATTCAGGGTAGGGATGGGTCATCGATACTTGCGATACCTTGATACTCACGATACTTGCATGAAATCGACATCAAACAATACTTGAGAAAACTCTCTATTCCAATACTTTGGTAGTGTTTCAGCAATTTTTTATTTTATTTCAAAATCACAAAATGTTATTGCTGTAAGAACATCGCAAAGTCCGAGAAATTGACAGGAATGGTACCTGTACAACATTATGCAAGAAAATAATTGTGTGTCAGATTCAGTTGTCAAGAAGAAATCACTGCATATCTCAATGACGAATTTGTCACCTCCTATTTCTAGTGCACTGGATTACCAGAAAGCCAATTCAAAATTTTCAGAACTAAAGAAGTTAGTTGCTAAATATTTGTGTATTCCACCTGCAGCAGTTTTCTCTGAAGGACTATTTAGTGCAACAGGACTCGTATGTGACAGAAATACAATATAACATTGGCACCAAAAAACAATGACATTAAAAACCTACTTAACAGTAATAATACTGATAAGATAAAACCAGAAGAAAAGTCAGGCATTTACAAGATTGAGCATAAAGACTGAAAAAATTTACATAGGGAGGACAAAAATAAACATAGGCACTAGAAAGAAAGAACATTTTAGGCACCTAAGATATAAGGGACAATCAAATATTAACAGGCCTTTGTTTACTGCGCAAGCATAGAGTGCCTTATGGGTTCGAGGCTTTTACAGCAAATGCAGTGAGGTCCCTGGAAGGGGACAGTGGCCTTGGAAACTCGTTTGGCTCTGTCCCTCAGTTACTGCCGCGATGTAATAATAATAATAATAATAATAATAATAATAATAATAATAATAATAATAATAATAATAATAATAATAATAATAATAATAATAATAATAATAATAATAATAATAATAATAATAATAATAATAATAATAATAACAATAATAATAATAATAATAATAATAATAATAATAATAATAATAATAATAATAATATAATTTACTGTCAATAGACTTTGCAGTTTCTGACATTGTCAAATTTCATATCTCAGAGAGAGGTGCATCCAGCTGTTGTGCAACGAGTAATCAAGTTTCTTGTCAATGAAAATGTCAGTGTAGCTGAAATTTGCCGTCGGTTTCTCCCACAGTTTGGGGAAAGAACCCTTTCATGGTCCAGAGTTAAACATTAGTGCCATGAGTTTAATGAAGGACGTGAATTTGTTGAAAACTTGGCCCACCCTCACCGCCCATGCACCAGCATAAGTCCAGAAAACATCCAAGCTGTTCAAGATCTTATTAATTACACTTGATGCAACTTATTTTTTTTTTTATTTTTTTTTTTTTATACTTATATTATTTGTATTGTTCTAAATGTTTGTATTGACGTATCCAATGTCATTGTATTGACTTAACGGATGAATAAAACTACTACTACTACTACTACATCACAGTGCTTGAGATTTGTCGACAACATCTCATAAGCTATGGGAGTGTCCAGTTAATCATTCAAAGGGAGCTGAAATTGACAAAAGTGTCAGCTTGTTGGGTTCCGCGGTATCTCTCTGCAGAACAGAAAGCAGTGCAAGTTCAAATGTGTCGCATGCTTCTCACGCACTACAAAGAGGAAAGTGATGCTTCTCTGGACAGAATCATCACTTGTAATGAGACACGGGTGCATCATTACACATCCATATCAAAGAGGGCCAGTCTGGAGTGGAGGAGGAGTGGAGGGCATCTGCCTGTGAAAGCCAAGTCACGACTGTCAGCAGGGAAAGTTTTGGCCACAGTGTACTGGGAATTGAAAGGTGTCCTCATTGATTTCCTCGAACGATGACGACATACCATTAATGCTGCCTACTACTGTGACCTCAGTCAAGTTTCAGTTGCTTTCTGGTCTAAATGTCGCAGTAGCCTGATCAGAAATGTGTTGATTCTGCAGGATAATCCAGACCACACACTGCAGCAGCAACACAGCAAAATTGGCCAAAATGCACTGGACTGCCTTTCTACATCCACCCTACGGCCCAGACCTCTCACCATGTGACTTCATGTTTGGTCCACTCAAAGAAACTCTTGGAGGATATTGTTTCACAACCTTTGAGAAGGTGAAAGACTTTGTGCGCAACTGGCTCCGCATACGTCCTCATACTTTCTTTGAAACTGGCATTAAAAAAACTGCCTGTCCGTTGGAACAAATGTATAGAAAAGATGGGTGAATATGTAGAAAAGTAAGAAAAATGTTAATTTCAATTATTCTTCATGAATAAATTTTTTTGTAATGAAAGGCCTGTTTGTATTTGATTGCCACTTAATATAAAAATATTGATAAGTCCGCAATAGCAGCTCATTTCTGGTCTGGAAATCATGAAATTGAAGATAGCACCAAATTACTAAAAATACGTACAAAAGCATAGTGAACTCAACATATGGGAGAAAATATACATAGAAAAACATAACAACCAAATAATGAACTTTGAAATCCCGCCAGAAGACAACCCCACATTTGAATTCATCACAAAATCAACAGATGGCAGCAGCAATTCCAGAACTACCCACACCACTGAATCAAGCTTTAGTTGCATGAGAGCCGATGATGCGAACGATAGTTCGTGAAACATGTCCTCAGTATAGGTACGTAAGTGGTGCTGATGTGTAATAAATGTGACTCATCTATAATTTAATAATTATTTCGCTTCACTGTGGTGTTCCAATAAGTTAAATTTCGATATATAGAAAAAGTAGACTTGACCCTGAACAAAAACTTATAAAAATGGACTGTTTCAAAAATGCATTGTGCTTTCAAATGTCTAATGTAGAGTTTACAATTAAGTACACTGATGGTTTTAAATTTTGTCTTGTTAAATATGTGCACCTAATTAATTTCATTGCCATTACACACTTCTTCCAACATTCTATTTTGATCAAAACACTTTTTAAACCAATTCTCGAACTGTAAAAACACTTAAGCTCCACTTACTTTTGAAATTAGGACATGTTTCAAGGACACCACGTCCCCATCATGTCCTAATTTCAAAAGTAAGTGGAGCTTAAGTGTTTTTACAGTTTGAGAATTGGTTTAAAAAGTGTTTTGATTGATGAAGCTCCACTGTTTATAAATACTTCTATTCATAGTTTTATTCTATTTTGAATTGAAACTGGTAGAAATGACGTTATCTATCAGGTATTTAAAAAATATTGTGAATCAAGTATTGAGAGAAACTGGTATCGACCCATCTCTAGTTCAGAATAATGAGAAAAAGCAAGGCAATATTGGCTGTATCACAGTATATTTTGTATTATCAAATTTGCTAACTTATCTTAGGGCAGTTATGGTTCAAATTTTTTCAGTATCAAAGTATGGAGTAAATCAGGAGCCATTTTTCTCTTCTATAAAAACTTTAAGACCTTTTAGCTTTTGCAAAATGTAGCAAGCTTTATATCTAAAACCTCTAAAATTAAAATTTCAGCAGAACATGAATATAATACAATGATAAATAATATAAGCAGAAGCATTATTAACAGTGAAGTATTCTTCATTTTTGAGTTTGATTTATGAGTCACTATGTTTGCACTCAACTTCACTTACTATGTTGTTGTATAATTGAAACGTTTTCAAGATCATTCGATCTCATCCTCAGCTGTTTGGTGACTAAACGAACATTCTTCCCTCCTCCACTGCTTCGGTGCTCCGATCCCTCTGCCATCTGGTGTTGGGGCACAAAGTTCTAATACTTCATTTAATGCTGGGATTTCAAAATTTATAACTTTATCCCGGTTTTTGGTTATGAATATTTTT
The DNA here is from genome assembly GCA_030765055.1 of Mantis religiosa. Taxonomy (NCBI): domain Eukaryota; kingdom Metazoa; phylum Arthropoda; class Insecta; order Mantodea; family Mantidae; genus Mantis; species Mantis religiosa. Next base: position 30,582,267 of record CM060948.1, read on the forward strand.
TCCCAAATATCCAATTCTATAGGTGTACTTAAAGATTTTAACAGTTTTATGTTATGGCCAATGTTGTGGTTTTCTGTCCAGAAATTGTGACACGGCCTTGTTAACCAGTTCAATTAGTTCTGATGTCACTTATTAAATTCCTCCAATCATGCATAGTAATAAAATGAATTGTTGCCCTCAAAGGAGCTGGAAGCAACATGGGTAACTGAGGTTACTGAGGCATGAATTTGTGACTGAGACTGTACTCTGTACTCGCATCGTTATGCATCTGAAAATTTGTTGGTATAATGCCTGTTATATGTAAACCATGTGCACCAAAAATCTGCTGTGGAGTACAACAGCAGCACTCAAAACTGAAGCCTGGAAAGTGCAGCATGCAACCACTTGCAAGTAGCTGCTGGACATCCATTGTTAGCTCTGTGCCCAAGTGTGGGGGATGGTGCTTCTTATGTATATGTGTAGGCCGCTACCCATCAGGGGTAAACAATTCTTCCTGTACAGTCACCGCAATGGAAATCTTTACATTTTAAATGCAATGAAAATCTTTATGTGCTCAGTTTGTCCTTCTCCCACTATTACACAAAAAGGTAGGTGGAGCTGCAAATCACGTGATTCTTGAGTGTACAGCAGCAACTTCCTTTCTTTAGCAGCCCAGGTCTCAGTCTGCCCCTGGTATTTGCATAGAGCAAGTTGTTTATGTGTTGTTGACATCTGATTTTTGATCTCAGTGCTGTTTTTGAAGGTGTGTATTTCTGAATCCATCACACAAAATGGGACACAAGAAGCTCACTTGTAAGGAGAAGACTCGTACTTTAACTCTGTTAGAAGTAGGTACCTCTGTAATTTACATAGCTCTTGATCTAAAGGTTTCAAGACAAGCCATTTATGACCTAAAAAATGCAGCAGCACCTTTGCCACATGGCACCACACCAACTCGAAAGACAGGCTCAGGTGGTAAAAGAAAGACTTCTCAAAGGACTGAGACCTTCTAAAACGTGAAGCGAAGCTAATCCATGGATTACAGCAGCAGCTTTAAAAAAGAATCATCCAGAACTGTTCAAAACTCTTGCAATCCGGACCATTCAGCATCGCCTTCAAAAAACTTAGGTTTACCAATTCAGTGTGCTGCCAAGAAGCCTCTTCTAATTGAAGCTATGATGAAGAAAAAAGTATATTTCTGCAAAACATATCAGCACTGGACATCAGAGGACTGGCACAAAGTAATGTTTTCTGATGAAAGCACTTTCAAATTGGTCAGAGTAAAGTCCAAAAAGGTGAGAAGGCTCAAAAATGTATCACGGTATGATCCAAAGTTTATGGTCAAAACTGTTAAACACCCAGAAAGTGTGATCGTATGGGGTACCTTTACTGGTAATTGTGGTAGAGGTGGCTTGTACTTTCTCCCTAAAAATGTAACAATGAAGGGAAGTAAATATTTAGAAGTGTTGCAACAGCATTTGGTCACATTTTGGCCAATTCATCAGTGTCAGTTTATGCATGATGGTGCCCCTGCTCACATAACAATGATGGTTCAGAAGTTCCTAAAAGACAGTAATATACCTGTACTTGACTGGTCTGCTAATTCTCTTGACCAAAATCCAATAGAAAAAACTGGGATCAAATGAAAAATAAAATAGAAGAGCTGCAACCATAAAATATTAAGGAACTGCAGGAGGTGTTGAAGAAGTTATGGGTGGAAATGGACAAAAATATTTTGAAAATCTAGCAGATTCGATGGTCAGGAGACTCATGAAGGTGATAAAAGTTAAGGGAAATATGACCAAGTAGTAATTGTACGGAGAAGTTCAAAATAAAACCATTTAAAGTCAGTGTTTGTTTTTATTACCATGTAAAGATTTCCATTGCGGCCATTGTACAGTGCTGTGTTATTTTGCCTATATGTTCCTGCGTCTTCTGGACTAATTTTCAGGTACTTTCAGCTACACTGCACACCCGATTTTTGGCACACAGGGCCCACATAGAGCAGAGAATATGCCATCAAACTTTCAAGTGCGTATAGGTGTGAGGATAGTGACAGTTCCCTTGTCAGATGGATAGGGCCATTATGACAAGTAGGAAATGTTAAATAAGTATATATTTATAATTCCTTTCTTGGAAGTGTTGAAAACAGTGTTGTAATAAATTAAATTTAAAGGGAGTCGACTAATGACACTAAACAACACTTAAATTTTCCCGGAACATGTTTCTGAGACTTTGCCTCCATCATCAACCGGCCATCGACTGGTTCTCAGTGGTGTAGCTGGCGATATTTTGTCATAGGTCTCCTCTGGTGGCGGTTCGAGGAACTTGCTGAACAAATCTTTCTGGGGGATGTCGAAATTGAATACTTTTGTGTTTGGAGGAATTTGTTCCCATGTGGACAGTTCTTGTTTTCCTGATGTATGTCTTAGTAGTTTTGGTTCTGGATTTATGTTGTTGTTTTCCCAAAAATGTGTGGCAACTGCTGATTTTTCTAATTGTTTATATTTTATGTTCCTAAAGTGTTCCTTTGCCCTTGTTTCTAAATTTCCTTTGGTTTGTCCAATATAAATTTGACTCCTGTAGGGGAGGGGATCCGTCCCCTTCAGCTGCCGTGGTGTAGGCACTACGGATCCCTAGAACTTGGTACCTCTGACGCTACTACAGGAACCTCAGGCCGAACATTCGAGCCCCTCCCTGAATGGGAGTTGTTCTGATTGGGTTGGACTCGAGGGGGCAGTGGTTCCCGATACCCGTGGGAGATTGGGTACGTCTCCGGATGGGGTTGAGGGAAGCCATATATTCCTGAGTACTAGCCAGCATAGCTAGTAGAAGGTGTGCTAGATCACCAGGCGGCCCTACAGAGGTTAATCAGTAGCCTTCCCCTTCGGAGTTGGCGCGCATAAGTGGCGTATCCACTTCCATCCCGTCTTGAGTCCACAGGACCAGATGGGGGGGGGGGCTTGTTAGTCTCTAGGTCTTGCCCTATGGAAAGCCCCACAGAGGCGCCGGATTCTATTTTGTGACAGCTCGGTAGCAGACAGACATGCAAATTAAAGTTTCAAGAGTTTGGTATTTTAACTGTCCCATGCATATATATATGAAACAATAAAAATTATTTTACAAGGAAATGAAGAACCAAAAAATCATGGTATACATAATTATACTCTAAGAAATAATTACGACTATTTTAGATCAGTGTATAGGGGAACTCTAAACAACCGCTGCAGTAAAAGCATGGGTAAAGAACTACATAATAAGTTACCAGAAGAAATTAAAATAATAAAATGGAATATATATTGAAGGAAATAAAAACATTCTTAATAACAAATGCATTCTATAGTTTGGAAGAATTTAAGTATAGAGATATGTAAAAAGGTAAAACTATGTATGTATATATGTATATAAAATTGGAATTGACGTGTCCTTGAAATCATTGTATTCAAAGGATAAATAAAAGTATCTTATCTTATCTCTGTTGATTAGAGGGGGGGGGGGTCAGCTACCAGGGCAATCCACACAGAGTGAAGACTGACCCCTGCCCCCTCTAATCAACAGGGAGTTACCGAGCTGTCCGTCACAGCATTCAATTTTATATATACCAGATTTTTTGTTAGATGGAATGGCATCTGTGATGTTTGAGCAAATTAGGTTTTTTAAGGAGAAATGGTTGACTGGTGCTAGTTGAATGTTTTGTTTTTTTGAAGACCCTTTTGAATTTATCAAAGGCCCATGGATGGTATGTGAATTTTTTGAAAATCATATTAGTTTCTGTAGCTGAGAGAGTTATGGCTTCCTTTATTAGCTTCTTTTTTGCTAAGTTCACTTTTTTGTCTACTAATGATTTGGTAAAGTCATTTTTTTGTGCTATTTCAATAATTTTGTTGTATTCTGTGTTGTATTCTTCTGCTGTGAGAGGGATGTTAACCAGTCTTGTGTGTTAAACTATAAACAATTAGAAAAATCAGCAGTTGCCACACATTTTTGGGAAATAAAAAACCACAACATAAATCCAGAACCAAAACTACTAAAACATATATCAGGAAAACAAGAACTGTCCACATGGGAACAAACCTTCATTTCAAAAAATAGGAGCAAAGTATTCAATTTCAACATCCCCCAGAAAGATTTGTTCAGCAAGTTTCTCGAACCGCTACCAGAGAAGACCTATGACAAAATATCGCCAGCTACACCACGGAGAACCAGTTGGCGATGGAGGCAGTCTCTGAAACATGTTCTGGGAAAATTTAAAAGTAATTGTTGTTTAGTGTCATTAATTGACTCTTTAAATTTAAGTATATATTTATTATTTTGTAACTATATACATTTTGTTTCTTCCCTAGGGACGTCTGGGAGGTTCATAAAAATGCATTTGGTAAGTGGTTCACATACTGCTCTCCTGATATTCCAGAAAGTGAGAAACTAAGAATGTTGTGTCAGAGCCTAAACTTTCATACATTAGTGAAGGTGGACCATAAACCAATTGTAAACAACACTTCTGTTCTAAAACAAGATCCTTTTTTTGGTGTAAAATTAAACAAGAAGACAACAATTAGACTGAGAGGAAATAGAGCTCTTGCTCAGCTTGTTCATTCAAAAGAAGTATGTAAAGCATTATATTTAACATGTGTGTAAAAAATTTTATGCCTGTAAAACACCATCTCCAATGTAATTATCACTTTTTAAAAATAAATTATGGTTTTATGTACATGTGCATGTCTTATTTGCATTTTCATGAAAATGCATTGGGCTTGTATATATTTCTTCCTCTCTTCCCTTCCACCATTGCTTTTTTTTTTTCTTTCCTCTGTTTAACACAACGAAACAAAAAGCTATTGAGGGCTTTTCAATAAAGAATGATCACAATTTTTTTTTTGACAACGTACCTGTACTCATCCTCATAATTTTGATGGTCCTTCTCAAAATAGTCTCCCCTGAATGCACTTGTCCCAGCATTTCTGCCAGTCTTCAAAGACATGCTGGAAACCATTTTTTGAGAGATCCTTCAAAATCGCCTCTGCAGCCTTCACCACCGCTTCTGATGATGGATAATGCCTCCCACGAAGGCATTTCTTCAAGTTAGGGAATAGAAAAAAGTCACATGGGGCTAAATCCGGACTATAGGGAGGGTGAGGGATGCACTTCATGTTGATTTTTGCAAGATATTCAGCAACAACATTGGCAATATACGGCCGCATATTATCGTGGTGCAGCATCCAGCCTGCTTCACGGAAATGTGGTCTTGTGTGCCTGATATGGACTTGCAATGCTTTCAGGACATCCCTGTAGTATGTTCCAGTTACTGAGGTGTGTGCAGGTACAACATGCTAATAAACCATTCCATGAATATCAAAGAATGAGATGACCATAACTTTCCCAGCAGAAGCAACCACTTTTGCTTTTTTGGGGGGTTGGTGATGAAGGAGATTTCCAATGAGCTTTGCTGTTCGCTCTCAGGATCAGAATGATGTAGCCAAGTTTCATCAGCAGTGATTACGTTTGAAAGAAACTCCGGATCTTTCTCTAACATCAACTTTAACTGCATGTTACCTCCATTGCAGTGGTAGGTGATACTGAACATGTCTGAACTTGCCTGGTTCTCACAGGCGGGAACCAGGAGTACCAACAATGAAACTACTACGGCGTGTGTGTTTCACATTACGCTAACAATATAATAACATTGAATTTTAGTGTGAAAAATTGTGATCTTTCTTTATTGAACAGTCCTTGTATACCTGCTGCCTGTTATTTTGAAAGATTCTTGTATTGTGTGTTAAATTTTTGCAGTTCTTTGATTTACCTTTTAGATTAACCATACATTATAAACAGTGCGTATAGCCACATTTTAAATAAACTGTACATTTGTTTTTTATGAACTTCAAGTTCATTAAGACACCACCAGAGGACACTCCTATCGCCATTAAGGAGTTTATCCAATCCAATGCAACAGCCAACATTAGCTGAGGATGTTAGGAAGATCCTAACGAAATACGTTCTAGGTAAACACTAACCATATATGGACCACGGAGTATTAGTTACTCAGAATTATATTAACTTGTTTCTATTGTGACTTTGTGGGTTCGTAAGATTAAAAGAAATTCAAAATGGTTATTTCCGTAGAAAGACACTGTTTGTACACCCCTTTGCAGCAAGCTGACATAACATAAACCAATACAATCTCTTGTCACTTCTGCACAGATAAATATACAAGAGTTCACTTTCAAATCACCCCTGCATGCGCACAATGATCAAGTCCAATTGTGACTGTCCCAACTGGCGAGTCGTGGCTTCTTTTTTATACCTCCACACATTGATCTAAAAATTAGTGAAATTTTGTGAAACAATCAAGATAGCGAACCTTCCAGTCATCGATCTTTATGTTTCGGCAAGCTTTTTGTCTCTGCACTGCACTATCTGTCCCTTTCTGCATGCCAGCCGCACCAGTTGCAACAATGTCTTGCGACAGTATGCTGGCTCTATCTACTCTGCACATATACATACATAAAAGAAAAGCATAATTTAGTTATAGAACAAAATTTCTTCCAGTTTCAAACAAAATATTTCCACCAAACTTCAGGTTTAGCAATGAGCAACCTCCTATCACCCTTCCTGGCTGATCTATACATGTAGTCAAATGGAGAGTTTAATGTCAGGACGGCATGTTGGCCAAGGTAGCTCAATGGGTTAGAGCGACTGGACGGAAACCAGGAGATCTGTGGTTCAAATCCCGGCCATGGCATTGAATTTTTCATGTTGACTATCAAAAATGTGTAGTGTTTAACGTCCGCTTTTACTACATGTAGCAGTGACACGGATGATACATGAGATGAAGATGGAGCACCGATGGAATGATATGGCAGGGAAAACTGGAGATCCCGAAGGAAACCCGTCCCAGTGCCTTGTTGTTCACCACAAATCTCACTTTGCACCCAGGCTTCCTTGGTGAGAGTCGAGTGCAGCCTCCTGGAAAAGAGCCAGAGTTGACCACTTGTCATATTCATGGTCAGTTTAGCATCAATCTATAAACACAAAAGTATCCTGCTATATTGGCCAACCTAATGGTTTTCTTTTCAGAATTACAAGACTTAGTGGATGTGTGGTGGTATCTGGGGCATGCATGGGGATGCACTTTAAAGGGGAGAACTCTGGAATAGAATCCTTAGCCCAAACCTGTCTGTTCATTAAGACGGGTAGGGCAGGTTATTCAATCTGCAATCAAGGGTCCTATTGTGCTGTAACTTCCTCCCAGAGTTTATTAGATGCAATCTGGCTACCTTGGCTATGGTGCCAATGTCCTCTTCTGCTTAACTCTATTACAAACAAGATACAAAACAGGGTGGTGCTGTAGCTGAGGTTTTAGACAGCGTTGACTGTCACCAAGGCAGCCCGAGTTCAATCTCAGGGGACCATATGTGGAATTTGTGGCAGACAAAGTGTCATTAGTGGCTTTCCTCTGGGTTCTCTGGTTTACTTGCCATTCATTTCACCAATTGCTCCATCATCACCTTTTCTTTCATCCATTTCCTTCTCACTCTCACATCAGGTTTTGGGCTGATCATGATTCTGGTTATTCTCTGTTCAAAAATATGTCTGCTTCTTGATAGGTATTTGATCCCAGGGTGCAAGTTATAAGTCCTGGGGGGTCTAAGTCCTTCATACTGTTACATATATGGCTTGAGGAATAATTAGGAAACTATCAAACTTTAGAATTTTAGGACCAAGGCTCACTCTGGGCACTGGTCTTATTCACATGTTTTGAAGTTCCGAATTTTGCTGAGTGGCTAAATTAGCAGCTGGCATACTGCTTGCATGTGTTTAATGCCAGAAGGTGACTAGACGTATTTTTAGAACTATGAATAATGGTTACGTCAATTTGGCTTAATATGGTTGGGAGATGGCTACGTAGTGTTCTAATTCGGGGCCATCAATGTAATGCCAGGTCGACGCGCTGTCATAGATGACCCACATATTTAAGATCACTGAGTCCAACCATGGGGGTCAGTTTATTACGGGTCAGTCAGTTCAAGTCCGTTGTTGGGGTCAGGGTCAGCTCACGCCATGCTGCCTTCAAGTGATGATGACGCCACACATCCTCAGCCATACTTGAAACACCGCACCAGTAAGGTAAGCTCTTATAAGTCAGCAATATGTTGTAGTGTCACTATTTTCACCCTAAGCCCTTTCAGGGCTAAGGGAATGGTTTGTAACCCATTTGTACTCTCAATGAGAATTAGTATCCAGTAAACGGGATTAAAAATGGATCGTACCAACTTGTATTGTTCCCGTCTCCAGAGTTCTATCCTCTACCTCCTAGCTCTTAGTTTGCGTTCCCATTTTGCCCTACCATCTGGTCCCCCATCCTTCTAGCTATGCCCCAAGTTACCAGGTAGGTTGTACACCCCCCCTTTTACAAACTCACCCTAACATAACAATACGAGAAGGTTTACTGAGAAAGAAGAAGAAAATGATAAAATACGTGTATGCTTTAAACTGTATACAGAAAAATTTTAGTCATAATTTGATATTCATCTGAAGCTTTGTTGGTGTTGCTTTAATAGCTGATTTTGCAGAATTGCTGCTGAGGGAGGTGTGGTTTAATGGCTAAGCTTTTGGCCCACTACACTCTTAGGCCTCCTTCAGAGCAATAAATGTCCAATGTTATCACTACCCTGAAGAATCCTGTGGAGACATAATAAATCATCTGATACTAATGGAAATTAATTGCTCTTTCACACTAGCTGTATGTAGGGCAAGGTTTGGAAAGGTAGAGTCAAACTAAAAATTCAGTGCTTTAAGCAGCATTTGAACCACAGATCTCCTAGTCTCTATCTGGTTGCTCTTAACCACTGAGCTACCATGGCAACGTACCAGCATACTAAATTCTCCAACTGACTTATTTTCCCGGTAAACCACTAAGAGATCTCATATGCACATGAGACAACTACCTTAATGGCAATGTAAGTGCTTTACGTCCTGGGCTTTATAGTTCAGGGCACTATTACGTCAATTAATTTAACTGACCTAATTTTGACTAAAATACTGTAGTCTGAACTATAAAGCCTGGGACAAAGTACTTACATGTTGTAAGCTGCCATTAGTCTCATGTGTATATAATTCCTAGTGGTTACCAGGAAAATAGTTGGAGAATTTAGTGTCATGCTGGTATGTTGCCATGGTAGCTCAATAGTTAAGAGCAACTGGACAAAGACCAGGAGCACTATGGTTCAAATCCTGTCTATGGCATTGAATTTTTCAGTCTGACCCTACCTTTACAAACATTTTATATTATTTATACAGCCCTTTTCAAGATATTTCAAGAATATTTTAGGCTCTGAAATTTAACATTGTAATTTCATTAGAACACTAATGCATCAACTTGAATTTTATGAAATTAAGTATTGTTAATACTTGCTACATATATGTCAAAGTGTTGGAGATGGAACACTGTGCTTTCTGAATAAGTATGTCTGAAGTATTAACTGCTATTTTAAAGAGTAATTAAACATCATTTTTAATCCTTAAAAAAATACGAGTCTTAATATGGAAAAATTTGTATCCAAAAAAGTGATTATAGGGGCAGTATCATAATAGTCTGACTGAATGGGATGGCTCAGGCAGTTTCGTCTGTAGCCCACATTCGATTCCCGTGGCCGACTTACCTGACCCATGGGTGTTTTTGGGGGATTTCCCGGGTTGCTAGGCAAATGCTGGGTAGGTTAATTACATCCCCCGAATTTCGTTTCACACCATTTCATCTCCATTATTTCATATCATCTCTCATCTGGTGCTCTCTTTCAGGGTAGAAGTGTCGGCGGGTGTCTTGGCGGTGCATGGCAGGATGATATGCTCTGAGCAAAACTACTTCCTCCTCCGGTAGGTCGGTTGCCGGTCTCTGCTCCTCTGCTGGGACCATTTCGGAACTGCCAGCCAGGGACCTATGGGGCTCGGATCGTCTGCCTGGGACTATTGGGGCTTGGCTGCTGGGCTCATTGCCGTCCCGCTGTGGGGGAGGGTGTCCGTCGTCCTGGCCTGTCGGGGGAAGTCTCCATCCAAGTAAACTGTAGGGATCCTGCCCTCTGTACTATCGTGGCTCCTTGGGTCAGCTGCCCTCTGCCTCCTTCACCTCATCCTACCTCCCGGGGGGAGGGGGGGTATAGGAACGATGGGCCCAGCATGGTGGCCTACATACCGAATCCCCTCCATAATGAAATCCCAATCAAAATAGTCTACTTTAAAAATAACTTTTGAGAACAAACAGGACTAATAATTTTGTGGGAGAGAAAATAAAATTGGTTAAAAAGTAATTGTATTATTTGTGTTTGCTGAAAATACTTTCTTCTTTCTTGTTTTATTTTGCACAATTTCTGTTGACTTTCCCACTTTTTGTTACAGCTTGATTTTCAAATGTTTGAATGCATAATTAACTGTCTAGCATCAACACGGACTTGTAAGGTGCAGAGCTACATTCTACTTCTGTTGAAACTGCAGCATACTCAAAATCCTGTATATATTGTAATGTATAAAACTTTAATATCACATTGCAACTTACATAATTATGTGTTATTTGATAGAAGCACAACATAACTTTTTTATTTACTTCTTACTAAAATGATGGTAAACAGTCATATGCATTTGAAAAGGTTGGTTGGTTGGTTGTTGGTATCTAATGTTAAGCAGTTGGCAATGAAGCCATTCGCTCTCTTGCACTCCAGTATTTTGATATGTTGGTATGTTGACTAAAGGTTGGGTAGTGGAGTAGGTGGTTTCCAATCATATCTTAACCCTTTGTTAGTCGCACACGTATCTGTGAGATACATGGCCTAAGTTTGTTTCACTATTATGGCAATAAATATAGGTAAGGGCTTGCCGAGCCAGGACATCTTCCACCATACCTTTTGTTATTGATTCCTATAAGTTTCAACCATTTCTGGCTCTAATGCTAAGTTTGCAAACGAAGCAAAACGTCATCACGTGTGTGCTGTTGTATCTGTCAGATATATTGCACACACTCTTGTTACACATTGTCGCCGCTATCGGATCCAACCACGTTATTGCTAGAGAATGCTGATGTAAGTGGTTGTGTTGCCTTTCTTTATTACTGTGAATCGTAGCTGTGAAAATGAGTCAAGTATATGATGTGGAAGATTTGGAGGAGGTACATTGCCTTATTTTCAACAATGACACGCTGCCGTTGGAGAACAATTTTGTAGAAACTGATTCCGAATATGAAGACATAACCGAAACAGATCATGTTGATGAAGAGGAAAGTAATAAAGGGCTAGAAAATTATGAAAAGTATTATTTTGGTGAGTACAAAAGACACAAGATAACGATGAAGATAATGATGGTAATAAAAAATATAATAATAGTAATAGTATAATTAATGATGATGATAATAATAATAATAATAATAATAATAATAATAATAATAATAATAATAATAATAATAATAATAATAATAATAATAATAATAATAATAATAATAATAATAATAATAATAATAATAATAATAAATAAACTGCCTGGAGTTGTGAGGAATGCCAAAATAATGAAAACTGAATTTGACTGTTGGAATCGTTTTGTCAGTGATACTCTGCATAATTGTGTAACACACCAACCGACACATAGATGATTCCAAAGTGAAATATGAAATGAGAGTGAGAGATTACAGAGACAGACATAAAAGAAATGAAAGCCTTTATTGCGTTATTATACCTTGCTGCTGTGTTCCACAGAGGACGGCAAAATATTCACCACTTCTGGACAACAGATGACCTTGGTATCAATATTTTCAGGATGACTGTTTGAAAAATGCTTCCGATTTATAAGATGCACTCGTCTTAAAATAGTTGAAAACAGATACTAGAACACAATTAACGTCATATGTATCCAGTAGATACATCACGACTAACGGCGTCACGAAAGTTGACGCGCCCAACAGAAGGTTAAGTGGACAGAAAGGACTGAGATATTACTATGCCAATTCAGAATAAATGTTTACTGTGACAGTCATAGCCTGTTAGAAGTCTAAAAGTTGCTACAGAGGATTTTCTTGGTAGTGTATTGATACATAAATGTGAAAAATGTTTGTTTTTTTTTTTTAAACAAAATAACATTTATTAACAATATAGAACATATTACATTTACAGATAATGTTACATTTCAGCTGCACTTGCAGCACTTTAGGAAACAATTGCAATACTTGTACATTTTTGGAGATTTCCACATTAACTGGTGAAATTTATGCTTAAAAAAAAAAAAAAAAAAAAAGAAAGAAAAGGGCATGTAACTTATGAACAAATTGAAACCAAGAGATACATGCAAGAATCCATTCATCACTAATAAAATGTTTAAAATTTACCCTGTATTAAAATTATAAAATAGAAGTATTTATAAACAAGGAGCTTTATCAATAAAATTTTTTTAAACCACTTGTCAAACTATAAAAACACTTTAGCTCCACTTACATTTAAAATTAGGACATGTTTCAAGCACCATGCGTCCCCATCATCAGCTGATGTTTGACTAGTTCTTAAGGTGACCGCCTCCCTCTCCTGGCGCTGTTCATTGAGTTGAATGATGTCATCCACTATTGGTATTTCGAAATTCATGGCTCTCTTTCTATTCTTAAAAATGTGTATATTTTCCCAAACTGTTAACTCCCAATACTTTTTTGCTGGTACCTAAAGTTTGATTTCTTTAAAAATATTATGATTTTTTGACCAAAAATGATGGCCTATGGCTGATTTATCTGTCTGTTTTTTATGCATCTCATGTGTTCTTTCATCCTTGTTTCCAAGTTTCTTTTTGCTTTTCCAATGGAAAAACAATCTGTTTGGAAACAAGGATGAAAGAACACATGAGATACTAAAATACAGACCGACAGATAAATCAGCCATAGCCCATCATTTTTGGTCAAAAAATCATAATATTTTTAAAGAAATCAAACTTTAGGTACCAGCAAAAAAGTATTGGGAGTTAACAGTTGGGGAAAATATACACATTCAATTTAAAGGGAGTCAATTAATGACAGTAAACAACACTTTTAAATTTTTCCGGAACATGTTTCAGAGATATGTGTTTGGAGGAATTTAGTAACAGTGACGTCAAAATTAATCTCGGAAACTATTTGTAGTTGGTTTATTAATACTCGTCACTCGTCATAGTTCCACCACCAGAGAGAGAGCAGACAACGACAGATGCCAGTTGGAAAGAGATTGAAAATGGAGGCGAATGTCTTTGAAACTAGTCTCTCATAAATATAAACAAGTGACGAGTATTAATAAATCAACTAGAAAAAGTTTCTGAGATGTTTCAGAGACTTCGCCTCTATCCTCAACCGGCCATAGTCTGGTTCTCATTGGTGTAGTTGACGATATTTTGTCATAGGTCTCCTCTGGTAGGAACTTGCTGAACAAATCTTTCTGAGGGATGTCAAAATTGAATACTTTGTTCCTTATTAAATTTAAAGGGAGTCAATTAATGACCCTAAACTACACCTACTTTTAATATATCGAGATTTAACTGTACTGGAACACCATAGTGAAGCGAAATATTAATTTATAGATGAGTCGTATTTATTACACATATGCTTCACTTACGTACCTATTTTGAGGACATGTTTCGCAAATCATCGTTTGCATCTTCGGCTCTTATGCGGCTAAAACTTGATCCAGTGGTATGGGTAATTCTGGAGTTGCTGCTGCCATCTGTTGATTTAGTGATAAACTTAAATGTGGGATTCTCTTCTGGTGGGATTTCAAAGTTCATTAGTTGGTTTTTATGTTTTTCTATGTATATTCTCTCCCATATGAAGAGTTCGCTGTTTTTGTACATATTTTAGTAATTCTGTGCTATCTTCAATTTCATGATTTTCAGACCAGAAATGAGCTGCTATTGCGGACTTATCAATATTTTTGTATCTTAAGTGCCTGAAGTGTTCTTTCTTTCTAGTGCCTATGGTTCTTTTTGTCCTCCCTATGTAAATTTTTTCACAGTCTTTACACTTAATCTTGTAAATGTCTGACTTTTCCTCTGGTTTTATCTTATCAGTATTGTTACTGTTAAGTAGGTTTTTAATGTTGTAATTGTTTTTTGGTGCCAATGTTATATTGTATTTCTTGAATATTTTTTGGAACTTTTTTGTGGTCCAGGGGTGGTAAGTAAATTTAGCAAATCTAATTTCTTGTTTTATTGGTGTGAGAGCTGTGATCTGTTTTAATCTCTTTTGAAGTTTGAATGATTCTAGTTTTTTTATCTTCAAGGTTTTTTCCATATCCATTTTTAATTGCAGTTTTTAAGATTTGATGGTATTCTTTTTTATATCCTTGCTGGCTGAGGGGTAAATTTACTAATCTGTGTGTGAGACTGTTGATGGTGGCATGTTTGTGTGGAATTGGGTTGAAACTATTTGCTTTAATGTAATTATCTGTGTGTGTTGCTTTTCTATGGATACCAAATTCTAGTAAAATTATGCAAGTGAGTCAACCTTGTATATACTTTTCTCCACTTACAAGTTTTTTGTGAAGACTAGTTTCTGGGGACTTCTCCCCTATCGTCAGTTCTGTGGTTGACTGATGATGCATCCGGTGTCTGCATCTGGCTTGGTGTTGTGCTGCCATCTAACGTCCTGGTAAGTTTGATGACGTCATCTAACGCGGGAATTTCAAAATTCATCAAGAGGGCCTGTTTTTTCGTAATAAATATGTTTTCCCAAATCTGTAGTTCCAGAGGTTTCTTTGCCTGTTTGATCAGTTCTATTTCTTGTTTTATGTTGTGATTCTCAGACCAAAAGTGATGTGCTACGGCCGACTTGTCCATTTGTTTGAATTTAATATTTCTGAAGTGTTCTTTCATTCTTGTTCCTAGATTCCTTTTGGCCTTACCAATGTATATCTTGTCACAATCCTGGCAACTCATTTGGTAAATGCCTGATAATTGAGTTTTCGGTGTGCTATTTTTTAAGAGGGTGGTTTAGTAAGTTGCGGATGTTGTGTTTGTTTTGAGGGGCTAATTTTATGTTGAAGCTCTTAAATATCTTTTCAAATTTTTTGAAGTATTTTGGATGAAATGTAAATTTTCCATATCTGGTGTTTGGGTTTTCTAGTTTTTTTAACGTAGTAATGTCCCTTAAGTTTTTGTTTCTTTTGTGTCTGTAGATCAGTTTTTTGATGAAATTTGTGTTATAGTTGTTCAGTTCGGCAACCTGGTGTATGTGAGTGTACTCCTGTTCATATTCTGTTTTTGTTAACGGAATGTTGATTAATCTGTGAACTAAACTATGGAATACTGCATATTGATGTTGTACTGGGTTGAATGGGTTGCATTTAATGTAATTGTCAACATGTGTTGCTTTTCGGTATATTCCAAATTGTAATCCTGTTGGTGTTCTAATGATTTTCAAATCTAGAAAAGGTAGCCATTCATCCTGCTCTACTTCAATGGTGAAAACTATGGATTTTTCTTGTAGGTTTAGCAACTTTATAGCATCCTCAGTTAGTCTTCTAGGGACTATCGCAAACACATTGTCGACATATCTATGCCAACATTTGAAAATATGTGGAAAGGCTTTAGTAATGTGTGTTTCCAAATTACTCATGAACAGATTAGCTAGTAATGGTGAAAGAGGGTTACCCATGGCCAAGCCTGCTGTTTGTTGGAAGATCTTGCTGGAGAACGTGAAGCTGTTTTGTTCAATACATAGGGTGGTTAATTTGATGTATTCCTCTATTTTATCATCCGCAACGTTGCTTTTGGATAACCAGCCTTTCATCAATTTTGGAATTTTTTCTACTGGTATGCTCGTGAATAGAGATCTGATATCAAAGGACACCATCACCTCTTCAGTTTTTATAATTGCGTTTTCAATTTTCTTTACTAAATCAAATGAATTGTTTATGCTTAGAGATTCAAACTTTTCAAATTTGTCAAATTCTTCCACCAACCATTTTGCCAGTTTGTAAGTCGGGGCATCTATATTGTTAATAATGGGTCACATGCTGTTGTCTGTCTTGTGAATCTTAGGTAGGCAGTATAATTTTGGCAAATTAGGGTTGTTTACAATATGCTATTTTTCATCTTATGTGGCACTACGGTATTTTCTTTAATTGCTTTTTTGGTGGTTTCTATGTATTTCCTTAATGGGTTTTTGGTTAGGGTTGTATATTCTGGATTTTGTAGTAGATGTTTGACTCGCTGGTTGTAATCATTTCGGTCCATAATGACTACCGTGTTTCCTTTGTCTGCTTTCAGATATAAAACTGGTTTTTGGTTCAATGTTTGAATAGTTTCTTTATAGTTATTTTCCTGTCCGAATGTCATCCCCTTGAGAATTTCTAAGCATTTTGATTTAACTAATGCTTTTTCGCTACCTTTTTCCAAAAAGTTCGAGGTTATGGTGACGTCAGCGATGTAATCGTCTAAATTGCCCGAGTTGCCGACACAAGTTTTAAAACCTTTGTTTAGAAATTTTAACTCTTTTTCGGTGAAAGTTTGGGAAGAGATGTTGACTACATTGTCTGGTGTTTCTGTGACACCGCGGTACTGGTTGCGTGGGTTTCTCGTCGGTTCCTTAAGCGTAATTTCCGTACTTTCGATTTAAGAATCTGTGTTTTATCTTTCATGTTTAATTTCAATATGTCGTGTAATTTTGTTTCGAAATGTGTCCAAATTATGTGTCCAAGTTCTTGACCTAGTTTCATGTGTAGGTAGTACGCTTCTATATTAATCTGTTGCAACGTTGCGTATTGTTTAGATCTTTCGGAAATCATAGCTTTCTTTTCTAAACTTCGTTGTAGTTTACTGTTGTTGTCGAATTTTATCCATTTACGCAAGAAATTTGGAGATAACCTTTCCCTGATGCATATGGTGATGAATTTAATATTGGCCGAAATTTGCCTAATCTTGTTTTGAAGTTTTATGTATCTTTTAATGTTCTTTTTGTTCCCGTACAGCAAGGCATTGAAATAATTAAAAGATCCTACCTCATTTTCCGCCATCTTGTTACCATTTGTTCGATCTTCACTTCTCTGGTTTGTAGACCATATCATTATATAGAATAAAAAGAAGTATTTCAGAAAGTGGAGTGCCATTGTTACTAAAATTAGGCAAGTGAGTCATCAAACTTACCAGGATGTTAGATGGCAGCACAACACCAAGCCAGATGCAGACACCGGATGCATCATCAGTCAACCACAGAACTGACGATAGGGGAGAAGTCCCCAGAAACTAGTCTTCACAAAAAACTTGTAAGTGGAGAAAAGTATATACAAGGTTGACTCACTTGCCTAATTTTAGTAACAATGGCACTCCACTTTCTGAAATACTTCTTTTTATTCTATATAATGATATGGTCTACAAACCAGAGAAGTGAAGATCGAACAAATGGTAACAAGATGGCGGAAAATGAGGTAGGATCTTTTAATTATTTCAATGCCTTGCTGTACGGGAACAAAAAGAACATTAAAAGATACATAAAACTTCAAAACAAGATTAGGCAAATTTCGGCCAATATTAAATTCATCACCATATGCATCAGGGAAAGGTTATCTCCAAATTTCTTGCGTAAATGGATAAAATTCGACAACAACAGTAAACTACAACGAAGTTTAGAAAAGAAAGCTATGATTTCCGAAAGATCTAAACAATACGCAACGTTGCAACAGATTAATATAGAAGCGTACTACCTACACATGAAACTAGGTCAAGAACTTGGACACATAATTTGGACACATTTCGAAACAAAATTACACGACATATTGAAATTAAACATGAAAGATAAAACACAGATTCTTAAATCGAAAGTACGGAAATTACGCTTAAGGAACCGACGAGAAACCCACGCAACCAGTACCGCGGTGTCACAGAAACACCAGACAATGTAGTCAACATCTCTTCCCAAACTTTCACCGAAAAAGAGTTAAAATTTCTAAACAAAGGTTTTAAAACTTGTGTCGGCAACTCGGGCAATTTAGACGATTACATCGCTGACGTCACCATAACCTCGAACTTTTTGGAAAAAGGTAGCGAAAAAGCATTAGTTAAATCAAAATGCTTAGAAATTCTCAAGGGGATGACATTCGGACAGGAAAATAACTATAAAGAAACTATTCAAACATTGAACCAAAAACCAGTTTTATATCTGAAAGCAGACAAAGGAAACACGGTAGTCATTATGGACCGAAATGATTACAACCAGCGAGTCAAACATCTACTACAAAATCCAGAATATACAACCCTAACCAAAAACCCATTAAGGAAATACATAGAAACCACCAAAAAAGCAATTAAAGAAAATACCGTAGTGCCACATAAGATGAAAAATAGCATATTGTAAACAACCCTAATTTGCCAAAATTATACTGCCTACCTAAGATTCACAAGACAGACAACAGCATGTGACCCATTATTAACAATATAGATGCCCCGACTTACAAACTGGCAAAATGGTTGGTGGAAGAATTTGACAAATTTGAAAAGTTTGAATCTCTAAGCATAAACAATTCATTTGATTTAGTAAAGAAAATTGAAAACGCAATTATAAAAACTGAAGAGGTGATGGTGTCCTTTGATATCAGATCTCTATTCACGAGCATACCAGTAGAAAAAATTCCAAAATTGATGAAAGGCTGGTTATCCAAAAGCAACGTTGCGGATGATAAAATAGAGGAATACATCAAATTAACCACCCTATGTATTGAACAAAACAGCTTCACGTTCTCCAGCAAGATCTTCCAACAAACAGCAGGCTTGGCCATGGGTAACCCTCTTTCACCATTACTAGCTAATCTGTTCATGAGTAATTTGGAAACACACATTACTAAAGCCTTTCCACATATTTTCAAATGTTGGCATAGATATGTCGACAATGTGTTTGCGATAGTCCCTAGAAGACTAACTGAGGATGCTATAAAGTTGCTAAACCTACAAGAAAAATCCATAGTTTTCACCATTGAAGTAGAGCAGGATGAATGGCTACCTTTTCTAGATTTGAAAATCATTAGAACACCAACAGGATTACAATTTGGAATATACCGAAAAGCAACACATGTTGACAATTACATTAAATGCAACCCATTCAACCCAGTACAACATCAATATGCAGTATTCCATAGTTTAGTTCACAGATTAATCAACATTCCGTTAACAAAAACAGAATATGAACAGGAGTACACTCACATACACCAGGTTGCCGAACTGAACAACTATAACACAAATTTCATCAAAAAACTGATCTACAGACACAAAAGAAACAAAAACTTAAGGGACATTACTACGTTAAAAAAACTAGAAAACCCAAACACCAGATATGGAAAATTTACATTTCATCCAAAATACTTCAAAAAATTTGAAAAGATATTTAAGAGCTTCAACATAAAATTAGCCCCTCAAAACAAACACAACATCCGCAACTTACTAAACCACCCTCTTAAAAAATAGCACACCGAAAACTCAATTATCAGGCATTTACCAAATGAGTTGCCAGGATTGTGACAAGATATACATTGGTAAGGCCAAAAGGAATCTAGGAACAAGAATGAAAGAACACTTCAGAAATATTAAATTCAAACAAATGGACAAGTCGGCCGTAGCACATCACTTTTGGTCTGAGAATCACAACATAAAACAAGAAATAGAACTGATCAAACAGGCAAAGAAACCTCTGGAACTACAGATTTGGGAAAACATATTTATTACGAAAAAACAGGCCCTCTTGATGAATTTTGAAATTCCCGCGTTAGATGACGTCATCAAACTTACCAGGACGTTAGATGGCAGCACAACACCAAGCCAGATGCAGACACCGGATGCATCATCAGTCAACCACAGAACTGACGATAGGGGAGAAGTCCCCAGAAACTAGTCTTCACAAAAAACTTGTAAGTGGAGAAAAGTATATACAAGGTTGACTCACTTGCATAATTTTACTAGAATTTGGTATCCATAGAAAAGCAACACACACAGATAATTACATTAAAGCAAATAGTTTCAACCCAATTCCACACAAACATGCCACCATCAACAGTCTCACACACAGATTAGTAAATTTACCCCTCAGCCAGCAAGGATATAAAAAAGAATACCATCAAATCTTAAAAACTGCAATTAAAAATGGATATGGAAAAAACCTTGAAGATAAAAAAACTAGAATCATTCAAACTTCAAAAGAGATTAAAACAGATCACAGCTCTCACACCAATAAAACAAGAAATTAGATTTGCTAAATTTACTTACCACCCCTGGGCCACAAAAAAGTTCCAAAAAATATTCAAGAAATACAATATAACATTGGCACCAAAAAACAATTACAGCATTAAAAACCTACTTAACAGTAATAATACTGATAAGATAAAACCAGAGGAAAAGTCAGGCATTTACAAGATTAAGTTAAAAGACTGTGAAAAAATTTACATAGGGAGGACAAAAAGAAACATAGGCACTAGAAAGAAAGAACACTTCAGGCACTTAAGATACAAAAATATTGATAAGTCCGCAAAAGCACCTCATTTCTGGTCTGAAACTCATGAAATTGAAGATAGCACCGAATTACTAAAATACGTACAAAGACATAGTGAACTCGTCATATGAGAGAGAATATACATAGAAAGACATAAAAACCAACTAATGAACTTTGAAATCCTGCCAGAAGAGAATCCCACATTTAAGTTCATCACTAAATCAACAGATGGCAGCAGCAACTCCAGAATACTCACACCTCTGGATCAAGCTTTAGTCACATAAGAGCCGAAGAAGCAAACGATGATTTGCGAAACATGTCCTCAAAATAGGTACGTAAGTGAAGCATATGTGTAATAAATACAACTCATCTATAAATTAATACTTTTAAATTTTTCCAGAACTTGTTTCAGAGACTTTGCCTCTATCCTCAACCGGCCATCGATGGCCATCCGATGGCCGGTTGAGGATATAGGCAAAGTCATTGAAACATGTTCCGGAAAAATTTAAAAGTGTTGTTTAGTGTCATTAATCGACTCCCTTTAAATACAATTTATCATAACACTGTTTTCAACGCTTCCAAGAAAGGAATTACTTTGTTCCTATTTTTTGAAATGATTTGTTCCCATGTGGATAGTTCTTGTTTTCCTGATGTATGTTTTAGTAGTTTTGGTTCTGGATTTATGTTGTGGCTTTTTTCCCAAAAATGCGTGGTAACTGCTGATTTTTCTAATTGTTTATATTTTGTTTCTAAAGTGTTCCTTTGCTCTTGTTTCTAAATTTCTTTTGGTTTTTCCAATATAAATATGACTACAGTCACTGCATTCAATTTGATATATACCAGATTTTTTGTTAGATGGAATGACTTTTTTGAATTTATCAAAGGCCCATGGATGGTAAGTGAATTTTTTGAAAATCATATTAGTTTCTGCTTCTTCACTTTTTTGTCTACTAATGACAAAAAATGAACTTAGCAAAAAAAAGCTAATAAAGGAAACCACAACCCTCTCAGCTACAGAAACTAATATGATTTTCAAAAAGTTCACTTACCATCCATGGGCCTTTGATAAATTCAAAAGTTTTCATAAAACAAAACATTCAACTAGCACCAGTCAAGCATTTCTCCTTAAAAAACCTAATTTGCTCAAACATCAAAGATGCCATTCAATCAAACAAAAAAATCGGGTATATATCAAATTGAAAGCAGTGACTGTAGACAAACTTATATTGGAAAAAGCAAAATAAATTTAGAAACAAGAGCAAAGGAACACTTTAGGAACATAAAATATAAACAATTAGAAAAATCAGCAGTTGCCACACATTTTTGGGAAAACAACCACAACATAAATCCAGAACCAAAACTACTAAAACATATCAGGAAAACAAGAACTATCCACGTAGGAACAAATCTTCATTTCAAAAAATAGGAATAAAATATTCAATTTCGACATCCCCCAGAAAGATTTGTTCAGCAATTTCCTTGCACCGCCACTAGAGGAGACCTATGACAAAATATCGTCAACTACACCAATGAGAACCAGTCAATGGCCGGTTGAGGATGGAGGCAAAGTCTCTGAAACATGTTCCGGAAAAATTTAAAAGTAAGTGTTGTTTAGTGTCATTAATCGACTCCCTTTAAATGTAATTTATTATAACAACACTGTTTTCAACACTTCCAAGAAAGAAATTGTAAAATATACATATTTTTAAGAATAGAAAGAGAGTCATGAATTTAAAAATACCAATAGTGGATGACGTCATTCAACTCGTTGAACAGCGTCAGGAGAAGAAGGCGGTCACCTGAAGTAATCAAACATCAGCTGATGGGGGATGCGTGGTCCTTGAAACATGACCTAATTTTAAATGTAAGTGGAACTAAGTGTTTTTATAGTTTGACAAATGGTTTAAAAAAATTTTACTCTCTGTATGTTTACAGAACTATATGTAAAAGATAAGCAGAACTTAACAAGGAATAATCAACAACATGAATACAACACAAGGAACAATTCTGATTTCCACAGACAAAATGTAAAATAAGGGTATTACAGAAAAAGATGTCAGCATACAAGGAATAAAGCTCTTCAATAAGTTACCATCAGAATTAAAAACTGTTCCTGACAACTCAAAAACACAATTTATACATAAATTAAAAGAATACTTAATAAACAAAGGTTTATATAATTAAAATGAGCTATAAATATATTCATATTGTATCATTTAGGTATATGGCGGAACATGTCCAAAGTCAATGTAAAGTTAATAAATTGGATGCAATAAAATAAATTACATTACATTTTTATTGATTTCAACAAATTACATCCATAAATATTCAACATGTTATGTTTTACTTAACACCTTGAATATAAATAAATTCCTTTCAATAATATAAATTAATATAATTGATATTTGAGTGGACAATTAACACTGAAGTTTCACTAATTATAATACACAACTGTGCAGTTTACATTAAGCTCACACAAATGGGGGAGTCTATTAAGTGATAGGGTGTTTTGTAAATCTACGAGACACTCAAGATTTTATTTGCTTTTAATTGTGCCTTTTCTATTAAGATATCTCAAGGGGTGTTTAGGCAATCCCGCCATACCTGGGTACATACCAAAGCAACTTAGTACAGTCTTAAATCATATTAATAAGTTTAAAATAAGCTGCAGAAAGTTAAAGATAAATTTAACCCATTTAAAGCTTAATAATTTAGATTAAAATTTTAAAATCAAGTATGGAATTGAGCCTGTCTCACATATGACAAGTGGGAGCACAAAGCAACTGTTTTGAATAGGAGTCCAAAGAAAATGTTAACAGCATTTTGGCCATTGTCTAGAATTCCATTATGTTTCATTCTGCTTTTTATTTATGGTAGACTACTGTAGAAGTTATGTACAATATAACAACACTGTGGGAGCAGGTCCAGGCAATCTCATTACACCAAGTGATGTATCATTTACCTGGATTCCATTACATCTATTATATAGATTGAGGGGTGAGGGGTGATAATGGTAAATGGCAATGGAACAATAGCATATGATTGAGGTTCGAGGATGATAATGGTAAATGACAATGGAACAATAGCATATGATTGAGGTTCGAGGATGATAATGGTAAATGGCAATGGAACAATAGCATATGATTGAGGTTCGAGGATGATAATGGTAAATGACAATGGAACAATAGCATCTGATTGAGGCTAGAGGATGATAATGGTAAATGGCAATGGAACAATAACATATGATTGAGGCTCGAGGATGATAATGGTAAATGGCAATGGAACAATAGCATATGATTGAGGCTCGAGAATGATAATGGTAAATGGCAATGGAACAATAGCATCTGATTGAGGCTAGAGGATGATAATGGTAAATGGCAATGCAACAATAGCATCTGATTGAGGCTAGAGGATGATAATGGTAAATGGCAATGGAACAATAGCATATGATTGAGGCTCGAGAATGATAATGGTAAATGGCAATGCAACAATAGCATCTGATTGAGGCTAGAGGATGATAATGGTAAATGGCAATGCAACAATAGGATCTGATTGAGGCTCGAGAATGATAATGGTAAATGGCAATGGAACAATAGCATCTGATTGAGGCTCGAGAATGATAATGGTAAATGGCAATGGAACAATAGCATATGATTGAGGCTAGAGGATGATAATGGTAAATGGCAATGGAACAATAGCATATGATTGAGGCTAGAGGATGATAATGGTAAATGGCAATGGAACAATAGCATATGATTGAGGCTAGAGGATGATAATGGTAAATGGCAATGGAACAATAGCATCTGATTGAGGCTAGAGGATGATAATGGTAAATGGCAATGGAACAATAGCATATGATTGAGGCTCGAGAATGATAATGGTAAATGGCAATGCAACAATAGGATCTGATTGAGGCTAGAGGATGATAATGGTAAATGGCAATGCAACAATAGGATCTGATTGAGGCTAGAGGATGATAATGGTAAATGGCAATGGAACATAAGCATATGATTGAGGCTCGAGAATGATAATGGTAAATGGCAATGCAACAATAGGATCTGATTGAGGCTAGAGGATGATAATGGTAAATGGCAATGCAACAATAGGGTCTGATTGAGGCTCGAGGATGATAATGGTAAATGGCAATGCAACAATAGCATCTGATTGAGGCTAGAGGATGATAATGGTAAATGGCAATGGAACAATAGCATATGATTGAGGCTAGAGGATGATAATGGTAAATGGCAATGGAACAATAGGATCTGATTCAGGCTCGAGAATGATAATGGTAAATGGCAATGCAAAATAGGATCTGATTGAGGCTAGAGGATGATAATGGTAAATGGCAATGCAACAATAGGATCTGATTGAGGCTAGAGGATGATAATGGTAAATGGCAATGGAACAATAGGATCTGATTGAGGCTCGAGAATGATAATGGTAAATGGCAATGCAACAATAGGATCTGATTGAGGCTAGAGGATGATAATGGTAAATGGCAATGCAACAATAGGATCTGATTGAGGCTAGAGGATGATAATGGTAAATGGCAATGCAACAATAGCATCTGATTGAGGCTAGAGGATGATAATGGTAAATGGCAATGCAACAATAGGATCTGATTGAGGCTAGAGGATGATAATGGTAAATGGCAATGGAACAATAGGATCTGATTGAGGCTCGAGAATGATAATGGTAAATGGCAATGCAACAATAGCATCTGATTGAGGCTAGAGGATGATAATGGTAAATGGCAATGCAACAATAGGATCTGATTGAGGCTAGAGGATGATAATGGTAAATGGCAATGCAACAATAGCATCTGATTGAGAATGATAATGGTAAATGACAATGGAACAATAGCATCTGATTGAGGCTAGAGGATGATAATGATAAATGACAATGGAACAATAGCATCTGATTGAGGCTAGAGGATGATAATGGTAAATGGCAATGGAACAATAGCATATGATTGAGGCTCGAGAATGATAATGGTAAATGGCAATGCAACAATAGCATCTGATTGAGGCTAGAGGATGATAATGGTAAATGGCAACGGAACAATAGGATCTGATTGAGGCTCGAGAATGATA
Source organism: Mantis religiosa (assembly GCA_030765055.1). Classification (NCBI taxonomy): domain Eukaryota; kingdom Metazoa; phylum Arthropoda; class Insecta; order Mantodea; family Mantidae; genus Mantis; species Mantis religiosa. The sequence goes on from CM060948.1 coordinate 30,607,794, forward strand.
ATGGTAAATGGCAATGCAACAATAGCATCTGATTGAGGCTAGAGGATGATAATGGTAAATGGCAATGGAACAATAGGATCTGATTGAGGCTCGAGAATGATAATGGTAAATGGCAATGCAACAATAGCATCTGATTGAGGCTAGAGGATGATAATGGTAAATGGCAATGCAACATTAGCATATGATTGAGGCTCGAGAATGATAATAGTAAATGGCAACGGAACAATAGCATATGATTGAGGCTCGAGAATGATAATGGTAAATGGCAATGCAACAATAGCATCTGATTGAGGCTCGAGAATGATAATGGTAAATGGCAATGCAACAATAGCATCTGATTGAGGCTAGAGGATGATAATGGTAAATGGCAATGCAACAATAGCATCTGATTGAGGCTCGAGGATGATAATGGTAAATGGCAATGCAACAATAGCATCTGATTGAGGCTCGAGGATGATAATGGTAAATGGCAATGGAACAATAGCATATGATTGAGGCTAGAGAATGATAATGGTAAATGGCAATGCAACATTAGCATCTGATTGAGGCTAGAGAATGATAATGGTAAATGGCAATGGAACAATAGCATATGATTGAGGCTCGAGGATGATAATGGTAAATGGCAATGCAACATTAGCATCTGATTGAGGCTAGAGAATGATAATGGTAAATGGCAATGCAACAATAGCATATGATTGAGGCTCGAGAATGATAATGGTAAATGGCAACGGAACAATAGCATCTGATTGAGAATGATAATGGTAAATGGCAATGGAACATTAGCATATGATTGAGGCTCGAGAATGATAATGGTAAATGGCAATGCAACATTAGCATCTGATTGAGGCTAGAGGATGATAATGGTAAATGGCAATGCAACAATAGCATATGATTGAGGCTCGAGAATGATAATGGTAAATGGCAACGGAACAATAGCATCTGATTGAGAATGATAATGGTAAATGGTAATGGAACAATAGGATCTGATTGAGACTCGAGGATGATAATGATAAATGGCAATGGAACAATAGCATATGATTGAGGCTCGAGAATGATAATGGTAAATGGCAATGGAACAATAGCATATGATTGAGGCTCGAGAATGATAATGGTAAATGGCAACGGAACAATAGCATCTGATTGAGAATGATAATGGTAAATGGCAATGGAACAATAGGATCTGATTGAGGCTCGAGAATGATAATGGTAAATGGCAATGGAACAATAGCATATGATTGAGGCTTGAGGATGATAATGGTAAATGGCAATGCAACAATAGCATCTGATTGAGGCTCGAGAATGATAATGGTAAATGGCAATGGAACAATAGCATCTGATTGAGGCTCGAGGATGATAATGGTAAATGGCAATGGAACAATAGGATCTGATTGAGAATGATAATGGTAAATGGCAATGGAACAATAGGATCTGATTGAGGCTCGAGAATGATAATGGTAAATGGCAATGGAACAATAGGATCTGATTGAGGCTCGAGAATGATAATGGTAAATGGCAATGGAACAATAGGATCTGATTGAGAATGATAATGGTAAATGGCAATGGAACAATAGGATCTGATTGAGGCTCGAGAATGATAATGGTAAATGGCAATGGAACAATAGCATCTGATTGAGGCTCGAGAATGATAATGGTAAATGGCAATGGAACAATAGCATCTGATTGAGGCTCGAGAATGATAATGGTAAATGGCAATGGAACAATAGCATATGATTGAGGCTCGAGGATGATAATGGTAAATGGCAATGGAACAATAGGATCTGATTGAGAATGATAATGGTAAATGGCAATGGAACAATAGGATCTGATTGAGGCTCGAGAATGATAATGGTAAATGGCAATGGAACAATAGGATCTGATTGAGGCTCGAGAATGATAATGGTAAATGGCAATGGAACAATAGCATCTGATTGAGAATGATAATGGTAAATGGCAATGGAACAATAGGATCTGATTGAGAATGATAATGGTAAATGGCAACGGAACAATAGCATCTGATTGAGAATGATAATGGTAAATGGCAATGGAACAATAGGATCTGATTGAGACTCGAGGATGATAATGGTAAATGGCAATGGAACAACAGCATATGATTGAGGCTCGAGAATGATAATGGTAAATGGCAACGGAACAATAGCATCTGATTGAGAATGATAATGGTAAATGGCAATGGAACAATAGGATCTGATTGAGGCTCGAGAATGATAATGGTAAATGGCAATGGAACAATAGCATATGATTGAGGCTTGAGGATGATAATGGTAAATGGCAATGCAACAATAGCATCTGATTGAGGCTCGAGAATGATAATGGTAAATGGCAATGGAACAATAGCATCTGATTCAGGCTCGAGAATGATAATGGTAAATGGCAATGCAAAATAGGATCTGATTGAGGCTAGAGGATGATAATGGTAAATGGCAATGCAACAATAGGATCTGATTGAGGCTAGAGGATGATAATGGTAAATGGCAATGGAACAATAGGATCTGATTGAGGCTCGAGAATGATAATGGTAAATGGCAATGCAACAATAGGATCTGATTGAGGCTAGAGGATGATAATGGTAAATGGCAATGCAACAATAGGATCTGATTGAGGCTAGAGGATGATAATGGTAAATGGCAATGCAACAATAGCATCTGATTGAGGCTAGAGGATGATAATGGTAAATGGCAATGCAACAATAGGATCTGATTGAGGCTAGAGGATGATAATGGTAAATGGCAATGGAACAATAGGATCTGATTGAGGCTCGAGAATGATAATGGTAAATGGCAATGCAACAATAGCATCTGATTGAGGCTAGAGGATGATAATGGTAAATGGCAATGCAACAATAGGATCTGATTGAGGCTAGAGGATGATAATGGTAAATGGCAATGCAACAATAGCATCTGATTGAGAATGATAATGGTAAATGACAATGGAACAATAGCATCTGATTGAGGCTAGAGGATGATAATGATAAATGACAATGGAACAATAGCATCTGATTGAGGCTAGAGGATGATAATGGTAAATGGCAATGGAACAATAGCATATGATTGAGGCTCGAGAATGATAATGGTAAATGGCAATGCAACAATAGCATCTGATTGAGGCTAGAGGATGATAATGGTAAATGGCAACGGAACAATAGGATCTGATTGAGGCTCGAGAATGATAATGGTAAATGGCAATGCAACAATAGCATCTGATTGAGGCTAGAGGATGATAATGGTAAATGGCAATGGAACAATAGGATCTGATTGAGGCTCGAGAATGATAATGGTAAATGGCAATGCAACAATAGCATCTGATTGAGGCTAGAGGATGATAATGGTAAATGGCAATGCAACATTAGCATATGATTGAGGCTCGAGAATGATAATAGTAAATGGCAACGGAACAATAGCATATGATTGAGGCTCGAGAATGATAATGGTAAATGGCAATGCAACAATAGCATCTGATTGAGGCTCGAGAATGATAATGGTAAATGGCAATGCAACAATAGCATCTGATTAAGGCTAGAGGATGATAATGGTAAATGGCAATGCAACAATAGCATCTGATTGAGGCTCGAGGATGATAATGGTAAATGGCAATGCAACAATAGCATCTGATTGAGGCTCGAGGATGATAATGGTAAATGGCAATGGAACAATAGCATATGATTGAGGCTAGAGAATGATAATGGTAAATGGCAATGCAACATTAGCATCTGATTGAGGCTAGAGAATGATAATGGTAAATGGCAATGGAACAATAGCATATGATTGAGGCTCGAGGATGATAATGGTAAATGGCAATGCAACATTAGCATCTGATTGAGGCTAGAGAATGATAATGGTAAATGGCAATGCAACAATAGCATATGATTGAGGCTCGAGAATGATAATGGTAAATGGCAACGGAACAATAGCATCTGATTGAGAATGATAATGGTAAATGGCAATGGAACATTAGCATATGATTGAGGCTCGAGAATGATAATGGTAAATGGCAATGCAACATTAGCATCTGATTGAGGCTAGAGGATGATAATGGTAAATGGCAATGCAACAATAGCATATGATTGAGGCTCGAGAATGATAATGGTAAATGGCAACGGAACAATAGCATCTGATTGAGAATGATAATGGTAAATGGTAATGGAACAATAGGATCTGATTGAGACTCGAGGATGATAATGATAAATGGCAATGGAACAATAGCATATGATTGAGGCTCGAGAATGATAATGGTAAATGGCAATGGAACAATAGCATATGATTGAGGCTCGAGAATGATAATGGTAAATGGCAACGGAACAATAGCATCTGATTGAGAATGATAATGGTAAATGGCAATGGAACAATAGGATCTGATTGAGGCTCGAGAATGATAATGGTAAATGGCAATGGAACAATAGCATATGATTGAGGCTTGAGGATGATAATGGTAAATGGCAATGCAACAATAGCATCTGATTGAGGCTCGAGAATGATAATGGTAAATGGCAATGGAACAATAGCATCTGATTGAGGCTCGAGGATGATAATGGTAAATGGCAATGGAACAATAGGATCTGATTGAGAATGATAATGGTAAATGGCAATGGAACAATAGGATCTGATTGAGGCTCGAGAATGATAATGGTAAATGGCAATGGAACAATAGGATCTGATTGAGGCTCGAGAATGATAATGGTAAATGGCAATGGAACAATAGGATCTGATTGAGAATGATAATGGTAAATGGCAATGGAACAATAGGATCTGATTGAGGCTCGAGAATGATAATGGTAAATGGCAATGGAACAATAGCATCTGATTGAGGCTCGAGAATGATAATGGTAAATGGCAATGGAACAATAGCATATGATTGAGGCTCGAGGATGATAATGGTAAATGGCAATGGAACAATAGGATCTGATTGAGAATGATAATGGTAAATGGCAATGGAACAATAGGATCTGATTGAGGCTCGAGAATGATAATGGTAAATGGCAATGGAACAATAGGATCTGATTGAGGCTCGAGAATGATAATGGTAAATGGCAATGGAACAATAGCATCTGATTGAGAATGATAATGGTAAATGGCAATGGAACAATAGGATCTGATTGAGAATGATAATGGTAAATGGCAACGGAACAATAGCATCTGATTGAGAATGATAATGGTAAATGGCAATGGAACAATAGGATCTGATTGAGACTCGAGGATGATAATGGTAAATGGCAATGGAACAATAGCATATGATTGAGGCTCGAGAATGATAATGGTAAATGGCAACGGAACAATAGCATCTGATTGAGAATGATAATGGTAAATGGCAATGGAACAATAGGATCTGATTGAGGCTCGAGAATGATAATGGTAAATGGCAATGGAACAATAGCATATGATTGAGGCTTGAGGATGATAATGGTAAATGGCAATGCAACAATAGCATCTGATTGAGGCTCGAGAATGATAATGGTAAATGGCAATGGAACAATAGCATCTGATTGAGGCTCGAGGATGATAATGGTAAATGGCAATGGAACAATAGGATCTGATTGAGAATGATAATGGTAAATGGCAATGGAACAATAGGATCTGATTGAGGCTCGAGAATGATAATGGTAAATGGCAATGGAACAATAGGATCTGATTGAGGCTCGAGAATGATAATGGTAAATGGCAATGGAACAATAGGATCTGATTGAGAATGATAATGGTAAATGGCAATGGAACAATAGGATCTGATTGAGGCTCGAGAATGATAATGGTAAATGGCAATGGAACAATAGCATCTGATTGAGGCTCGAGAATGATAATGGTAAATGGCAATGGAACAATAGCATCTGATTGAGGCTCGAGAATGATAATGGTAAATGGCAATGGAACAATAGCATATGATTGAGGCTCGAGGATGATAATGGTAAATGGCAATGGAACAATAGGATCTGATTGAGAATGATAATGGTAAATGGCAATGGAACAATAGGATCTGATTGAGGCTCGAGAATGATAATGGTAAATGGCAATGGAACAATAGGATCTGATTGAGGCTCGAGAATGATAATGGTAAATGGCAATGGAACAATAGGATCTGATTGAGAATGATAATGGTAAATGGCAATGGAACAATAGGATCTGATTGAGGCTCGAGAATGATAATGGTAAATGGCAATGGAACAATAGGATCTGATTGAGAATGATAATGGTAAATGGCAATGGAACAATAGGATCTGATTGAGGCTCGAGGATGATAATGGTAAATGGCAATGGAACAATAGGATCTGATTGAGAATGATAATGGTAAATGGCAATGGAACAATAGGATCTGATTGAGGCTCGAGAATGATAATGGTAAATGGCAATGGAACAATAGCATCTGATTGAGAATAATGGTAAATGGCAATGCAACAATAGCATCTGATTGAGAATGATAATGGTAAATGGCATTGCAACAATAGCATCTGATTGAGAATGATAATGGTAAATGGCAATGGAACAATAGGATCTGATTGAGGCACAAGAATGATAATGGTAAATGGCAATGCAACAATAGCATCTGATTGAGAATGATAATGGTAAATGGCAATGCAACAATAGCATCTGATTGAGAATGATAATGGTAAATGGCAATGGAACAATAGGATATGATTGAGGCTCGAGAATGATAATGGTAAATGGCAATGCAACAATAGCATCTGATTGAGAATGATAATGGTAAATGGAAATTGAACAATAGGATATGATTGAGGCTCAAGAATGATAATGGTAAATGGCAATGCAACAATAGCATCTGATTGAGAATGATAATGGTAAATGGCAATGGAACAATAGGATATGATTGAGGCTCGAGGATGATAATGGTAAATGGCAATGCAACAATAGCATATGATTGAGGCTCGAGGATGATAATGGTAAATGGCAATGCAACAATAGCATCTGATTGAGGCTCGAGAATGATAATGATAAATGGCAATGGAACAATAGGATCTGATTGAGGCTCGAGGATGATAATGGTAAATGGCAATGGAACAATAGGATCTGATTGTGACTCGAGAATGATAATGATAAATGGCAATGGAACAATAGGATCTGATTGAGGCTCGAGAATGATAATGGTAAATGGCAATGGAACAATAGCATATGATTGAGGCTCGAGAATGATAATGGTAAATGGCAATGGAACAATAGGATCTGATTGAGGCTCGAGAATGATAATGGTAAATGGCAATGGAACAATAGGATCTGATTGAGACTCGAGGATGATAATGGTAAATGGCAATGGAACGAGGATGATAATGTTAATTGGCAATGCAACAATAGCATCTGATTGAAGCTCGAGAATGATAATGGTAAATGGCAATGGAACAATAGGGTCTGATTGAGGCTCGAGGATGATAATGGTAAATGGCAATGGAACAATAGGATCTGATTTAGGCTCGAGGATGATAATGGTAAATGGCAATGGAACGAGGATGATAATGTTAATTGGCAATGCAACAATAGCATCTGATTGAAGCTCGAGAATGATAATGGTAAATGGCAATGGAACAATAGCATCTGATTGAGGCTCGAGGATGATAATGGTAAATGGCAATGGAACAATAGGATCTGATTTAGGCTCGAGGATGATAATGGTAAATGGCATTGCAACAATAGTATATGATTGAGGCTCAAGGATGATAATGGTAAATGGCAATGCAACAATAGGATCTGATTTAGGCTCGAGGATGATAATGGTAAATGGCAATGGAACAATAGGAATTTTTATAATTTACGTCCACCAACATTAAGTCACATCGGATGATGAATGAAATTGGTGAAATGATGCTCAAATGAGTCCGGGGTCCATGGAGCTTAGAGTTACCCGACATTCGTCTATCAGGATAAGGGAAAACCCCGGTAAAAACCTTATCCAGGTAACTGACCCTGACCGAGATTCGAACTCGGGACCTCCTGAACGTGAGGCAGACATGCTACCATCACGCTACCGAGGCGGGCCAATAGGATCTGATTGAGGCTCGAGGATGATAATGGTAAATGGCAATGGAACAATAGGATCTAACTGAGGCTCAAGGCTCTACTTGGGAGCCGAGGCCCCACTTCTAAAACTAGAGAGCTGCCGAAGCGTACCTCGTGGAACTTTTCCATAGGGAAATACCTGAGTAACAAAAGAGCCACCCCTTGTGGGATGGAAGCGGATGCGCCACTTACGCGCTTCAATCCATGCAGGAAGACTACCGATAACCTCAGTCAGGCCACTAGTGATCTAATACACAATGCTACTAGCTTTGCAGGCTAGCACCTGGGACATTGAGGCGTCCCTCAACCCCGCCGAAACCTACGCAACCGAACAACTCCCTTGCGGGAGGGGCTCGGAAAGTTCATCCCGGCGTACTTCTGTTAACGCCAGAAGTACCACGGGTGCTAGGGGTACGCAGCGCTCGCACCACAGCCGCTGAAGGGGTCGGAACCCCTCCCCTACGTACAGGAGATACCAAACCATACTGGATCTTGGGTGTACTTCAGATGAGCTGGTTGGTTAGGACCAACTTAAAATAGCCACACTAGAGCTGGTAATTAAACTACAGACTACCAGCACGACAACCGTGAACGAAATCACTGAGCTACTCTGGTGCCCAAAGATGTGGAATAATAATTTGGTAATTTGAGTCTATTTTCGTAACATCGCTTGGTTGTCGTTTACGGAAAAATTGTTTGTACAAGGATCTAATAAAAAAATAATGAAAAGTCTGTTTTGAGTAAAGTACCATGTAAAAGGAAAGAACCATGCAAAGTGGCAAAATGAACGGGAAGCACAATCAAAATCTGCCCAATGGAGAAAAAGTGTTGTACCACAAATTAAACCATAGATAAACAGAACACAATGGGAAGTTGGTTTTTACTTGCAATTCTTGTCAGGACATGGTTCCATTCTATGTTTTACTGTATCAGATTGACCTTATTGATGAATAATTGCATATTTCAATTGTAAGCAACATCCAGACTTTATTTTTTAGTTAATTGATGGAAATTAATCATTTCTTCACACTAGCCGTATATAGGCTAAGATCTTTGATAGATAGTCAACATGAAAAATTCAATTCCATGGCCAGGATTTGAACCATGGATCTCCTGGTTCCCGTCCAGTCGCTCTAACCCACTGAGTTACCATGGCCAACATGCCGTCCTGACATTAAATTCTCCAGTTGATTCATATTACCCCGGTAAACCTTGTGGTCAACTGGAGAATTTAATGTCAGGATGGCACGTTGACCATGGTAGCTCAATGGGTTAGAGTGACTGGATGGAAACCAGGAGATCCGTGGTTCAAATCCCGGCCATGGCATTGAATTTTTCATGTTCACTATCTATCAAACATTCAGACTGTAGCTCAATGGGTTAGAGTGACTGGATGGAAACCAGGAGATCCGTGGTTCAAATCCCGGCCATGGCATTGAATTTTTCATGTTCACTATCTATCAAACATTCAGACTGTTTTGTTACATATGTGACATCTTCCTGGGATCAAAAGCACTAAGGATAAAGATAAAGGATAGGCAATAAAGGACGCTAATAGCTTCTGCTTAGCATACAGATCTTATGTGAGAGACCAAGACAAAACCTGGATATGTTGCATGTAGGAGTTGCAGATCCACTCTTGAGGTCTGATATAGAGGAAAAAACAGAAAAATGAAATCTGGTGTACCTAGAATTTGGTGAGCATCAACAGATCACCTCTCCAACTGCTATTTCTGTGTTACTGACTTGTCTCATAAAAGGTGTAAGAAAACCAATGTTTTGGCCCATTCCAAAGGATGAAGATGCTACACCTCACTACCCCATATAAAATGGGTTAAATGACGATCAGGGATAAGACTTAAAAAATTCAAAGCAGAAATCCTATCATTAAGACTAAAGCAGTGGAGCAAAACATTTTCAGACTGTTAGCCAGAAAAATATGAAGTGCGAACCAACCACTTGTTGAGCAGGAAAAAATACAAATGCCTCCCCTCCATATTAAGCTTGGACTCATCAAGCATTTCATAAAGGCATTAGATTCAACATCAGATGCAATGAAATACCTCCAGAATGTGTTCCCCAAACTATCAGAAGTTAAGATAAAAGAGTGGAATTTTTGTGGGCCCCCAAGTGAAAAAATTACTTTGTGATGACACATTCATCAGCAAGCTTCTACCAAAGAAAGGCCTGAAAGAGCTTCGTGGATGTTGTGAATGGTTTCCTAGGGAATCACAGAAAGGACAATAACAGGGATGTAGTAACAGCACACTTGACATTGAAGGCAAAGGCCGATTCTTACTGCAGTTTCTGTGAAAAGTCCCTTCAATGTCTTTGGTTGCCGATGTCAAATGCTGACAGTGAGAGACTTTTCTCTACATATAACTTAGTTGTGACAGACAAAAGAACAAGTTTGAAAACCTAAAATATCACAACTTGTTGTATGCTCTAGTTTGGTGATGTCTCATGTGTGATATTTTATTTTATTCATGTTATCCACTGTCTGCTGATTTCAAATAAAATATTTTAATTTGGAAAAAAGGGGTTTTAATAGTTTTGTTACTCTAGTTACCTGTTACTTTTCATTTAAGCCATATCATTACTCATTAATTCTTTCTGAAAATGTTCACGAAGTGAATTTATGGTAAAATATTTACCACAAAATTTCATCAATTAAAATTATTAATGCAAATTTTATAAATAATTGTGACCACAAAATCTTGCCTTTAGATTTAATAAGAGAAAATGTAGGCAGACACATTTTTAAGCACAATGGACATAGCATACATACAATGTCATGTATTTTAACACTATTGTCATATAGACTTATTGCATTTATATTGTTTTAAACGTTGCACTTAAGAATTTTTGTTTAATTTCATGGGTATATGTAAATGAGCATTCATTGTTCCAAATAAATGCATTTTCCTGAAATTAAGAAAATTAATGCTGTTTCCCTAAAAATTTACCATATGCAAAAGTGTGTTTACATAGTGTTTTCAAGCATACATCAGAAACAACAACAAAATTAACTTGAACTAAATTTTGTAACGTAACCCATGGCGTAATAGCCCAAAGCGAGCCTGAGCCTGCCGACCCGACTGCTGGCCTCACGCCCACATATGCAAGGCACAGGTGGGCGATCATCCAACCGATATGGGAAGGACATGTAGTCAGCATCTGCCGGAATGTTAGCTTTCTAGACCAGGGTTTGCTGCCTAGCATAGCTCCTCCATTTCCTCATGCTGATGAGTGGGCACCGGTCCTATAGCCAGGACTTAAAATCCGCACCCCCCAAGGGTAGGATCAATCCCTGGTGCATTCCAGATGCACGAACCAAAGCACATGCTCTAGCCCACTACGCCATGGTGCAGGATGGTGGAATTTTAGTATATAGGACTATTGTGATCCTGAAATAGGTGTTTTCATCTGCTGTGTAAGATTTTAGTATATAAAATACAGAATGTATTATTATTATTATTATTTCCTGATATTAAATACTTTATGATTTTCATTGGGCTTTAAATCTCCAAATTGTATCCTGTGTCAAGATATCGATTCCATAATGAATAAAGACCACCTTTCTGTCTGTCCGGCTCTCAAAACATCACCCACAAGAACAATAACTGAACTATACTGGGAAGCAAGAAAGCAAATGGAATATATCCAAGCTAACGGGCATTAGACTACTACTACTACTACTACTACTACTACTACTACTACTACTACTACTACTACTACTACTACTACTACTACTACTGATTTTCATTTTGAAGTTAAGTGTTCTGTGTATTACGAGGAGTTTTCAGAAGAAAAGATGAAATTATCTGGTTATTACTGAAGTCTTTATTCAAAAGTAATCACCAGAGGCTGAGCACAATTATGCCACTGTTTAACAAACTGAAGGATTTCCTGTGCCCAGAATTCCTTTGGCTGTGACACAAGCCAGTGTTCCTTAGTTCGTCATCCGATTCGAAGCACTTCCCTTTCAGGTGCTTTTTTTAGTGAATGAAACAATGGAAATTGCAGGGCGACATGGCCAGGCTGTAGGACAGATGGACAAGCTGCTCCCACTTGAACTTGGTCAGTAAGAGAATTTTTGCAAATGTTAAGTCAAATAACACAAAGCAGATAGAGGAATAAGCAAGAATAAAGGTCATTTGAGAGCAACATATCACATTATGTATACATCTGCTGTAAATACTGCATTAAAAATTCATGAACATAGAGCATATCTGCATGGTATGTCAGAGAGATAAAATGTGGGCTACCTTTATAAGAATCTAAGCATCTGCATTATTTTTTCATTCCGAAACTAACTCATGAAAAGAACTAACTACAGTACTGTACTTTAAGGAGATGGTTACGGTATCTACGCAAACAAAAGATAATACCCATTACCTTCCCTGAACCAATCAGGAAAGCTTGTCTCCCTATCACTGTCTCTCTCTTTCCCTCCCATATTTTTACATCAGGGGCTTTTTTTTAGCGAATGAAACAATGGAAATTGCAGGACAACATGGCCAGACTGTAGGACAGATGGACAAGCTGCTCCCACTTGAACTTGGTCAGTAAGAGAATTTTTGCAAATGTGAACTCAAATAACATGAAGCAGACAGAGGAATAAGCAAGAATAAAGAAGATCATATGAGTGCAGCACATCATATGTATACATCTGCTGTAAATACTGCATTAAAAATTCATGAGCATAGAGCATATCTGCATGGTATGTCAGAGAGATAAAATGTGGGGTACCATTTTAAGAATCTAAGCATCTGCATTATTTTTTCATTTCAAAACTAAGTTGTGCAGAGAACTAACCACAGTACTGTACTTTAAGGAGATGGTTACGGTATCTATGCAAACAAGAGATAACACCCATTACCTTCTCTGAATCAAGAGGAAAGCTTGTCTCCCTATCACTGTTTCTCTTTCCCTCCCAGATTTTTATATCACGACTGAAGTAGCCTGAGACACAGTATAGTGGAAAACCTTCTGGGACCATATAACCAGAATGGTAAATCTTGGATAATGATTGTTGCAACAATAGATCAAGGTTCCATTGAATATCATGAACAAACACTGAGTGTCCACAACAACGAATACAAAGAACTTTAAACAATAAGAGGGGTAAAATATATTTGTTTGAAATGCATTCCCAGTATATAACTAGGTTTCATATCTTCTAACAGCTTCTCTTGCCAATAAGCCAGGGCATACCCAGGCAGCTCCGGTCCTATTTCAGTGGACGGTAATAAAGTGTTAGGTCGGCAGATGACTTCCAGATGAAATGTTTTACAGTCCTCAAGTCCATATTTGAATCCAGCACCTGGTTAAAACAAATAAAAAGAGTTGCTTATCTCCCAATTAAACAAATTTTAGCACAATTCCAATCAGTGAATTATTAAAAAAAGTTATTTTATTAGTTTTTAAAACTTTTAAACATGGATGTTTCCATTAAATAGCAGCAGTCTGCTTCTATTAACTTACAGGACTAACAAGAGAACTGTCACTATGCTACACCTGTGGGTGCTTGAGAGTTTGATGGCATCATCTCTTCTCTATGTGGGTGTGGAGTATAGCTGGAAGTACTTGAAAATGAGCCCAGAATACTGTCACAAGTGACTGTTTTAATTCATACAAGTGATAGTTCATGTGACTTCAGCAGTATGTGTGATGTCACTCCCCCCACTCCATCACCTGTTGGATAAGTTTGTGTAAGCCGGTTGCTCTCTCTCTCTCTTGGACCATCCTTCGGCCTGGATAGATGGATTTGTCGGCAACCTCTTGAGGCAGGTAACCGGCCGCTGTGGCCACCTATGTAATCTCCTTATTTGTAGTAAATATTTTTATTAAGTGAATTGTACCTTTAATTAGTATTACCATACCTTTTGTTGAACTGTAACCTGATAGAAAACCCAACCTCTCATAAACCTGTAAATGCCACCTTTGATCTGGCCATGTGTTCCTTATCCTTTAACATTCATGGTTAGCCCGTCATTACATAGGTGGCCACAGCTGCCATTACCTTACACAGCCAGGGCATCACGCTCTTTGTGTGCAGGTCTTTGACCTGGCAGGGCATGATGCCCTGGCTGTGTAAGGTAACAGCTACTGCTGCTTTGGAATGAAAATCATGACATTGATCCAAATCCAAAATTATTAAAAGGAATGATAAACCAAAATAAATTGACAACATGGGAGAATATATTCATATGGAAAAATAAGGATCACGTAATGAATTTTGAAATCCCACCAGTAGATAATTTGACAAAAAAGTTCATAGTTCCACCACCAGAGAGAGCGAGCAAACCACAACAGATGCCAGTTGGAAAGAGATTGAAAATGGAGGTGATTGCCTTTGAAACTAGTCTCTCAATAACATAAAAAAGTAAGTGACAAGTATCAATAAACCAACTACAAATAGTTTTTGTGATTAATTTTGACGTCAATGTTACTAAATTCCTCCAAACACATATGTACCTTTGAGCTACTCTCCCCCATGTGCCATCTGGCCATGTGTACCTTATCATTTAACTCGTTAGCCTGTCACAATTCGTAGGAAAATATAGGCATAACACAGCATTGTATGGAGGGAATTTTTAACCCTGATGGGCAGCGGCCTACACATATGTAAGGAGCTCTGTCCTCCACTCTCGGAACGGAGCTTAGAGGTATTATACCATCAAATTTTCAGGTGCACAGCGGTGTGAGTACAGTGACAATTCCCTTGTAAGAATTAATCTTCCAGCAAACTCTCTGATAGAACAGCAGCTGTTTTATCACTGCATTAACTACGAGTTATTGTATCAATGTGATTCTTTCTCTTCTCTGCTCAGTTGTCTGAACTGTTTTATTAGACAGTAAGCAACATAATGCTAAGTATTAAATTATAGATGAGTCATATTTATTACACATCAGCTTCACTTACGTACCTATTTTGAGGACATATTTCGCGAACCATCGTTTGCATCATCGACTCTTAATGCGACTAAAGCTTGATCCAATGGTGTGGGTAGTTCTCGAGTTGCTGCTGCCATCAGTTGATTTTGTGATGAATTTAAATGTGGGGTTGTCTACTCAAAGTTCATTAGTTGGTTTTTTTGTTTTTCTATGTATATTCTCTCCCATATGACGAGTTCACTATGTTTTTGTACGTATTTTAGTAATTCGGTGCTATCTTCAATTTCATGATTTTCAGACCAGAAATGAGCTGCTATTGCAGACTTATCAATATTTTTGTATCTTAGGTGCCTAAAATGTTCTTTCTTTCTAGTGCCTATGTTTCTTTTTGTCCTCCCTATGTAAATTTTTTCACAGTCTGAAGAGGACTGTACTCTACCTTTTTTGGACCTTAAAAATCACAAAAAACATGAAAAACTGGAATTTAGTATTTATAGAAAAGCAACAGACACATCAAAGCAAATAGTTTCAACCCAATTCCACACAAACATGCCACCATCAACAGTCTCACACACAGATTAGTAAACCTAGCCCTCAGCCAGCAAGAATATCAAAAAGAATACCATTAAATCTTAAAAACTGCAATTAAAAATGGATATGGAAAAAGCCTTGTAGATAAAAAATAAAATCATTCAAACTTCAAAAAATATTAAAACAGATCACAGCTCTTTCACCGATGAAACAAGAAATTAGATTTGCTAAATTTACTTACCACCCCTGGGCCACAAAAATGTTCCAAAAAATATTCAAGAAATGCACTATAACACTGCCACCAAAAAACAATTACAACATTAAAAACCTACTTAACAGTAATAATACTGATAAGATAAAACCAGAAGAAAAGTCAGGCATTTACAAGATTAACTGTAAAGACTGAAAAAATTTACATAGAGAGGAAAAAAGAAACATAGGTACTAGAAAGAAAGAACATTTTAGGCACCTAAGATACAAAAATATTGATAAGTTCACAATAGCAGCTCATTTCTGGTCTGAAAATCATGAAATTGAAGATAGCACCAAATTATTAAAATACGTACAAAAACATAGTGAACTCATCATATGGGAGAGAATATACATAGAAAAATATAAAAACCAACTAATGAATGTCGAAATCCCACCAGAAGACAACCCCACATTTAAATTCATCACAAAATCAACAGATGGCAGCAGCAACTCCAGAACTACCCACACCACTGGTTCAAGCTTCAGTGGCATTAGAGCCAATGATGCAAACGATAGTTTGCGAAACATGTCCTCAATATAGGTACGTAAGTGAAGCTGATGTGTAATAAATATGTCTCATCTATAATTTAATAATTGTTTCGCTTCACTGTGGTGTTCCAATACAGTTAAATTTTGATATAATGCTAAGTGTTGTTAAAAGTATAATGTGCATCTAATACTGCAAAAGATGGAAACAAATTTATGGTAGTTAACATAAAAAAAGTAGGTGCCATTGGCATATAAATTTGTTAATTTTAAACATGATTTATAAATACAACACTTAGCATCTGCACATATTCATTACATGTTATTTTTAAAGTTTTCAAATGTGCAATTTAATGAAGAACGTGATAGTAGAACTTATTCAGTTCTTGCATACTGCAAAAAATATGAAAAGCCTTTGGCGTACTTTATGTGCACATCAAAGTAATTCACCCTCTTCCATAAAATACGACACTTATAAAAAATATGAACTTAAATTAAACATTTATAATAAATATATGCTATGGGTGTGGCATCTTCAACATAATAAAATGCTTCCTTCACATGTGATCCAGTTTTTCTAAAATACTCTATTAAGACTTAACTTGCTTCCTTGTCTGTTCCTTCAGTACAAATTTTGTAATCAATTTTAAACTAACTTCCCAGTAAGGCTAATATTTTAAACTTTAACCATAGCTCAGAACTTGATGACAAGTAATATTAACTCACTTTCAAGAAAATCCCATACTAAACTACCCTTTACATGGGAAAATGTTTAAACTACCATCACAGTGAGCTGAGTTGGTTAAAATACCATATGTTTAAGACATTTTCATGACAAACTGTATATCTTGAATTTTCTGGGAATAGCATCTGAAGTCCTTGAAACTATAGATGTAGATCAGAATTGAAAGAAAGACAGAATATGTTTATGAAAGGTGTCCATTACTTTTCATTAGGTCTTTCGGAGTAGGCCATGTTATTTAATTATTGGCTGCCAATGTTTTGCAGGCCATGTGGCCTGCTTCTTCTTCGGCTATGTGAAGAGAAACCAATTGTGCATCTTAATTTATTTTCTCTTCGCTCCATCCATTTCTATTGGTGATGTATTTCTAAGTCCAAAAATGCACATATACACATGAGCAAGCAGACGAACAGCCGGTTCTGGCATTGCAGCCAACATGAGAAAGATATGTAGAACTTGTAGCCAACCTCCGCAAAAATGCCCCAGATATAGGTGACACAGTCTGTGTACAAAGGAACATGGTTTGAGCAGGCTAAAATTTTGTTGTTCATGCACTGCTTTGCACATAATACTACGTCACGACGATAATGGAGTGCTCCATAGGAAATACATGAGTTCGCAGACTGTATCGGACTGGTTCGGCTACTGCCACGAAGTGGTGCATCGTATAGAGCAACAGGATCTTGGGCATCATCGATGTGGAAACAAATGAGGTGCGGATGACGATATGCCCCAACAACAGGAGGGATGCAAATATGCTCTACAGTCTAATTGCTGCGCCCACGATGAAACTTGCGTCGTCCAATTTCGCATTCGTCGATTTGAACGTGACCGGGACCGCCAATTTTCTCCCTTGCAGTATACTTGGTGTCATTTGACATCATGCACATTTTGCGGCAGTAGCCGAACCAGTCCGCGAACTCATACATTTAGTCAGCTGGGTAGTGTAATTTCGGGAAAAGTAAGACTGTTGGCAGCATTGCTTTCAGTGGAGAAACAAGCATAGTTTGACTGCACCGAATTCTTTAGTATGGCTACATTACGCAGTAAGTAAATAAACAAACAATAACGTTAAACGAATGCCCTCCAAAACGAAATTGCACTAAAAGTAACGAAATTATATTAAAAAAACATGGTTGTATATAAAAACATCAAAAAGTGTGAAGGAATTAGAAAAAAAATTGCTGCATCGCATATTAGAAAGAAGAGCCGAAGAAAAGAACATATTCAAAGTTTTATACTTAATCAGCCTTAACAGAATATGCTCTCAACACCTGTCATCACATTGATTTCAACAGAATAAAACTTTCCGCTATTTGTAACAATTACTCCCACAGAATTATACCTCAAAGTGTGGAAATTGTAAAGCATAAAGATAATTTGAACCACGATAATGGAAGAGCCTTGAGTTCTACCTGTCAACCTTTCTTAATTGATGCCATTGGTCCTCCCATCACCAATGGAAATGATAAGCGGAACAAAGAGAATAAATTAAGATGAACAGCGGTTTCTTTGCACATAGGCCGAGAAGAAGCAGGCCAAATGGCCTGCGAAACGTTGGCAGCCAATGAGTATAGGACACGGCCTATACCAGAAGACTTAAAATAAGAGAGCATATTCTTTAGTATTAATTTTTAAAAAATGTAATATTTTTCAAAACAGGTTAAAAAGAATAAAATAACTTTACCCAGTTTTATTTTAAGGTTTTCAGTCTGTTTAAAAAAAGTATATTAAACTTTAAAAAAAAATTATTCAAATTATTATTAAACCCAAAGTGTTACAGAGTTGAATTTAAATGCTTTAGCCCCACTTATACAGATTTACATCTTGAACATATTTCAGGACCTTCAGCTTGAACCTTTGCAATGTCAACTGACCTCAGAGAGGAAGCCACTGCTGTTGAGGTGAGATGACTGTACCGCTATCAAAATTTGGCTTTTCATCTAAAACATTTGCTTAAGAAAGGATTAATACATAATGTACAGAAATATGCTAAATGTTATGCATCTTCCTAACAAAAATTCCAGCAACTGCTTTCCTCACATGTGCTTTTGCTTTTCATATGAATCGTATATGGTAATAAGAATATCGGTTCACTGAAAACCGCTTTTCAAAATGTTTGGTATCTCACCATTAGCTTGCAAGTATATACTAGCTCCATTGTCATTCATAATAGGTAACTCACAAATACTCACAAAAATACTCATTCACAGTAAAGGAACTAATCCTTGTTTCACATAAGCTTTCCCCGTATCTCTTAATGGTCACATGACCTAGTCCCCTCTCATTGGCTGCTGTTGTGGTACAGACCGTTGTGCGGTAAAAATTAGTTTGTTATTTATCATGGTGATATATCTTTATATGTTGGAAGAGAATTGTCAAATTTATAATTTTGTAACCGTTTGAATTAAATATATTACGCAACAGAGTTGATTTATCTGAAATGCATATTAATTCTTAAACGAAGTAAAGAGGAGGTTCCTTTGCTTTCAAGCCCACCTTTATATGACACGATAGCACGTGCTTTGGCAGTAGTGGTGACATATTTGTTTGACTTTCATCACTGACCTTGTTTTGAACTGGATTTGTCATATATTGCCATTCGAAGGTGTGCTGTGCCGAGTACGAGAGCTAAATTATTTTATTGGCCATTAATTGCATGTGTACTTCTTACATTTATTATGGCAGTCTACCGCCAGTTTTTTGCTGTAGCATCGCAAGGGAAAACCTTTACAAACTGGCGAAAAAATAATTGTGGTGCATGTGTTTAATGCACTCACAGAGAAGAATTCGTCTTTGTCAGTGAGAGAAGTCAAACAGCTGTGCTCTGAACTTACAGGTGTAAGTGTTAGGTCCGTAGGAACATCGCGACGTGAAATTGAGACAACCGGAAAACTTACCACTCCAGGCAAAAGCAGGAATAAACAAAAGTGCATGCTCAGAGAATGTGATTCGTGAAAAGTGCTGTGCATCGTCATGTGCATAGTTTTTTTCTTTAGAAACGAACTCCCTAACATAAATAACATTTTGCCTGCTGTAAATGAGGATGCAGATTTACCAAATTTCAGCAGATCTAGTCTGTACAGATTGCTTATACAGCTGGAGTTTGTGAATGAAAAGAGAGAAAAATGTGCCAAGAGACAGGGCGATATTGCTGTGTGGCGAAGATGTTCTTTAAGGACAATCAGACTGTACCGGGATACAAGTCGCAAAATATACTACCTTGACGAGACTTGGGTGAATGAAGAACACACGAAAAGTATGGCGTGACACGACTTTTAAGACTGAAATACAAGCATTTTTGCAAGGTATGTGTCCCATTGGAAAAAGCTGAAGGCCTTTCATTATAGACTTGTTTCAGTTTCATTGCTCATTCATTCAGTTTCAACTTGCTCAGTTTCATTATAACTTGTATTTTTGCATGCCTTCCTATCCTTATTTGTATGATTTTATCTATCTTCCCGGCAATTTATTATGATGTTTACTGCAGGTTTAAATGTGACGGGAAGGTACCGCCTATGGCCTATGGCGCGAAAGTATTAGCCAATTAGGGTGAGGGGGAAGTTAGCTGCATGCGGAGTGATACATGTCAGCAGGGCAAGGTTATATGAAACAGAGATTAGATGCACAAAAGACACTCATCACTAATCATTTACAATCATACCAAAAGGGGGTGTACTACAATGGTATAGTATTATTTAATTCACTTCCAACTTCAATAAAGGATTTACATACGAGTAAAAACCAGCTTAGGACAGCTATAAAAAGATACCTTATTACTCACACGTTGTATACAGAGGAAGATTTCATTCAGGCAAAGAACACTTGTAATAGCTAAAGTACTGTTATAAATATGACAAAAACAATTACTGTGTGGTAAATATATAGAAGTAGACACATCATGGTATATTGTTAGTTAGACATATTTGAAATTACATCACAGTCCATCATTTTGTAAATATGTATACAAATATATGTGACAAAAAATGTAAGTTTGACATGATCTGTATCTTTGAGTTAGACTATTCTCGATATAGGGTCTACAGATGAAATACCATCAACATGTATACTAACAAATGAGGACACCAGGTACTGCTAAGCACACTTTGAATACTAAGTAGTTGGCATAGTATTAACATTACATTTAGAATATTGTTGAACACACACACAAACAACTGAACTATAACTGCTCATCACAACTCATACTTAACTGTACATGACATGTTTACATTTACTTTCATTGTCCATTGAAGACTTCATAACTTTTTAAATATCCTTTCTCGGTTTACTTAATTCAACTGACCGATTGACTTTGCCAGCCAGTAGTCAGCTCCTTATATAGGAGTGAAATCAAGGGCGGAAGGTTCCTGAGTGGCACAAAACAGAGTTCCCAGAATTGACAAAAGGCACATGATTTCTCAGACTATTGTTTGACAGTAATTAATGCAGGTAGTCAATATATGTGCTAATCCCTCCCAACAGGTGATTAGCCTCACAGCAGCAGTGGCACTGCTCCTTGTTCAGAGAAAGAAAGGAGGGAAGGAGGGAGGGAGGGAGGGAAGGAAGGAAGTACGAGGGCTGTTCAATAAAGAATAATCACAATGTTTTTTTTTTTTTTTTGACAACATACCTTTACTCATCCTCATAATTTTGATGGTCCTTCTCAAAATAGTCTCCCATGAATGTGATACACTTGTCCCAGCATTTTTGCCAGTCTTCAAAGACATGCTGGAAACCATTTTTTGAGAGATCTTTCAAAATCGCCCCCGCAGCCTTCACCACTGCTTCTGATGATGGATAATGCCTACCACGAAGGCATTTCTTCAAGTTAGGGAATAGAAAAAAGTCACATGAGGCTAAATCCGGACTATAGGGAGGGTGAGGGATGCACTTCACGTTGATTTTTGCAAGATATTCAGCAACGACATTGGCAATATGCAGCCATCTTGGAACTCATCACGCACAAACATGTCTCATGTGTAATGTTTCTGTCACCAAAGTGTGGGTGGCACCCAATTAAATGTTCAGTATTTCAGAAAGTGATCTTAAGGTAATTCGTCGATCCTCTCTCACAATGGCTGCAGCAGTGTTGATGTTTTCTTCCGTAAGAGCAGTAACTGGAGCACCGGGTCCACCTTCCTTTGAAATTGATTGTCTCCCCTCTTTAAGCATTTTAAACCATCTTCGAGCTATGCTGTAGAAAGAACAGACTCTCCATAGGCCTCCACTGAAGATTTGTTGAGACGAAAGCAGAATTTTAAAGCTGCATATTGTTCCTCGCATGTTACCTCCACAACAGTGGTAGGTGATACTGAACATGTCTGAACTTGCCTGGTTCTCACAGGCGGGAACCAGGAGTACCAACAATGAAACTACTACGGCGTGTTTATTTCACATTAAGCTAACAGAACATAATAAGATTAAATTTTAGTGTGAAAAATTATGACTGTAAAAAAATTATGATCATTTTCTATTGAACAGCCCTCTTAAGTAAGGAAGAAGTCGAAGACTCAAAGCAATTGTCCATTCTGAGACAGATATACTAGTTAAGGAGTACGAAAGAACTCAGAAATAATTCCATTCTTAGACAATATGCTTTTCTAACAGAAAAAAGGTTATGAAGTGCACAATAAACCTTTCTAACAGAATACACATTGGAAGTATCAGGGGTCTGAAATGATTCTCCGCAGTGAGGGAAATGTGCCAATATGCTCACTCACAACAGTTAAGTTGGCAATGGTCAACATAAAGATCACTTCACAAGCAGAAAACAATATTAACTCCACTTTACAAAAGCACCCTTCTCAGTGTGGTATTCAAGCGGTAAGAGGAAAGAAGGATGATCTCTACCTGCTTGAAGATCAATGCTCCTCTGTACTTTTGCTACCAACTTAACTACACCCATATGTGTCCGAGTACATGCGGGAGACTCATTTGAGACACCCATTACATCATGCAACTCACACTTTTTCAAACCAAATGCATTAGGGCTCTCAAAATGTACTGAACAGTAAATTATGGAAATCGTAATGATTTACAATGGCCTTTGATAAATCAGCCTTGCTTGTCAACACACATAATGATCAGTTATCCTATAAATCCCCAAGATGTATTATTAACTCTAGTTGAAATTCTTAAATGATAGTTTCAATTTGTTTAGAAAGCAATCTGCTGCCAACCTGGTCATTGCAAAGAAGTTCCACTCTATCTTCTGCTATAGAACCAGTTTCCTGACGTTCTGGGTCAGTGCGTTCAGTGCCAGGCGAGCTTGGTCCTGCCACAGAACCAGATTCAGATCCTGCACCCAGGACTTTCTCATAAACATGCTCAGCCACTTTGCGGACTTGGATAAAGTCATTGGCTATTAGTCGGTCTCTGAAACAAAATACATAAGTTTCGATAAACTTTAGTTAATTGATGGAAATTAATCATTTCTTCATACTAGCCGTATATAGGCTAAGGTTTTTGATAAATAAGGTTTTATTTTTTATTTATTTTTTTATTGATAAGGTTTTTGATCCGTGGTTCAAATCCCCGCCGTGGCATTGAATTTTTCATGTTGACTATCAAAAGCCTTAGCCTATATATGGCTAGTGTGAAGAAATGATTCATTTCCAAATTAACTGAAATAATAAGAGTTAAATGATGAAGCCTGGGACTCAAGTACTTACGACAGTGTTGCCACAAAAGGTGTATCCAAGTCTAAACAAGAAAATATCTCTAGTACATAGTCTTATGTGCCCATTTTCTTATATTTCCTTTCTCTCTTCCCCTTAAACACTGTCTGTACTGCGAGAAGGTATGCTTGAGGCCTTTCTGTTATAACATTATTTATTGCTTCTAGATTGGGACCAGTCACTTTAGAGCATCCAGTGTCTCTTTTTGCTAGTAACTTATCCTGAATCTCGGAAATGTTTGATGCACCTATTGGTTTTAAAAGACATAAGGATACCAACATTAATAGACATCTTAATTAAGTGTGAGAATGACAAAAGTTTATATCGTATACCGATAAAACTTAAGACGTTTATGTTGCAAATAAAAGTATGTCAATTTTGATGGTACCTGGACATTTGACAACATTACGCTCCGAGGGACTTGTCTGAATGCCGGATAGCGTTACATAAACTCCTCTATGCAGCGGTTTAAACTATATTTATATGTTGCACCAATTTTAATGCTGGTACGAAAGTAGCATTCAACCATGAAGGCGCGGTGGTTCGTGTTCATATCCAGGGGAAACTGATTATATTAGTTACTAGAGCAACCACATTGAGAGCGCTGTAATTTGCTTACTGTTCCACAAAAATTACCGCTTCTTCAGCGTAGAGGGCACAACGATTTCAAATATAGACTCACCAGTCAACTAGGATGTCATTCTTGCTCAATCGGAGGGTGGGACATAATGAATAAAAATGAACACCATGTATATTTGACATATACTCTCTCAAAATATATTTATACAGCTACATATATAATTTTCTATGCATTCATGCCTTTGCATAGTCTGCCAATTAGAAAGTAATGATTTCAAAACAACATTGTTTACAATTTACATTGAAGATGCAGACTTTTCAGCATACATAACAGTGCAACAACTAAGCCTTATACAATATCTATTGCACCTTTTTCTGTTTCAAAAATTAGTAGTATGGATACATCTATTATAGTTCATGCTTCTCCACAGTTGCATTCATATAGTCACCAAAATGTTGCAAATATTTAGTTCAAGACACTTACTTCTTCAAACTCTTTACTCCAGAGGAAGCATGTGGTTGAAGATAAAATGGAATTTTAATGAATTTTGGTAGATTTTTCTCCACAACTATATCAACGACCCATGTAGGCACCGTTTCATTCAAAAGTACACCTTCAGTCTCTCCACCTGCATCTTTCACCAATAACCGATACAGTGTTCTTCCACCAACCTCACTGAAAAACAGGTGTCAATTATAAGGAAACAGAAATGCATTATTTTTAATATTATAATTACATTCAGTGACATTGTTAAGCTGCTGAACAGTTTTACTAGTACAATTGCTATCCAAACTAATCAACAAGACAATATACACAACAATACACACAACAAATGTCATGTCATGTCATGGCCATCAGCCCATAATTAATTCCAAAAAATCTTCAACACACAACAATTCTTGCACCTCAAAATAGATTTACTATCAGAAATTTGTTAAAAGGCCCCCCAAAAAATTCAATTACTACCAAAGAAAAACCAGGAATCTATGAGATCAAATGTGAAACTTGCCCTAAAATTTATATAGGAAAAACAAAAAGAAATATTGACATCAGAACTAAAGAACATATAAGAAACATTAAAAATGGTGAAACAGAAAAATCAGCAGTGGCTTTTCATTTTTTGAATACTAGACATGACATCAACTTGGAAACATCTTTAATAAAATATGTTAATCATCTCATAGACCTTTCCTTATGGGAAAAAATCTTCATTAACAAAAATCGTCAGAGTCAAGAATTTTGAAACTCCACTTGTACTTTGCAAGTATATCATGCCATCTATCGACGATACAGAGAAAGAGGAAACCACTACAATTTGCACTAGTTGAGTTCCAGCTGATAAGAGGAAAAGCTCTTGAAACATATCCTGTGAAAAAACAGTATGAGTGAAGCAGTGTATCAATATCTTCTCAATTCACTTTTGTAATCCATCAATGATTTCTTTGTAGACATTCTTTAAAATGACATTTTGTGCAACCTTTATTGTAAATTTTGAGCATGCATTTCCATGATGATTGTATAACCCTATGTTTATGCAGAGCTGATGATGCAGGACCATGTATTGCCACTTTAACATTTGCGTTCAGAGCCATCCTTTCTAATTTGTATAAAATAAATAACTGTAAATAGCCAATTACTAATGATGCTGCAAGTACCTAAATATAACTGGAGTATGTTCAGGAACTGAAAAGTACTCATTTCCTCCACGAGTTTGGTTTGACTGTTCTTGGCAATCTGTATCATCATCCACTTGGAGAGGCCTCCACCAGTGCTCTAACAGTGCTTGGAGCAAAAGGTTTCCGTAATTCACTGAAAATACAAATTTAAAGTGAAATTTAAACACTTAAGTGCACATTTATAAATTCAATCAGTTAACTTATAAGTTCAAACTTTAACACCAATCTGTAGCACAATAGTACTTGACGTGTCCTATATCATGTACTATTATCAAAAGGATGAATAAATACTACTACTACTGTTTTACTTAACTGTCTTTATTGATTGTTCCCAAAACCAGAGTAGAAATATAAATACTCCTGATCATAACAGGGCAGAAATACACGCAGATAATCATGCAGATTACCTATGCTCAAAATCATTTTATTCTGCACAACATCTGAATGACAAATTTCCTGATAATGCTTGTGCAGCTCTGTAAGCATACTCTAACTGTTCCAATGATAAATCTTTGTCAATCTTTGATACCTGTTCAAAAGCTATTTTAATATAGATACGCGTATGTAAAATATGAAGCTATTAACAGGGAAGCAAACAAACATATACAAATATAATAATTTGTAACTTAAAAAACTTCACTTATCTTTTAAGAAATGACTGTATTTCTTGCAAATTGAATAGAGTTGCGATTTCATGAATAAATCATCCACATCATCAGCTCGAACGGGTGATGATGTGGATGATTTATTCACGAAATCCCAATCCTATTCAATTTGTAAGAAATATGGTCATCATTTCTTAAAAGATAAGTGAAGTTTTTTAATAAATACGTAAAATATGAAGCTATTAACAGTGAAGCAAACAAATATATACAATTATAATAATTTGTAACTTAAAACTTCACTTATAAGAAATGAGGATAATTCTTATAAATTTTCCAGGATCGCAATTTCATGTATATTCATACACATCTTCAGCTGGACTTTGGTACATAGGAAGTCTGCTCATATTGATAATTACATAAAAAAATAAGTTTTAACCCTTCTTCACATAAATTTGCAGTTTTCAATAGTTTGATTTATAGATTAATAAATATACCCCTGAATAAAGATGAATTTAATAAAGAATATAAACATATTAATACTGCTTTAATTACTGGTTTTAATAAAGAATTTATAAACAAAAAAATTGAAAAATTCAAATATCAAAAAACTGTTAATGATTTTTCTACCCTTAAAAAAATAAAAGACAATTATAATTTTAAAACATTTACTTACCATCCTTGGGTTAATAAACATTTTCAAAGAGTGTGGTATAACTTTAGTTCCTCAAAATAAATATAGTATTAAAAATTTATTGCATTTCTCTATAAAAGATAAAATTCCTAAAAATAAAAAAAATCTGGTATTTATCAGCTTAATTGTTTTTACTGTGATAAAGTTTATATTGGTAAGACAAAACATAATTTACAAAACCAGATTGAAAGAACATTTTCATAATATTAAGTATAAACAAACTGATAAATCGGCCGTAGCAGATCATTTTTGGTCATTTAACCATGAAATAAATCCAGAACTTGAATTATTAAAACAATTAAATGGTCTGATAGATTTAATGGTTTGGGAAAAGATATTTATTTTAAAAAACAAACATCGCGTAATGAATTTTGAAATACCAGCAGTAGATTCTGTTTTTAAATTTGTTTTATTTTCAGATTTTGATAGCACTAACAGAACATATCAATGTCTAGTGTTTAGTAACTATGGCAACAGCTTTGTTTTCCCAGCTGAAGATGTGTATAAGTTACACGAAATCTCGATCCTGGAGAATTTATAAGAATTATCAATTTCTTATAAGATAAGTGAAGTTTTAAGTTACAAATTATTATATTTGTATATAGATATGCATATTGAGGAAACATGCAATAAATGTTATCCATTAGGAATGTTAAGACATACTGACAGAAGCCAAGTGGAAGATGACCAAAAAAAAAAACTAATTTTATATCATATATATCCCTGCCTTGTTTTTCATATTGCTTATATACAAGATGTTGATAAACTACACCAAAATATTTTCAGAGGAAGTGAAGATATCTTAAATAATTTGAGATAGGAGACTTATGGCTTGTTGGTTCAAATGTGGAAGTTACAGCCAAAGTTGCTGAAGTGCCAGTATGACAACGCTAATGATAACACATGAGTGCACAACACACTAATATGAAGAGAAGTGTCAGAGCATTCCTTCTGGTGCAGTGATTATGACCTTAGCTTACAAGGTAAAAATGTTTTATAGTCTGTGAGGTTTAACTAGTCGTGTGCCTTTTAGAAAGAGAAAGGAATACTGACCGCTCACTCTATGACGTAGCGGGCAAAGCAGACACCCCAGCCAAGCGTGCATCAGTGGCGGAGTGCCCCTTCTCCACTCCGTCCGATTGTTGCTCATCCCCCCGATTCACAGTCAGAAATTTCAAACGAATCTTAGTTTTCTTCTTCCGATTCCAAGTCTTTTAAATTTATAACTAATCTGTCTGTAATTTCATCTATCAGACCGTCTTTTCCCCGGTAAAACTATTCAGTGTTTTGTACATGCTCACACGTGCTTTTCAAGTTTTCTGGGGACACTTTTAAATGAAATGTTATGTTTGGCATCATCATTCTTCACTTGTGCCCAAATAAGATCTATAGCATTAAAGTTGCAGTGATAAGGTGGCAATCTTACTACGGTATGACCGTGTACCTCTGCGAGACTATTTCATACACTTTGAAATTATCCTTTTCAGTTTAACTAATTCGTATAGCACTGGATTTGTCACTTGTGGATCAAACTCAATATTCCTATAACGAAGCCATTCCTGCATATGGGATTTGAGTGAAGATGAAGTGGGTGCTTTATTAATTTCTATGGAATGATAAGGGGCATTGTCCATAATGATGACATCACTAGACGGGATGTTAGGTAGAAATGTATTAACAAACCAATCCTTGAAAATATTACTATCCATTTCTTCATGGTAGTCTTTGGTTGAATTTGACTTAAAAGTTAGCAAAGCATTAGGAATAAATCCTGGTGAATATCCAGCATGTTCATATATAATTGGCTGCCCTTTGCCGATTGGTGTTTTAAGAGGGAAATCAGTTACATTTTCATCAGCAATGCACTTCCACACCGTATTTCTCGTATGGTTTATATTTAACCAAGTTTCGTCAAAGTATACTATAGGCCTACCTGTAGATCTCAGTTCTTACATTCGTCTTAAAAATTTAAATCTTTTAGAAACAATATCCATTCGTTCTATTAAAAAGTGTATTCCCTGTGAATTTTTACCGTAACTGAAATTAAGCCTTTTAAGAATTTGTTTAAGAGCCACACGCTTCCTTTAACTAAGTTTTTAGTCCGTACGATACAGCGAATAGATTGTTCGCTTAATAGCAGCAGCTGTGAGTGAATCAATTTCTGTTGTTCGCAGTCTTCTATTAGGGCGCTTCTTGCCTGGTGTTTGCAGTCTACCACCGCTAGCTTCTGCATTTTTGTCTTCTTTTAAAATTCGTTGGACAGAACTAGAAGAAATACCTGTAGCAGCAGCAGTTCACTCAACGATGATCGTCACTGAAATAGTCGGCTTTCCACAATTAAAAGCTTCACATTCACCACTGACGAAACCGTGAACTATAATTTCCCTAGAATCTGATTTTAGAACTTTCCCTCGATATTCAACTTGAAACAACACAAACACAACTAAAACTACAAGAAAATAATTCAACATTATATCCATATGTTGCAGCAATGAAAAAATTTTGTGTGTCGTATAAATCCACAAAACAATAAATGCACAGTTCTATCGCTCATACGCCACTGACAACCTTTAATCAACACACAGCGGAGTGGGGGTTGCCAGCGTCTACTTTCCACGAATCACGACAAAGCAGTGGTTGCTGACCCACCCACGTATGCTAGACAAGGACAGCATTCTGTGTTAGACAAGGATAGTAGAGAATACGCCAAGTTAAACCTCACAGACTTTAGTCCCCTTCACTGTTTTGTCTTTTTGTTTGTTTCTTTGACTGTTTTCTTAATATTTTGTCTAAGCTTTTAATTGTTATATAAATGTATGCATTTTACAGAGTAATTTCACCATGTCAATGCAACTAATTACAATTCTTTCTAACAAAAGTTGAATCCTGCTTAATACTTGCAAATGCCTTACGTCTAAATGGGAAGCAGTTTAAAGAGTGAACGAACTTACATAAAATAAAAAGTAAATGCAACTCTTTACATCAGGTTTATCGGAGCTCCTTGACATGGCAACCTGTGTTTTCAATGCAAAGTTGACAGTGGCAAAGGAACAACTGTCATACACATTCTCCATGTTGTCATACAGTATCCTGAATCAAGGAAATCATAGTAGTCTTATTGCACTGACCAATCAGATTCACATTCTTAGTTACGAATCACATCATTTCTTCCTATTAGAATTTAAAGATGAAGGGAAAAAAAATTAACTATATGACAAGAAACAAACCAATGACCTTTGGAACACCATTTTTCAGAGTTTTGGATTGGACCATCAGGGCCCGGTTGCATAAAAGATAATCTTAAGTTCAAACATATGAAAATGATCTTCAGTCAAGCTGAACTTAGAATTTTGGTTGTATAAACATTCATGGCCTTTTGATTTAAGATCAAACCTAACTGGTGAATTTTCTCCAGTTAACTTGATTGAACTTAGATCAGCAGAACTGCAGAATTTACACAATAGTTTCTGAGAAGAAATAAGTAGTGCAGCTTTAAATAAATAGTAAATAAAGCATTTTTGTGGTTACTTATATAAATAATTGGCCTCTTTATTTCACAAACGTATGTTAACAATGCATTGTGTTCATAACCTATACATTTTTATTATTTTCAGAATTCAGATTACTCTGATATCTCTGATGATTACAACTTTCAATTTGAAAGGTCTCCTCGTGTTTTCCAACATAGAGGAAATTCCATCTCAGAACTAAATGACAGAAAATTCAAAATATTCCGACTATCAAAGCATGTAGTTGAAGAACTGGAGCATAGGCTACATGCACAAGAACACAAACCCTGAGGAAATATGCACTTAATCCAATATTTTTGATCCTTCTCACATTATGGTTCTATGCAACTGAAATTTTCCAGATGGTGATTAGGAATATATTCAATATAAATAAAGGGACTGCGTTTAGAACAATACACAAAGTTACAAGAGAGATTGCAGCTTTAAGATCTCATTTCATGAGGATGCCTATGGCAAAGGGTGAAATAAGAAGGGTTATGCGAGATTTAAAGTTAGCTGAACGCATCTTCTCTTTTGCTTGAACTTCCATTTTGTGTTTCTTTTCCAACTCACAGTATTGTAAACAGACAAAAATGAAAATGATGTACATTGGGCATATAATGGAGATAAAGTAAGCCAAATAATTAACTTTTGATAAACTGTTTCAATATGGAGTAAATTCTTATACTGTTTATTTAAAATAACATTATTTCTAGGACAAATAAGCATAAAGCGAAAGACTTATTTAGTTTTTGTTATGTCTAGATTGGCTACTCTGTGCACTTGAATTAAACCGTGTCAAGTAATTCCGATAATTCTTGAATCCTTTCGATACAACACAAAAGTTGCAACATGTTTGGTGATGTTACCACATTTGTTTTTGTGATCTCGGATCAGTACTAAACGGCATTCATCTGATCTAAGATGAGCATTTTACAACCCACGCAGGTTCGTAAACTTAGTTCAATTTTGATCTTCGACTATAAATGAACTGCAGTTAGCGATTTTAATGCAACCGGGCCCAAAAGTTACAAAAACAACACTAGAGTAGACTATATGATGCAAGAAGGCAGTTAATTGATGTTCATTGTCGCACTGGCAGGTATTTAGTTTGAGATCTTAGAGATCTTTAAGGCATTCTTGAGAGCACCAATAACGAGATACTAAGAATCAATATTTTTGTACTCAGGAAGCAGTTTTAAAGACATTCTACTCCAATAATTTCACCCACCTTTTTTAAATACAAACTTATCAGCATCTGATGCCCATTAGGTTTAACTCAATTAACTGCATTATGCTTGGCCACCGACCTATCTCGACTTGCTTATATTTTTCACATCTATAATCGCTGAAATTATTTCAGTGCAGTTCATTAACACCCTGTATAATGAGTGTCTTATGTTCAATTTTCAAGTATATATGCTATTAAACTGTACACCTCTTTGACATGTTCTATGTTCATAGGCCTTTGTGACTACAAGTGAACTCTGAATGCAAATCAATCTAATATAATGTAATCATGAAAACATAAAAATGCTTACCTTTCTGATCAACACTGTCATTTGGAGCCAATCCGGCCTCTTTAGCTGATACCCAAGCAGAGAAACAGTCATTTTCATCTTGTCCAAGGTGAATGGTAAGCATCTGTATAAACAGTAAAGACACTACATGTTTCAAATATTTTTTGCTAATGAAGGAATTATATCAAAATATCAGTTTTAATCTTTTTCCTCAGATGAAGGTAGAGTAATCTTTCTCCTCTGCTGCTGAATCCAACTTTCTAACAAAATGTTACCAACGATAGAGACATTACAGTAACATCTGAAGTGAACTTAGCTCTATTTCTTAGATGTGTGTTCATATAACATGTACTGGTTTGTGATCCAAACTTGAGAGATTGTTTGTTCTTGCCAGTAAACCTAATGTCATCAGAATTTCTTCACCATGTAGGGGAGGGGTTCAGCTGCTGTGGTGTGGGCGCTAGCACTTGTACTTGTACTTCTGACATTACTAAGTATGTCAGGCCTCATGGGAGCTGTTCGGATTGAATTGGACTCGACAGGGTAGTGGTTCCCGACACCCACGGGCCCTGGGTATGTTTGACTGGCTTGGCCCCCCAGACAGGCTTGAAATATGCCTGAAAAAAGAATCCTGGTCACTAGTCTGCAGAGCTAGCAACAATGTGAGCTAGAACACCTGCGCTCCTACCGAGGTTGTTTGGTAGTCATCCCTGCAGGTTTGACGCCCATAAGTGGCATATCCACTTCCACCCAAATGGCGGGGGGGAGGGCTATGTATAAATAGGTATTGGGCTAATGGAAACACTCTCAAGACCAAGTGGTCTCCAGCTAACTGAGGAATGGTAGACCTCAGCATTTGTCTTTTAAACATCTGCATAACCAGAAAGCACAATGGCCAAAGTGCCTCTAAAATAGTTCAGCCCAGAGTAAGAATTGAATTTCAGCATGGCTGGCAAAGGACACTACTTGACCACTTAGTAAATACTGCATGGAGTGTGTTTACTGTTGAACAACAAGGCACAAAGACTTTGAAAGCTAACCTAATGAGAAACATTCCGACTGTGAAATGACATGCACTTTCAAAATACAATGTTCAAGTAGAAAGATTTTACTGTCCACCACAGGAGAGAAAGTCTCTGAGGCCTGAGATGCAGGGAGATTGCAGAAGGTTACCACACCCTCCCTGGACAGGTTTATGACACCCCATGTCAGTACAGTTACAGATCATTCAAAAACATTCTGATGGGTTCTACTTTTGTGAATGAATCTTCTCGGTTTTAGTGTAGAGATTGAATAGGGTGCATGCTTTTTTAACGGTTCTGCTCCTTGTGTAGCATGCGTTCCCTGTCACACACATTCGCTGTCCTTGTCCCACTGTGTAAGGGAGCACATTCTTTTCAGGGACCTTCTTTGCATTGCTGGACAGTAGTCATAATGGTGTCACCTCCAACACATCTTAAGCATTGCATTTCTCAAACTGAGAAACTTCTGCTTCAAGCTTTGTTGCATTTAGTATATACCTGAAGAAATGTCAAACTCAATATCAATGGGAACCCTGCAGAATGCATTATATAATTTAAATTTGTCTGATTTGAGAATGTCAGTGGCAATTATTAACTTTGTTCTTTTTTCATTCATTTTGTAGTTTAACACATCAAGTTTATTCAGAAATAGAAAATGATAAGGAGCTCTTTAACTTTAAATTACTATTATATTTGGGCTTGCTATTTCAATAACATTGTTTAAATGTGCATATACAAAAACATTTCTGCATGTAAGTTGGTTACCCATACGTTCAAACAGTCATGTAAACAATAACTGCTATTTTATATTCCTTCAGCAAGCAATTACAAATTATATTAATAATATAAAATTAACAATTGCACCACAGAGGATAATCTAAATAGAATAATCCACAGTCACAGATATAATCAAGAACATATGTAAGTCTCACTTACCAAATCTACAAAATTCATCACAATCAAGAAACTTCTGGTAGACAACCAAGCTAACTATTCTTAGAAAGTGCTTGCTACCTTGCAGCAGAAGAGTTAAAAGAACAACATGTGAGCTACTGCAACAAGTATACAAGCAAAAATATAATACTTCAAGACTCAAATATAAACATGCTATCCTCAATGCAAAGACAAACTGCTGGAAAGAAATCTGCTCCTCACAGAATCAAAATCCATGGAAAATTATCCATAAACTTTCTACAAAGACCGAGAATTTTAACAAAACTCTTAGTACGGTTGATACAGGTAATGGATTCACAACAACTCATTTTGAAACAGCATCAGTGTTATGCGACGCATTTTTTCCCAATGGACTCTGATAACAATCAACTGTCTATTCGACAACAATCTCTTAATCAACCTAAAGCAAAACATGACGTGCCCTTCAATGAGAAGGAAGTGGTATGTATTATTCAAAGACAGAATGATAAAAAGTTCCCAGGTATGGATGCTATCTCTGCGAACATAGTGCATTACATTCATTTTGCTTTACCGCAATTCTTTGTCACTGTATACAATATGCCTAGAATTAGCCACGTTTCCAGAAGCATGTGAAGCAGAAACCACAGATTTCCGATAGAAGGTAAGAAAGGGATGATAAAATCATCTAAATTATTAATAAGTAATTGGGAATATATGATATAAGAAATAAAGTCAAAAGGAATATTCTAATAGGAATAACGTGTAAATGAAATAAATATAGGGAAAAAGTTGCCCTAAGTTAGAATGGGCAGACGAGGCCGGATATGTAAGCAATAAGACAACAGAGGCCCAAAATTCCTTCGCCAGCATGGAGCCACAAATAATAATGAGGTTTAAGGAAAATATGTAGAGACAGGATGCAGTACCATTATGATGTCAAGGGGTCATACAACTTTAGGGGGTGGACCCATGACTGCTGCACAGTTGAAGGTGAATGGAAATGGCCAATAAGGTAAAATCGTGGAAATGAACTCCCCAATAAAACTTAGCGTAAACCATGTGATAGGCGTGAAATAGAGAAGAAATAGAAAAGGGGTGGAGATAGATAAACAAATCTAGGAAGAAGCCAAGAGTAGGGCGAAGTGAGAAGCGTCACTCGGTTGGTTACAATGCAAGGGAGAAGACACGTTATACCTTGTTTCACGTAAGCTTGCCCCGTAATCTCTTAACGGTCACGTGACCACATCTCCTCACATTGGCTGCTGTTGTGGTACAGACTGTTTTGCAGTAAAAATTAGTTCGTTATTTAACATGGTGATATATCTTTATATGTTGAAAGAGAATTGTCAAATATTTACTTTCATAACTGTTTCAATTAAATATATTACGCAACAGAGTTAATTTATCTGAAATGCATGTTAATTCTTCAACGAAGTAAAGAGGAGGTTCCTTTGCATCTAGGCCTGCCTTTCAGATGACACAATAGCACGTGCTTTAGCGGTAGTGATAACATATTTGTTTATATGACTTTTATCACTGACCTTGTTCTGAACTGGATTAGTCATGTATTGTCATTCGAAGGTGTGCTGCGCGAGTGCGAGAGATACGTTATTTTATCCATCGTTTATTGCACGTGTACTTATTATATGTATAATGGCAGAGTCTACCGCCAGTTTTCCACTAAAGCATCGCAAGGGTAAACCATTACAAAGCGGTGAAAAAAGAATTGCGTTGCATGTGTTTAATGCACTCACAGAGAAGAATCCGTCTTTGTCAGTGAGAGAAGTCGAACATTTGTGCTCCGAACTTACAGGTGTGAGTGTTAGGTCCATAGCAACATCGTGACGAGAAGTTGAGAAAAACAGAAAAGCGCGTGCTCGGAGAATGCGATGAGTTCGTTAAAAGTGCTGTACGTCATCATGTGCATAGTTTTTTCTTTAGAAACGAACTCCCTAACACAAATAAAATTGTCTGCTGTAAATGAGGATGTAGATTTACCAAATTTTAGCAGATTTGCAAGGTATGTGTTCTGGTTTAAAAAATCCCAGTGGAAAAGGCCAAAGACTGATTGTCACTCGTATAGGAAGTGATAGTGGTTTTGTGAAGGATGGTCTACTGCTGTTTGAGTCAAAGAAAACCGGTGATTACCATGAGGATATGAATGGGGATGTGTTTCAGCAGTGGTTTGCGAGTGTGTTAGCAAAACTGGAACCAAGCAGCATAATTGTGATGGACAATGCTCCTTACCACAGCGTTCATGTCGAAAAGAAACCAAATACATCCTGGAAGAAACAAGATATTGAGTGGCTGCATCCAAAAAATGAAGTTCTAAATGAATCCCTTATTAAGGCAGAACTACTGGAACTTGTAGTAAAGCATGCCAGCGATTGTGATAAATACGTAATTGATGAAATGGCAAGGTCAGCTGGTCATGAGGTACTCAGGCTTCCACCATATCACTGGATTTTAAATCCAATCGAGCTTATTTGGAGCCAAATTAAAGGATTCGTAGCGGAGAGCTCCGACAGCGAAACTGTTATGGCAGAATCAGAATCTGAATCCGAGATGGAGGGGATTACTCCATTAACAGATTCTCCATAATGCGTGAGTTCAGTTTCACTATAAACTTGTATTTTTGAATGCCGTCATATCCTCATTTGCATGATTTTAGCTATCTTCCTAGCAATTATGACGTTTACTGCAGGTTTAAATGTGACGGGAAGGCACCGCCTATGGCCTATGGCGCGAAAGCATTAGCCAATTAGGATGAGGGGGAAAGTAGATGCATGCGGAGTGATACATGACAGCGGGGCAAGGTTATATGAAACAGGGATTAGTTTAATACCTGATGGCGAGGTAATAGTGGAGTTAGATTTCAAACGTGGTGGGATTAAATATTCTCAAAGAGATAAGGCAATGCAACGAGAGTGATAGCAAGCGAGAAAAGCAGAGCAATCTGACAAGTAAGATCTGTGGGAATAAAAATTCCACAGGAATGGCAGCAGGACTTTTCATTAACTGGTGATAACTGCTGGACCCTGAGAGAGTACTCTTGCTCACCGACATGCAATCCTTAACCATCCTGCCATTCCACACCAAAAAGGCCTCCCCAAGAGAAATCCCACACCACATGGAAAATTACTATTGTTAAAATAATGCAGAAGAAATATGATCTACAAAACCTTACCATTAGTTTATTTCAGCCAATTAGTTATGCCAGTTATGGAGAAAATATTAGAAAAACTGATAATTGATAGAATTATGTATCACCTTCAAAATAATAAACTATTAAAAGAAAATCAGTATGGATTCATCCAACATAAGTCAACCGAGGATGCAGTGCTACAAGTTACAGACTGGATAAAACATACCTTCCAACAGAAAATATATGGCATGCTTGTATCTCTTGATGTAACTGGTGCCTTCAATAATGCATGGTGGCCTAGAATACTTTTCCAATTAAAGAAGAAACACTGCCCAAGCAATTTATTTAAAATTATGCAGAGTTATTTCCATAACAGAAGAGCACAACTGTCCCTCTGTGGATTTACAATAGAAAAACCTATTACCAAAGGTTATCTTCAAGAATCTTCCTGCAGCCCGGGTCGTTGGATCTTATTATATGATCTTTTAAACATAAATTTACTGCCAAACTGTGATATATAGCATATGCAGATGATGCACTTCTGTTGGTGAAAGATAAAACTACCAATGGTTTATCTACAATGGCAAACAGAGCATTAGAACAACTTTTCCAGTGGGAAGTAGATAAACTTTCTTCTAATTCAACAAAGACAACTGCAATGGTAGTCAGTAGAAGAAAGGTGAAAGAGGAATCAGTAATTCATCTTAATAGAAAATCAATTTAGTGAGGAAATTGTCTTATCTTGGAGTAATTTTAGATCCCAAACTAACATCTAGAGAACACTTCAACCATGTGAAAATAAAAACAGTAGACTTCTCAATGGTTAGTCAAATGCATCACGTTGCACATGGGGTCTCAACTCTTTGGCAATTAAGATATACGTTGGAGCTATCAAACCTCTAAGATGTACTAAATAAATGCTGGGTGCAATGTAAACTCAACCAGATACCAAGGGGGTTTGCACTCAGAATCATTTCCACAGATGCTGCACTTCTAATCATATGCATTGAACCTTTATATTTATCAGCAATCTTCAGTGCAAAGATATATAACAAAGAGAGGTTATCATCAAGGTTCCCTACAAGTTCCTGAAGTCGACTTTCATCCGAGATCTCATTTCTTGGAAGCTGGACATCCTGCTGTATTTCACAACATTGTCAGCAAGAATAACTGCAAATAAACACTGGTAAAATAACGTTATTTCAGGTAAATTGATGGAAATAATCATTTCTTCCACAATAGCCGTGTGTAGGCTAAGGTTTGAATGAGTAGACTCAGACTGACTCTAGCCTAGCCTACACATGGCTAGTGTGGAAGAAATGATTATTTCCATCAATTTACCTGTAAATAAAAACATAGTGGTTTAACTATGAAGCCTGGGACTTAAGTACTTACAGCATAGTAAGTCGCCACAAAAGGTGCATGTCTCATAGCATATGAGAACCCTTAGTGGTCTACCAGGAAACATATGAGTCAGTTGGAGAATTTAATGTCATGTAGGCACGTTGGCCATAGTAGCTCAGTTGGTTAGAACAACCGCACGGAGAGCAGGAGATCCGTGGTTCAAATCCCGGCTATGGCATTGAATTTTTCAGTCTGACTCTACTCAAGGTTATTTCATTTGGGGAATAAATAATAATAATAATTATTATTACAAATTATATGACACATACTTCTACATAGTCATGTAATGAAATATATACATACCCCTGTTTTTAAATCCACATTAAACCAATTTGGAACATACACCATTTTAAATCTTTTCTTGACTTCCTCATCAAAGTCTACCTGGCCCAAATCTTCAACTTTGCATGCCTATAATAAAAAACAAGCAAATAAACAAATCACATAATTGATACATAAATTGCAACTTTATGAGCACTAGTGAACATATTAAAGCATAATTTATAATTTTTATACTTTAAATACTTTATCATATCACAGAATGACTTAAGCACTTGCAAATACAACCATGACTGGAAATTGCTTCCTTTTACTCTTTTGTTTTAAATTTGAGCTACATGTTGCATTCACAACACTATGGAAGTGCACACATTAGAAATTAGCAAGTTATTTTTTAACATGAATAAAAAGAGATGCAACTCTTTACTAGTGAAAAACAACTGCCACAAGTAGATTTAATGGCAAATGTAAAACAGGAGAGTAGTAAGTGAAAAATGAAACAACTAACCTTAAGCACATCATAGACCATCACATTGTTCTCTGTATCTTTACTAACAATATGACGCTTATCATTAAGTATGTGGTAGTGTCGCACTGCTGGACCACCTTTGATGACTATTTCTGGCTTTATGCCTGCTTTGGTATCTTCTTCCTCCGCAGGTTCTGGTGTATCTCTCTTTGGAATAGCCTGAAACAAAACAGTTACCATGGAGATGACACACAGAGACTTTCTTTGAAAGCGTTTAAAACAAAACTATCTCAGCCAGTTGGTAATATGATCATTAAGGTAAAAGGGCAATTAATCCAAAAATATAAGACACTAGAGTTCAATGAAATCCTCATTCTATCCAAGAAAACATTAAGGCTCTTCTTTCTAATATGTGACGCAGCAATTTTTTTCTAATTCCTTCACACTTTTTGGTGTTTTCATATACAACAATAATTTTAATAACATTTCTTTACTTTTTAGTGCAATTTCATGTTGGAGGGCATTCTTTTAACGCTATTTATTGTTTATTTACTTACTGCGTAATGTAGCCATATTGAAGAATTCAGTGCAACCAAACTATGCAAACTGAACACAATGCTGCCAACAGTCTTAGTTCTCTCGAACTTACACTATCTACCAGACAAACTCAACGTACACTATCTAGCAGACAAACGTAGTACACAAATTAAATTAATTGGGAGTCGATTAATGACACTAAACAACACTTACTTTTAAATTTTCCCGGAACTAGTTTCAGAGGCCTTCCCTCTATCTTCAGCCGGACATCGACTGGTTCTCATTGGTGTAGCTGGCAATATTTTGTCATCGGTCTCCTCTGGTGGCGGTTCGAGGAACTTGCTGAACAAATCTTTCTGGGGGATGTCGAAATTGAATACTTTGTTCCTATTTTTTGAAATAAAGATTTGTTCCCATGTGGACAGTTCTTGTTTTCCTGTTGTATGTTTTAGTAATTTTGGTTCTGGATTTATGTTGTGGTTTTTTTCTCAAAAATGCATGGCAACTGCTGATTTTTCTAACTGTTTGTATTTTATGTTCCTAAAGTGTTCCTTTGCTCTTGTTTCTAAATTTCTTTTGGTTTTTCCAATATAAATTTGACTACAGTCACAGCATTAAATTTGATATATACCAGGTTTTTTAAGGAGTAATGGTTAACTGGAGCTAGTTGAATGTTTTGTTTTTTGAAGACTTTTTTGAATTTATCAAAGGCCCATGGATGGTAAGTGAATTTTTTGAAGATCATTTTAGTTTCTGTAGCTGAGAGGGTTGTGGTTTCCTTTAGTAGTTTCTTCTTATTTGCTAAGTTCACTTTTTTGTCTACTAGTCATTTGGGAAAGTCAACATAAATCCAGAACCAAAATTACTAAAACATACAACAGGAAAACAAGAACTGTCCACATGGGAACAAATCTTTATTTCAAAAAATAGGAACAAAGTATTCAATTTCGACATCCCCCAGAAAGATTTGTTCAGCAAGTTCCTCGAACCGCCACCAGAGGAGACCAATGACAAAATATTGCCAGCTTCACCAATGAGAACCAGTTGATGTCCGGCTGAAGATAGAGGGAAGGCCTCTGAAACTAGTTCCGGGAAAATTTAAAAGTGTTGTTTAGTGTCATTAATCGACTCCCAATTAATTTAATTTATACAACAACACTGTTTTCAACACTTCCATGAAAGGATTTGTAGTATACAAATCTTAACTAAACACACACAGTAGTCGCTAATTTACACTAATTACCTAATTACACTAAACATAATTTTCACAAACTAGCTAACTAATTATGCTAAACATCATCACACTACAGGGTAGACGTGCCTAATGTCTTCAATTAATTCTTGAAATGGGTCTGCTGACTAGTTTTTGCAGTCATTGTGCCAGTATCACCATTTACGTATCTGCAGCAAAACTCGGGATACTTGCGGCCCTGTCTCTTGATGGGATGCAGGGCAGCATTGCATTCGGAAAACAGCATCCGTGTCCTCAGCAGACCCTCGTCAAATAATAAATGAAGGCAGGGCGCCTCATTATTAAAATAAATGGACAAGTCCATTTTACTGATTTGTCGAGCCATTTAACGATTTTCAGCAACCTACTGAACATACGCACACTTTTAAAAGCAGAATAGGTACTTCTGTTGGACAGCAAGCCTACTTTTGTAACGCAATAAAGCAATAAAACCCGAGAGGAAACATGGTCAGTATTTTCCACAACTGACCTGCGCTAATTGCATCCAGATGTCTTTTTGCAGCACTGTAGGACAGATGTCTGGGGCATTTTTGCAGAGGTTGGCTACAAGTGTTACTCTCTAATGTTGGCTGCAACACCAAAACAAGCTAGTCGTCTGCTTGCGCATATAAACACCTTTGGACTTAGAAAATATTCTCGCGTTGCACAAAAGAAAGTTTTTCCAACCTTAAAAATGTACCTATACTTTTGGTTTGACTGAGGACAGTTTTGTAAATATCTTTTACCCTAATTTTATTGCTAATGAAGTAGTAACTTAACAAATCATATTAGCATCCTGTTTCATGAGTTGAAATTAACTTATTAGTATACAATACAATGTTTATTAGCCACAGGAATTCATACAAAATTATAGGCATTGTCAATATAATTACATAGAAAATGAAGCTAGCTACAGTGAAGCAATGAATATTACAAAAATATAACTATCTGTAACAAAAACTTCACTTATGTCAAGAAAATGATGTCAATTTTTCTTTTTAATTGAGATCGATTTCACAAATAAATTGCTTGCATCGTCAGTACATCAACACACTTCGTCGTCAAGGGTTCCGGTTACCATGTTATTATTTTTTTCCGTAACATTAAGTATAAACAAGTATAAACAATATATCGAGATTCAACTGTATTGGAACACCACAGTGAAGCGAAAAATTATTAAATTTTAGATGAGTCGCATTTTTTAACACATCTGCTTCACTTTCATACCTAAACGAAAGTGAAGCAGATGTGTTAAAAAATGCGACTCATCTAAAATTTAATAAGTATAAACAAGTTGATAAATCGGCCGTAGCAGATCACTTTTGGTCATTTAGCCATGAAATAAATTCTGAAGTTAAATTCTTAAAACAATTAAATGGTTTGATAGATTTAATGGTTTGGGAAAAGATATTTATTTTAAAAAATAAACATTGCATAATGAATTTTGAAATACCAGCAGTTGATTCTGATTTTAGGTTTGTTTCATTTTCAGATTTTGGTAATAATGAAAAAAAAAAAAAAAAAAAAACCAATAACACGGTATCCGGAATCCTTGGCAACAAAGTGTGTTGATAGATTGACGATGCAAGCAATTTGTTTGTGAAATCGATCTCAATTAAAAAGAAAAATTGACATTTTCTTAAGGTAAGTGAACTATATTACAAATAGTTTTATTTGTGTAATGTCAATATAGTTAAGTATATTACTATATTTACAATTCATCTATGAGGTATTTACAATCTAAAGTTTACAGATAATTTACACAAATTACTATTCATATTTGGAAACATTAAGACACGAGTACAATAACAGATCAAATGAATATTTATGCAGACACTGTTAATTTTAACACTTTGGTCATTAAAGTCCTTCATTGACGAGTCTTCTAATCTCTGAAACATGAAAGAAGAATAGAAATCTAATACATTAGTATAATTATGCACAACAAACTGATTAATTTATACTTTATCTGATTTGTATTCTTAGTATTCATTTACTGAGTAAAACTGATTTTTTTAAAAGAAATTATGTAGCTCTGCCTTAAAATTATCTGTAGAGGATATGTTTTTTAATTGATTTGGCAAGTGGTTGTATAGCTTTAAACCCATGTATTTGATAGAAGCCTCAAATAGTTTTGTTTTATGAATATAGGTGAGTCATTTATCTTTACTACATATGTTATGGGTGTGTATTTCAGCATGTGACATAGTTTGCAGTATTAGTCTTCATATAAATTAATAACCGTTTCATATATAAACTTGGTAGGGTCAGGATATTCAGATCTCTGAAATGATTTCTGCAGCTCTCCATTTTTGGGAATACCAACCATAATTCGTAATGCTTTCTTTTGTAGCTTAAATATCATCTTACTATTTGTAGCTCCCCACAGTGGAAGTCCAAATGATAGTAGTGAATGAAAGTAAGCAAAGTAACAGGTTGTGAGTGCAGTAAATTCTACCCGAGGCTTCAGCTGATGTAAAACAAAAAAAAAAAAAAAAAAAAAAAAAAAAAAAAAAAAAAAAAAAAAAAAAAAAAAAAACTCAGTTTCTCTGCTAACTTTTCTATATGTTTGTCCCAACTTAAGTTATTGTCAACCCATAGTCCTTAAGAATTTAGTTTGCTGTTCAAAATTTACCAATCCGGAGCCAATTCTGATGCAAGAGTTTCCCACTTTCCTACAAGCCATATGCTGAAAATTCAGCACTATTGTTTTTTCTTCATTTAAAAGCAACTTATTAACTTTAAACCAATTTAATGCTTATACTACAGCTGGTGTTATATTTTGCTGAAGGCTATCATCATCATTTCCTGCAATGAAAATGCTTGTATCATCTGCAAAGAGTATGATTTTAATCAAAGTATAAACTTGGAAGAAGCGTAGGGACAGTGAAGCACAAATTAGTACAAAAGTGAATCGAGAAAAAAAAAAATATATATATATATATATTTATTCACACATTGCACTAGTGTGAGTGAAGCAATGTGTCAATATATTCTTGATTCACTTTTGTACTATGATTTTAATATTTAAATTGTTCATACGACATAATGGATGATCATTTATATACAGTAAAAATAACAGGGGGCCAGAATAGATCCCTGCGGAACCCCTGATACTACTGGTCTTTTTTGTAGTAACTTCAGGGAAAATATTTAAATCAAATGTATATAAATTGTTATTAAAGCACAAATTTTACAGCATTTATGGTTATCTCAGTGCAGATATCCAGCTAAGTAGACACTATTTTAGTATATTTCTGCATATTTTAGTAACTGTGAAAAAATTTACATAGGGAGGACAAAAAGAAACATAGGCACTAGAAAGAAAGAACACTTCAGGCACTTAAGATACAAAAATATTGATAAGTCCGC
Source organism: Mantis religiosa (assembly GCA_030765055.1). Taxonomy (NCBI): domain Eukaryota; kingdom Metazoa; phylum Arthropoda; class Insecta; order Mantodea; family Mantidae; genus Mantis; species Mantis religiosa. The sequence continues at coordinate 30,652,346 of CM060948.1, forward strand.
AATAGCAGCTCATTTCTGGTCTGAAAATCATGAAATTGAAGATAGCACAGAATTACTAAAATACGTACAAAAACATAGTGAACTCGTCATATGGGAGAGAATATACATAGTAAAACATAAAAACCAACTAATGAACTTTGAAATTCCGCCAGAAGAGAATCCCACATTTCAGTTCATCACTAAATCAACAGATGGCAGCAACCCCAGAATTACCCACACCACTGGATCAAGCTTTAGTCGCATAAGAGCCGAAGATGCAAACGATGATTTGCGAAACATGTCCTCAAAATAGGTGCGAAAGTGAAGCAGATGTGTAATAAATATGACTCATCTAAAAATTAATAATGTATATACTTAGTTTAATCCTTATCTTCTGAGTTACGACAAAGCCATATGTACAAATTTTATATCTACAGTGAATAAAACTCTACTATATTCTACTCTAATCATACTGATTTCTTTTCTGCCTCTTTCTGTGAAAGTGATTTCAACAACCTGCTCTCTCATTTCAAGGTACGATTTAAACCAATTGAAGGCCACCAGGCTTACACCATATTTATGTAGCTTGTTGAACAGAATCATGATCCTCCATGTCAAAAGCTTTGGATAGATCAAAAAATAATCCCATCCCAACTTCTCTTCTGTCCAGTACATCATACTTTCCACAAAATTGATCACTGCCAGACTAGCAGATTTCTCTCTTTGCAACCCATACTGACTGCTATTAATAATTTTAAATTTTAGTTAATTGATGGAAATTAATCATTTCTTCACACCAGCCGTATATAGGCTAAGGTTTTTGATAGTCAACATGAAAAATTCAATGCCATGGCCGGGATTTGAACCACGGATCTCCTGGTATTTGTTGAAGAATGCCATAAGCCTCTTGTGCATTACTTTTTCTAATATTTTTGACAAAGTTGAAAGCAGAGCTATTGGTCTATAGTTGCTTGGGTTCTTTTCATCTCTTTTTTGAATATTGGTTTTATTTTTGTTACCTTTAGTTCCTGAGGGAATGTGCCGCTTTGAAGAAATTTATTTACTATATGACACAGCAGTTTTAAGATATTCTTGCTAAACTTTTTAATTAAGTAGGCTGAGCTTCCATCAAGGGCATCTGACCCTTTTTTATTAGCTTTTTTGTTTTTTTAAAAATATACAATCATATTGTTTACATACACAGTCGAAAGTTGAGTTGATCCCATCGATGTAACGAAGTTCCTCATCCTGACGGCATATAATGCCACTGATCTCACTAGCTGGTCTCTTATATGCTGTAGTTGAGCCCCAGGGTAATAATACATTCATATCATTCTCCACTTAATTGCATGTGTGGCACACAATCTAATCTCCTATTATGATAGTTTTTCTTTCAAATTTGTATTTGTCATTGTCGCTTTCTGCAGGCACCTCATATACATTATCTTGACATTTCATTTCCTTCTTCATTATCTTCCAAGTCTTGAAGTAATCGGAAACAATTTTACAGACAGATATCACTCCTTTCATTTGGTGCCATTGAGCTCTGTTTGCACATCTCCATTCATCGTTTTTCTCAATGTGTTCCTCGTTTACCACTTCTCTTGCATTAACTTTGTTACTATGTCCCTTCTTCATGCTAATATCGCCTGGTTTTAGTTGTTTATTTTCCTCTCAAAGTTTGTTAATTGTTTCACTGGATTCCTGAAGGTCTTTTCTTATGATTTCTATTAACTTGTGTAGCGATGGTATCTGTTGGCACTGATTATGACAGTACACTTCATCAAATTTAACCATTTCTTTTGCATTTCTTTGACTATCTACATTTCCACCTAAGTTGCTAGTTCCAATTGACTGATCTGAGCACAAAAAGTTGTGATCTGGGCCACTTCCTCCCTGATAACTATGAAAAACTGAGGAACCGCCATCTTGTCTTTACACTGATACTAGTTATCATTGTGTTACTTAATAATACTACTATATTTTGCTAATATCAATAAATCCTTTCATAAAAAGCAAAGGTTTTAAAATTAATTCATTTTATTAGGCTTAATTTCATTAGCAGATCAATAATCATCATGATGATGAAATATAATTAAAATAGCAGGAATAGCAAACAAAATAAATTTATAATGTACAGCAAAGAATGCAGGAAGGAGATCACTTGACATTACTTACCCAATTTTTGATGCTCGATTCAGAAGTTGCAACCCATAGGGACGATTGATCTGGTGTCATAACCATTTTCAGAACAGGTCCACTTTCCTCACATACCAAAACACGCCTCTCTGGATTACGAAGATCAGTCATATATATCTTCCTATCTCTACCTCCCGAAATAACATGAGTGAAGGAGTCTGTGGCCTGAAAGTAGAAAATAGCATATTCTGAAATATGACAACCTATTATGTATATAGAATAAAAAGAAGTATTTCAGAAAGTGGAGTGCCATTGTTACTAAAATTAGGCAAGTGAGTCAACCTTGTATATACTTTTCTCCACTTACAAGTTTTTTATGTAGACTAGTTTCTGGGGACTTCTCCCCTATCATCAGTTCTGTGGTTGACTGATGATGCATCCGGTGTCTGCATCTGGCTTGGTGTCATGCTGCCATCTAATGTCCTGGTAAGTTTGATGACATCATCTACCGCGGGAATTTCAAAATTCATCAAGAGGGCCTGTTTTTTAGTAATAAATATGTTTTCCCAAATCTGTAGTTCCAGAGGTTTCTTTGCCTGTTTGATCAGTTCTATTTCTTGTTTTATGTTGTGATTCTCAGACCAAAAGTGATGTGCTACGGCCGACTTGTCCATTTGTTTGAATTTAATATTTCTGAAGTGTTCTTTCATTCTTGTTCCTAGATTCTTTTTGGTCTTACCAATGTATATCTTGTCACAATCCTGGCAACTCATTTGGTAAATGCCTGATAATTGAGTTTTCGGTGTGCTATTTTTTAGAGGGTGGTTTAGTAAGTTGCGGATGTTGTGTTTGTTTTGAGGGGCTAATTTTATGTTGAAGCTCTTAAATATCTTTTCAAATTTTTTGAAGTATTTTGGATGAAATGTAAATTTTCCATATCTGGTGTTTGGGTTTTCTAGTTGGAGAACAGCTTCACGTTCTCCAACAAGATCTTCCAACAAACAGCAGGCTTGGCCATGGGCAACCCTCTTTCACCATTACTAGCTAATCTGTTCATGAGTAATTTGGAAGCACACATTACTAAAGCCTTTCCACATATTTTCAAATGTTGGCATAGATATGTCGACGATGTGTTTGCTATAGTCCCTAGAAGACTAACCGAGGATGCTATAAGGTTGCTAAACATACAAGAAAAATCCATAGTTTTCACCATTGAAGTAGAGCAGGATGAATGGCTACCTTTTCTAGATTTGAAAATCATTAGAACACCAACAGGATTACAATTTGGAATATACCGATAAGCAACACATGTTGACAATTACATTAAATGCAACCCATTCAACCCAGTACAACATCAATATGCAGTATTCCATAGTTTAGTTCACAGATTAATCAACATTCCGCTAACAAAAACAGGATATGAACAGGAGTACGCTCACATACACCAGGTTGCCGAACTGAACATCTATAACACAAATTTCATCAAAAAACTAATCTACAGACGACAATAGAAACAAAAACTTAAGGGACATTACTAAATTAAAAAAACTAGAAAACCCAAACACCAGATATGGAAAATTTACATTTCATCCAAAATACTTCAAAAAATTTGAAAAGATATTTAAGAGCTTCAACATAAAATTAGCCCCTCAAAACAAACACAGCATCCGCAACTTACTAAACCACCCTCTATATAATAGCACACCGAAAACTCAATTATCAGGCATTTACCAAATGAGTTGCCAGGATTGTGACAAGATATAGATTGGTAAGACCGAAAGGAATCTAGGAACAAGAATGAAAGAACACTTCAGAAATATTAAATTCAAACAAATGGACAAGTCGGCCGTAGCACATCACTTTTGGTCTGAGAATCACAACATAAAACAAGAAATAGAACTGATCAAACAGGCAAAGAAACCTCTGGAACTACAGATTTGGGAAAACATATTTATTACGAAAAAACAGGACCTCTTGATGAATTTTGAAATTTCCGCGGTAGATGACGTCATCAAACTTACCAGGACATTAGATGGCAGCATGACACCAAGCCAGATGCAGACACCGGATGCATCATCAGTCAACCACAGAACTGACGATAGGGGAGAAGTCCCCAGAAAGTAGTCTTCATAAAAAACTTGTAAGTGGAGAAAAGTATATACAAGGTTGACTCACTTGCCCAATTTTAGTAACCTATTATGTTAACTTTAAAGAGAGTCGATTAAAGACACTAGACAACACTTACTTTAGTGTTGTCTAGTGTCTTTAATCGACTCTCTTTAAAGTTAATTTATCATAACAACACTGTTTTCAACACTTCCAAGAAAGTAACCTATTATGTGTTTCAAATAGGAAGGTGTTTGTCCTTGAGCGCTACTAGGTGAGCAACTAATCGAAGTCCTGCAGTGTTGTCGTATTGCAATCCCCTATTTGATGTGTGAAGAGCGCCAAACTAATCAATCTCTAATAAATACTATTCGCACTAAGACCAAATTTCAGATTTTGCAAATACTGATCTATGAGGAAGGAGAGAATAATGTATTTAATGTAACTGTAAAACCCCCAAATTTTTAGATCAAATAGTTTTCCTAATACAAATAAAGCAGATACCATTATATTAAAACAATGCATTGCGACGTAAGCACTGTAATGAATATCATTATTGGTTGGCGGGTATGCGTGAACGTATATTTGAAATTACCCAGAACTGAAATGTAAACATTTGACATGACGTGGTAAAAGAAATTACCCTGAATAAGTCAAGATGTTTGTTAAATTCGATGAGAGAAAAGATACACTTCTTGCTAGTCTGGCAGAATGGGTCTGGTCACATATCTTTGTTTATGAATGGTTCATAAAATTATTTACACTAGAGACTTCAAAGCAGTACTATTCAGTTACTCTTCCATGAAAAAGTGTATCAGCTGGATCAAAGAGACACGATCCACCTCCCTCCCCCCCCCCCCCCTCCTCCTTACTACTGCTAGAACAATCCAATAGTTAATGTGGGCTCAAATTATGTTGCAAACAGAAATAATATTTTTAAACCTACTGACGTTGAACGACATTCACGAAGAAATTGACAGGGAACACAACAAGACTGGGAAAACTACGTGAGACATCAGATAAACTACAAGACGACGACTTTTGGAAAGAAATAGCACATAACGAGATTTTGGAACCTATCATAAACTTGCAGTACTCAGACGATGAAGACAATGACAAATTATCTCAACTTAAGTAACATTCAGAGCCATATGGTTGCACTGCTGGCAATTTTGTTGGATTAGAAAAATAATTCATAAACTATAATTAATTTTAAACTAAATATCTAAAACATTTGCGTAATATACAAATATCCATGTTGCAATTGTGATTTCAACACTGCATTATTATAAAACTTTCGAAAATTCAGTTTGCATTCCCTTAAGTCTAGCGACTCAAGTATGCGAGAGAGAGGGAAATACAAAAAGAGTGGGGATAATGAGATGGCAACGCTGAATGTGCTAACGCATCTGATTCGCTACAGGCGAGAACTCTTCCCATTTGAAACACATAATAGTGCATTCTGGATACCACTATAATACAATGAGCACACTTTTGTTTAGCTGACAAACAATTCTGCAAAGGCGCTTTAAAATCTTCAAATGGATAAAACAATTACAGGTATTACAGCAATTGTTTAGATGACATTATTTTCTAGTATAGCGATTATTAAAGGCCAGAGGGATGTGCGCTCGCATGCAACAGAGATTACCTGGATGCAGAATATGAATGACGTCAGATATACAGCACGGCCATTAAATGTGCAAACAACTGCCACTAGAAGCAAACTTCAAAAACAATGTAAGATAATACTCTGAGAAGTAAAAGGATACCTCTTGTGCCAAGTCCCCATAGAGGGGGGGAATCCGTTCCCTTCAGTTGCCGTGGTGCGGGCACTGCAGACCCCAAGCACTTGTGGTACCTCTGACATTATTAGAGGAACCTCGGGCTGAACGTTCCAGCCCCTCCCGTGTGGGAGCAGTTCGGATTGGGTACGCCTCGAGGGGCCAGTGGTTCCCGACACCCATGGGAGATTGGGTGTCTACGGTCAGGCTTCAGCCGCCCGGAGGGGGCAGAGAGTTACCTAAGAAGTCCCGGGTGCCTGCCTGCAGAGCAAGCAGTTGGTGTGCTAGATCACTGCCAGCCCAACCGAGGTTATTCAGTAGTCTTCCCTGGGGAGTTGACACATGTCAGTGGTGTATCCACTACCACCCTGTGGAGTCACAGGGTGGGCATGACCGAAATGTATTGTCCTTTAAACAAAATGACTGTGGAAGACTAATAAGAGGAAAATACAATCTGGTATTAAATGTCAGGAACCAGGTTATAGATTCAGAGGCCAAGACGGTTGTATTTAGGTGCCAAGTATCAAAAAGGTGAAAGATAAATTCTAGAATGTTCTAAACAAAAATACTGGTTATCAAGCTATGTGTGAAAATTTGTAAGAAGGAAAACACGCCAGAGTGCAATTCTTTACATTTGCACCTCTGACATCATGTGACATCAAAAGAACTTCTTTAGTGTTTATAGGTGTCAAATTTTCACATTTAATAATTTATGAATGTACATTGTACGTATAAGAGTTTAAGTGCAATTCCAGAATGCGTAGTTTATTATGCCTGCAAGTTATGGTGCAGTGAGATACTGTCATGGTCAGACTATATCTACCTGCAACTGTTTACATGCGCGGGCGGTAACAATACAGTCCATGTGCAGTATACCTCAGGAAAAATGCACACCCCTCTGGTCTATAATAATTATAAAGTTAATTATTTTTTTCTTTCTTTACTTTGGCAAAAGACTGAGTTAATATGCAGTTGATAACCTGAAGCTTTTGCTTTAAGCTTACAGCAGATTGCTTTTGCAATAATAGTATTCTTTTTCATTCTCACCTTTAAGAGGTTACTAGTGCAATTTTAAAATTCATATGATTGCATATTTTGGGAAAAATTGATTTTGCATGCATATTTATTAAAAGTTAAGTAATGGCATATTTTTCTATTTTTACCTTAAATAAAAATTCTAGTTGGTTCACACATGCAATAGTTTTCTCCATTTTCTTGAAATGACGACTAGTGACTAAATATGCGATTTCGTTGTATGAGCTAATTGTTTACCCGTGTTGCAATAGAAGCCAGTGTTCAACTTTTTACAGTGTGATATTTCAGGTATGATGTAAGATCAGAAAGTCATATCGGACAATGAATGAAATGTGTGAAATGAGGTTCAAATGAGCCCAGGATCCATAGAGCTTAGAGTTACCTGACATTCATCTTTCAGGACAAGGGAAAACTCTGGAAAAAACCCTGTCCAGATAACTCACCCTGACCGAGATTCAAACTCGGGACCTCTTGATTTTGATTTGTATGTTAAATAGTGGTCAAATTGCAACTAATTAAAAGAGTAATTACAACAATTATGACACGCATATAGAACTGATGATATATGCAACAGAATGTTAAATATATGGAGAAGAAACAGAAATAAGCAACTCCAAGAGGGAGTAATAGCTTGTGTATGTTTTATGTAAAGTTTAAATATGCTATTCATTCACTCAATCACATAGAATAGAAGCAAGAAGTAGTCACTTTCCAAATAGCACTATCTGGAAAGAACAAATCACATTTAACACAAATAACAGCCCTTCTGACCAAAAAATAGCACTGCCTTTTGCATTTCTCAAGTTATAAAGCAGGTTATATTTGCATTCAAACTTAAAGTAGCCCTAGGTACTTACCAGAAGTGCCCAGACACCCTCCTCATGAATTCTTATAGTTGTGATACACCGTTGCTGTCCCAGTGACCATAATTTTATTGTACCATCAGAGCTCCCAGATAGGCATTGTGTACCATCACGGTTTAACACTAAGGCCTTTACATTATCTGCATGACCTGTAAAATTGAATATACAATTTGTTAGAACTTCATATAATATTGAAAAAACTATTCGTAGTCGGATTTTTGATACTTTGTCACTTAATATTTATATTTTTGAGGGACAAGTTTCACCACTAGTGGTTTACCGGGGAAATATACGAGTCAAATGGAGAATTTAATGTCAGGATGGCACATTGGTCATGGTAGCTCAATGGGTTAGAGTGACTGGACGGAAACCAGGAGATCCGTGGTTCAAATCCCAGCCATGGCATTGAATTTTTCATGTTGACTATCAAAATCCACAGCTAGTGTGAAGAAATGATTAATTTCCATCAATTAACTAAAATCTCATATGTTCTTTTAGTCTGGTTTCTAAATTATTTTGTTTTTCCTATATACCAGGTGAATCAGCTGCTCCCATCTATTCTTATCTATGCATCCTACAGTTTACAGTCTAATGTGAAAACATTGACCCTTTTAGCACAAAAGCTGTTATTGCAGCTCTGCCCTTCTATTTGGTACTATATGCACCCAGCATTAATACTTACAGCCCTGAATAAGGACCAAGAAGATGCAAACAGCTTAAATAAATGACAGTTTTTCATGCATACAATACTACCAAGGTGATAAAGGAATGCTTTCCCAAAGAGCAACATAGAATACGTAGCAGCTGGCCGAGATGGTTTTACCTGGTGGAGTATGCCGACGCAAGAATAGGTTCAAAACGACATCACATTGTTTCAGTTTTTTTTCCCCCCCTTCTCCTAGTCTTTATTGTCCATATTTTAGTTACTAATTTATTTATTGTTGCTATTGTTTCTTTTTTGAGCCAAAGACACAAGAATGACAATCTGATAATTAGGGATCATGCTTAGCTTTGTGAGCATTTATAATTTGTACCATTACCTGGTGTTGTAAACCATATTACATAAATAGCCTTCTTTTTTAGGAGTATGTAAACTACATTAAATTTAATAGTTTTTGTTTCATGCTTAAATCTTATGTTTCACTTCTACTGACAAAGGAGTTGTGAACATGTTAAATTCTCGTTTAAACAGAAAAATAAATTGTCAAAGAGTGTAGATTTCATCAACGCAGTAAATGTACAAAACAACAGCAAGATAATGGAGAATTCTTTCCTACCAAGAATTGACAGAGGCGCAAATAGCTAAAGCCACTTTGCATTTGTGAAGCGGTTGAACCTTAGTTGAATAATACCGACCATAATAAAGTATTTACTATAAACTATAAATTTATATCTATATGACAGTGAAAAACATGGTGATATTGTATTTTATAAACACGTATAATATTATAAAAAGTTATTTGTATCATAATATCAAACTATAGGCCACAAGAGGTCAAATAAAGGGTAACAAAATTTCTGAGCTAAACACTAAGGATTTGAACCCAGCTTACCATTGCAGAGTGACGCAGTAACCTGTATAATACCATTTAGCCAGGGCTACCTTACGAGCAGACATTTCTATACGATTAAGTAACTGCAGAGCTCAGAACCCCACCTCTCTTCTTTACACGGTTTTTACAGCTTCACACCATGTCTTGAGCTCGTTTTGGTAGTTTTAATGTGAATAAAAAAACTGCATCCGCCATTACAATTACTGTATAAGCCAAAAACAACCATAATTAGTGACACAAGCAAAAACAACCTAATTCTTAGCACTTTTTGATGTGATGATGATTTATATTTAAGGGCGCTCAACTCCACGGTCATTAGCGCCCTTTCAAAAACTATTTCACTTTAGTATCCTTCCTTGGACTATACCTTGCTCTGCTTTGCCCTTGCTTCGCTCTGGCTCCGTTTCGGCTTTGCTTTAGCTTTGAATTAGATTTGCTCAGGCTAAACTCTGCTTTGGCCTTACTGTAACTGTGCGTTGGCTTTACTTTTGCTTAGCTCTGTCTTTGCTCTGGCTGCACCCTGGCTTCGCTCTAGCTTTGCTTTCGTTTTGCTCTGGTTCCGCCTTGACTCCACTCTGGCTTCGATCCTATCTCACTCTAGCTTCATCCTAAACCTCTAACCCTCATCCTCTAACTTGACTCTGGCTAGGTTCCGGCCCCACTCTGGCCTCACTGTAACTTCATGGCTTGGCTTTGGCATCGTGCTAGCTACGCTCTGGCTCTGGTCCCACTCTGGCTTGGCACTGGCTTCACTCAGGTTCTACTCTAACCTCACTCAAACTTCATTCTGAATTCATTCTAACCTGGCTCTGGCTAGGCTTCGACCTACCTTCGGTCCTGCTCTGGCTTCGCTCTTGCCTCACTCTAACTTCATTCTTTAACATAACTTTGGCTAGGCTCTGGTCTCCACTCCGGCTTGGCTCTGGCTTTTTCTGTATCTTTTCTCTGGTTTCATTCTGGCCTTGCTCCCGCATTGCTCTGGCTCCGCTCAGGCTCTACTCTGGCTTTGCTTTGACTGACTTTGAATTTAGTTTAATTTACTTAACATAAATTAGGGTCAAACATGGATGTAGACCTTGTTTGGGTGTTTCGCATTAGCTCTCTCACCACTCAGAGGCACCCAATCGAGAGATGTGGCTCGGGGGCTCGGGACCCCGGGATTGCCAATTCTCGTACCTACCGCAGTAGACCCCTGGGGGGGGGGGGGACTATTTGATGTGGCTATACAACAAAAACATGTTAGCTGAAGATTTAAATCCAATTGGTCCCATTGTGCAGATCTGGCATTTTGTATTCCAATGTTATTGTCTACTGGTGCATATGATAGGCTGTTCCTTCAGGGACATGTTTACTAATGTATGTGAATGTACACTAATGAATAAAAGTTTGCAAACTCGTTAAAATTGTTACTGGAGCTCTCTGTATCTGGGTATAATGTTTTTGGAACCGACATACACAGTGTTTTCCTTCTATCCTATACAATACTTATGCAATGAGTTATCTACCCTCGTCTATAAACAGTTGTGCAAATCATCCATTCAGTGGCATTCAAGAAGGGCATAAGTCACATGTCATTTAACACGTTGCATAAATTAAAAAATAAATAGGGGCGGGTGACTCACCTGGTTACTTTATTACAATCGCAGCATCTTTTAACCTATTACAAAGTAATTTCTCTATGCTAAATTTATTCTATGGGGCTAGGCTAATTTGTTTAATGAAAATCTTCTTAAATTTGTAAAATATTTTTGGATCATATGTGCATTTTTCTTGAATTTCAATTTTTTTTCTTCTTGGACAAGATCTGTGGTTTCTGCTACATTTCTGGTGTTTAAATTTTGTAATTTTCTTGTCGATTGTAACTCTATTGAAACCGTTGTTTTTGGCTGTGTTTACTATATGTTCACATTCATATTCTTGTTTGCTCAGGGAGTGGCAACAGTGTGTTAAGCTGTTTAGTACTGTGTGTTTATGTGTTAGGGGATTAGTGACTTGATGGTGCTTTTGTTACCAAAAAGGTCAAGTTAGTTACATTTTCATCACTTTTTATCTTAAGTTAGTGGTTAACATGCTATAGTATTTAATGATTCAGGAACTAATAATTTCATACTTTCTTTTGGATTCACAATCTAATCATGTTCATATTTTGCTCAAAACAATTGAAATATTGAGGTTCTCCTTCGTGCATACATCAGAAGTTATGCAAATATTTATTTTTGTACAAATCAATTGACTTAAACCTAGGTTACCCTTGAAAAGCACAGCATTCAAAGTTTACATACATATGTCCTGCACACTAACCCATTTTGTGGACGACACATGTTGACAAATGTAAAATACTACATTAATGCAAAGCCAGTATTGAAGGTAAATCTATCAAACCATAACCCACAATAAAAGGTATGTGATACAACAAAGAATACAAATGCAATTAATAATTCATTGATTCTAGCTAACTTAGATTAAGTGTAAAGACTGTGAAAAAATTTACATAGGGAGGACAAAAAGAAACATAGGCACTAAAAAGAAAGAACACTTCAGGCACTTAAGATACAAAAATATTGATAAGTCCGCAATAGCAGCTCATTTCTGGTCTGAAAATCATGAAATTGAAGATAGCACAGAATTACTAAAATACGTACAAAAACATAGTGAACTCGTCATATGGGAGAGAATATACATAGAAAAACATAAAAACCAACTAATGAACTTTGAAATCCCACCAGAAGAGAATCCCACATTTCAGTTCATCACTAAATCAACAGATGGCAGCAGCAACTCCGGAATTACCCACACCACTGGATCAAGCTTTAGTCGCATAAGAGCCGAAGATGCAAACAATGATTTGCGAAACATGTCCTCAAAATAGGTACAAAAGTGAAGCAGATGTGTAATAAATACGACTCATCTAATAATTAATAATTCTTTTGTTTGTTCAGTAAGCATATGTTCTTCTGCAGGACTACCTTTATTCAAGTCAGAGAAAAGCATAAAAGGAGAATGTTATGCACATTTCTTTCCATCTTGGATGATTATAGCTAACTTTGTACCTTTAAGCAAAGCTAATTATTATTACTCCTCAACAGTATTCATACCTTTTAATTTCATGAGCTTAGCACATGATCTTGGATCCCAAACTCTTATCACCTTCTCTGTGCTGCCACTGACAATAGCTGTTCCTGATGGATTCATTGCCAAACTATAAATGGAATCTTTATTTCCATTCAGCGAAGAAGCTGAAAAGAAAAAGATACTTATTATATGGAAACATTTATCATATTTAGTATCATAAGTTTCAGCTTCAAAAGGTTAGTGTGTATTTCAAATTAGCCCATGAAACTTGGAATTCATCATGTTTAACTGAAAAAAATATTTGTAATCTGTTTTTAACACTATGCCACTTACATTTTTATATTACTGAGGGAGTAGTTTTGGAAGCCATTGCTCCATTTTCAGCCTCGAAGGTCTGACTATCGTCCGTTATCTGCTCTCTTCTCTCTGGTGGTGGAACTATGAAGTTCTTTATCAAACTATCAACTAGTAATAAAGAAGCTCACAATTCGACCATCAGAGAGAAGAGAGCAGACAACAGACGATAGTCAGATATTCGAGGCTGAAAACTGATACAACAGCTTACAAAACTACATAAGTTAACACACCTAATAGTAATACAATTTTGAGTCGAACTAATACTCAATGCTCCATTTATTGCTAGTATTTACCTAGAACGCGTTTCGTTAGGATCTTCCTAACATCATCAGCTGTTGTCGACTAATGGATGCCGGTTCAGTGAACTCCTCGGAGGTGATAGGTGCATTCACTGAACCAGCATCCATTAGTCGACAACAGCTGATGATGTTAGGAAGATCCTAACGAAACGCGTTCTAGGTAAATACTAGCAATAAATGGAGCATTGAGTATTAGTTCGACTCAAAATTGTATTAATTTTGTGCTTCATTGTATCATAGTCCTTAAACAACGGAACACCTAATAGTCCCTAATTTTCACCAACTAGCTAACTAATTACACTACACATAAGTATCCCTAGACTAAACACTAAGTACAATCGTTACACTACAGGGTAGAACGGCCTAATGTCTTCAATTAATTCTTGAAACAGGTCTGCTGACCAGTTTTTGCAATCATTGTGCCGCAAATACTCAGAAATGTGAGCATCCACACTGTCTTTACAAGTGTCGCCCCTTGTTAGATGATGCCATAGTCCTCGCCAGTGTGACTTATTTGTGTGCATATTTGTCATTGGGTCGACAAAGTGCACTGAGTGATTCACTGAGGTGAGCAGCAAACCCTCCGGCCATCGACCCATAATACCCCTGCCAAGCATCGGTGTGAATGGTGCTTTAGAACTTTACATGCTCTGCAATTAGAGTGTAGAACATATTTGCATCCCTTCTGTTGTTGAGGCATATCGTCACCCGCACCTCCATTTGCTTCCATGTCGATCATTCCCAGGATCCAGTTGTCCTCTAAGACATGCCCACAATGAAACTTGCATCGTCCTATTTTGCACTCGTTGATTTGAACGACGTGGCTGGAAGTGCCAATCATCCCCCTTGCAATATACTTAGTGTCATTTGACATGCACACTTTGCGGCAGTAGTCGAACAGGTCCAATACAGTACATGAGCTCATACTTTTTACTGATTTGTCATTTTCCGACTTTCAACAACTTACTGAACGAATCTTCAATATTTTAAGAAGGCACAGAACAAACAGCTTTCACTTCTAACAGTACAATAGATACTTACTGGACAGCAAGCCTACTTTTGTAAAGTAATAAAACCTGAGAGGAAACATGGTCAGTATTTTCCAAAACTGACCTGCGCCAATTGCATCCACATGTCTTTTTGCATTGGCGTAGGACAGATGTCTGGGGCATTTTTGCAGAGGTTGGCTACAAGTGTTGCATATCTTTATCATGTTGGCTGCAATGAGAGAACCTGCAGGTTGTCTGCTTGCACATGAGTATACGTGCACATTTGGACTTAGAAAATATTCTTGCGTTGCACAAAAGAAAGTTTCTCCAAAATAACTATACAATATGTAGTTTTCTTATAAATAATTGCTAGGCTATATAAAAGAAAGAAAAACACTTGAATGAACAAAACCTTCCTGATGAAGTGTATTAAACCAAATTCAAGATCAGAGAACAAGAAGGGAGTGCTGTGTTTAACCCCAACTAAATCTATTTCTAAATGGACCATGACCATTTCTTTAGTGCATGCCACTTACTTGTTACTGTATTGTTGCTTGCAGTAAGAGCAGTGAGTGTGTTTACATCCCAAAGAAATATTGCTCTATCCAATCCAGCTGAAGCTACCTGCTCTCGATCCTTTGCATAAGCCAATGCCTTGACATAGTCTTTGTGAGTACGCAGTGTAGACATGCAAAATCCTTTGTGTGCATTCCATACTTTCACTGTTGTGTCTGAGCTAGCAGAAATTACTGCAACAAAAATAAATACAGTATCAGAGAAAGGTCTCTTAGAATGGTAAAATTAAATCTCAAACTGGGTGGGAAATATTCATGTCATATTATAGCATATATTAATCAATTAGTATAGCTTTTGCTTTACAGTAGCTGACCTAGTTTCATGAAAGCTGTAAAATAATAACAACTTTGAACATTTCTTGTTACATTCAATGTAACTCCTTAAGTAACTGGGAGCCAGAAGTTCGTTAGTATAGCACAAGGCCGGAAAGGAAGGCCCTGTAAGTGTGAATTTACCCTCCCTCTTGTCCCCACTACTCTCAAGAACCAAATTGATAGAACCAAATAAACTGTTTGATTCTTTTTGTAATTATGTGGCAGTCTTATCAGTACAGTGGTGGATTGCATGGGCAACATGAGTGAACAATGAATGTTTAACTAGGATTGGGAGAACAAGCTTTTTTGTTCCTCATGATGGTAAAAACAGTTTTGATAAATCATAACTCATAAATAAGTTAGCCAAAAAAGGTGAAAGTGGGTTGGACATTGATAACCGTTAGTGAAATGCACTCTCCTGCTTCTATTGCTTCCATTTCTATTGTAGTTAGCCATTTTTTAAATACAGTCTGTAATTTTTCTGCTGGGATGCTTGAAAATAAAGATGTGACATCAAATGAAACCATAAAATTCACAATAGAAAAGGAAATCAATGGACAAATCTTTCTTGGATCTAAATATCATCAGGGACACAAAAATAAAATTTGGAATTTACAGAAAACCAAAACATTCAGAAAATTATATAAAAAATAATAGCCACAACCCAATTACACATAAACGTGCAATAATAAATAGCCTTGCACACAGACTAGTCAACATACCCATGGAAAAAGGAGAATATCTCAAAGAACAAAAAGCAAATGATACACATAGCAGAAGAAAATGGATACAACAAAAGTTTGGTGTTGAAGAAAATTAGAAAAGCTAAACTAAAGAAAATCATTAAGGAAGTAACCACATTTACAAAAGAAAAAGAAAGCAACAGCATATTCAGTTCATTCACATATCACACAAAAACATGTGATAAAATCATTAAATGAGTGATAAACCAAAATAAATTGACAACATATTCATATGGAAAAATAAGGATCGGGTAACAAACCTTGAAATCACAGCAGTAGATAATTCGACAAAAAAGTTCATAGTTCCACCACCAGAGAGAGAGAGCAGACAAGAGATGCCAGTTGGAAAGAGATTGAAAATGGAGGCGATTGCCCTTGAAACTAGTTTCTCATTAATATAAAAAAGTATGTGACGAGTATCAATAAACCAACTACAAATAGTTTTTGTGATTAATTTTGACGTCACTGTTACTAAATTCCTCCAAACGCATATAACATATTTAGGAACCTTATTACTGGCTTCCCAAGATGATGCATAAACCCTGGCGTTTTGCACATTGAAAGACTCCTCAATAGTGAAAACTTTCTCATCATTGAAGAGGATATTCCGATGACCATTTTGAGCATAATGCTGTAGGAGACGACATTTAAGCACTCTCAGCTTCTTTAGGCATAGGTCAAGATTGTTTTTGGCTGTGTTTATAAGAAAAAGATAAAAAAAACACACTTATCCAAGAAGAGAGTAAGTGCAGTGACAGAAGTTTTGTGTAATTATGTAGAAAATGAAGCTAGCTACAGTGAAGTAATAAATATCTCACATATATAACTATTTGCAACAAAATCTTCACTTATCTTAAGAAAATGATGTCAATTTTTCTTATTAGTTGAGATCGATTTCACGAACATTTGCTCGCATTGTCAGTCAACTCACTTTCAAAAGTGTTGACTGACGATGCGAGCAAATATTCATGAAAAAGATCTCAACTAATAAGAAAAATTGACATCATTTTCTTAAGATAAGTGAAGTGTTTGTTACACAGTTATATTTGTGTAATTTTGTGTAATTCTTTGTGTAGCATCTTTGGAATATACTGAAATTAAATGGGAAATTTGGTTGATAAAACTATTTGCAATAAATATATATTTTGCTTATTTTAGTTAATTACTAATTTCTTCACACCAGCCATATATAGGCCAAGGTCTCTGATAGATTGAGTCAACATGAAAAAGTCAATGCCAATGCTGGGATCTGAACCACGGATCTCCCGGCCTCCATGGCATTAAATTTTTCATGTTGACTCAGTCTATATATTTTTCTTTTTAACCACACTGACAGTTGCTAGAATTATACCTGTGCCACCAGTTTAGTTAACATGAAAAACTCAATGCCATTGCAAGGATCTGAACCACAGATCTCCCGGCCTCCGTCCAATTGCTCCAACCCATTGAGCCACCATGGCCAATGTGCCGCCCTGACATCAAATTCTCCACTTGACTCGTATATTTCCCTGATAAACCACTAGGGGCTCTCGCATTTGAGATACATTGTTTGTGGAAACTTACTATCATAAGTACTTGGAGTCCCAGGCTTCATCATTTAACTCTTATTATTTAAGTTAATTGATGAAAATTAATAATTTCCTCACACCAGCCATACATAGGCTAAGGCCTCTGATAGATTGAGTCAACATGAAAGATTCAATGCCATGACCAGGATATGAACCACACTGCTTGTTTAACCACACTGACAGTTGCTAGAATTATACCAGTGCCACCAGTTTTCTGGAATTTCATTCCATAGAAGTTCTTTTACATACAAGTAAATCTATTGACATGGGGGTTGTCACTTTTAAGCATACTTAACCATTGGTCTAGTTCAGGTTTGAATCTTGACCTCAGGATTGGTAGTCAGTCTACAATTTTGAACAGAGATTTAACTGGAAATTCATGTTATGACATCCCTGAATTCCCCCCAAAAGTACATTTTTAGAAAGAGCTTCACGTCCATGTGAACTGCATAAGTCAGAAATACAAACTAGGATTAATACCAAATTTCCTTTTTCGTGTGTTTGGAGGAATTTACTAACAGTGACATCCAAACTAATTGAAAAAGTTTTGAAAGAGTTTTTTAACACTGTCACTTACAATTTTATTTTGAAGGACTAGTTTTGAGAGCTGTTGCTTCCATTTTCAACCTTAAAGGTACAGCAAAGAAAGTCTCTGGGGAATGAGACGCAGGGGAATTGGAGAAAGTTCCTACACCCTTCCTCGACAGGTTTATGACACCCCATGTTAGATCAGTTACAGACCATTCAAAAACATTCCGACAGCTTCTACTTTTGTGAATAAATCTTCTCAGTTTTAGTGTACCGAGTGAATAGGGCACATATTTTTTTAATAGCTCTGCCCCTTGTGTAGCATGCATTCTATAACGCACATTCAATGTCCTTGTCCCACTGTGCAAGGGTGGCACATTCCGCTCAGAGACTTACTTTGCGTAACGGACAGTATTGTCTGTTGTCTGTCTTCTCTCTGGTGGTGGAACTATGAACTTCTTTATCAAATTATTGACTGGTGGGATTTCAAAGTTCATTAGTCTGTCTTTACTTTTCCACCTTAATATGTTCTCCCACATTATCAGTTTGTTTTATCATCCCTTTTAAGGAATTGGAATTTGGGTCAAGGTCAAAAGTTAAATACTACTGCTGACTTAAAGCAGTAACACAAAAACATTTAATAAATTTGAAAAGATCTGTAAGGAACAAAATGCCATCTTGGCACCTACAAATAGATATTCAGTAGTACAATTGTTAATTTCAAGAGAAACTAAAATGAGCAAACAAAAAGAAACCCAGAAACCAGAGACAAAGAGCATTTCAGAAACATCAAATTGAAATAGGAAATTAAGTCAGCAGTAGCATTTAGCTTTTGACCTTGACCCAAATTTATTAAAAGGGATGATAAAACAAACTGATAATATGGGAGAACATATTGAAATTTAACTCTATGGAACACCACAGAGAAGCGAAATAATTATTAAATTATAGATGAGTGGTATTACACATCAGCTTCACTGACATACCTATATTGAGGACATGTTTTGCAAACTATCGTTTGCATCGTCGGCTCTAATCTGACTAGCTTGATCCAGTTGTGAGGGTAGTTCTGGAGTTGCTGCTGCCATCTGTTGATTTTGTGATGAATTCAAATGTGAGTTGTCTTCTGGCAGGATTTCGAAGTTCATTAGTTGGTTCTTATGTTTTTCTATGTATATTTTCTCCCATATGACAAGTTCACTATGTTTTTGTAGTATTTTAGTAATTTGGTGCTATCTTCAATTTCATGATTTTCAGACCAGAAATGAGCTGCTATCATTCAAACTTCAAAAAAGATTAAAACAGATCACAGCTCTTTCACCAATGAAACAAGAAATTAGATTTGCTATATTTACTTACCACCCCTGGACCACAAAAAAATTCCAAAAAATATTCAAGAAATACAATATAACATTGGCACCAAAAAACAATTACAACATTAAAAACCTACTGAACAGTAATAATACTGATAAGATAAAACCAGAAGAAAAGTCAGGCATTTACAAGATTAAGGGTGAAGACTGAAAAAATGTACATAGGGAGGACAAAAAGAAACATAGGCACTAGAAAGAAAGAACATTTTAGGCACTTAAGATACAAAACTATTGATAAGTCTGCAATAGCAGCTCATTTCTGGTCTGAAAATATTGAAATTGGAGAAAGCACCAATTACTAAAATACGTACAAAAACATAGTGAACTCGTCATATGGGGGAGAATATACATAAAAAAACATAAAATACAACTAATGAACTTTGAAATCCTGCCAAAAGACAACCCCACAGTTAAATTCATCACAAAATCAACAGATGGCAGCAGCAATTCCAGAACTACCCATACCACTGCATCAAGCTAGTCAGATTAGAGCCGACGATGTGAACAATAGTTCGCGAAACACGTCCTCAATATAGCTATGTAAGTGAAGCTGATGTGTAATAAATACAACTCATCTGTAATTTAATAATGAGAGAACATATTAAGGTGGCAAAATAAAGACAGAGTAATGAACTTTGAAATTCCACCAGTCGATAATTTGATAAAGAAGTTCATAGTTCCACTACCAGAGAGAAGACAGCAGAAAAAAACAATAGTCAGACCTTTAAGGTTGAAAATGGAAGCAACAGCCTCCGAAACTAGTCCTTCAAAATAAAAATGTAAGTAACAGAGTGTTTACAAATAATATTTTCAATTAATTTGGATGTAACTGTCACTAAATTCCTCCAAACACACAAAGGAAATTTGTTACATATCCTAGTTTGTATTTCTGACCTATGTATTTCACACACACATTAAGCTCTTTCTAAAAATGTGTTTTTGGGGGCATTCAAGGGTGTCAAAACAGGTATTACCAGTTAAATCTCTATATCAAAACTTTAAGACTGACCTACTGATCCTGAGGTCACGATTCAAACCTGATCTACACCAGTGGCTTTTAAGTATGCTTAAAAGTGACAACTCCATGTCAGTAGATTTACTGGCATATAAAAGAATTATGGCACAAAATTCCAGCAAACTGGCAGCACTGGTATAATCCTAGCAACTGTCAGCATCATTAACAAGCAAAAATGATATTACAAATAGTTTTATCAACCAAATTTCCCATTTAAGTCCAGTACATTCTGAAGATGTTCTGTACCATGGTGTAGTGGGCTAGAGCGTTGTGCTTTGGCTCCCTGCCACAGAAGGTACCTAGGATCAAACCCACCCTTGGAGTTTGCAGATTTTAAGTCCACTGATACAGGACCAGTACCCACTCAGCATCGTGAGGAAACTGAGGAGCTATGCTAAGTAGAGAACCCTGGCCTATAAAGCCAACTTTCCGTCTGGGAGAACTGTGATGCTGACATCTCCTGTCCTATACCCGGGACTCAAAATCTGCATGGCCCCAGGGGTGGGATCGATTCGGGTGCAGTCTGTGGCAGGAAACCGAAGCACAATGCTCTAACCCACTATGCCACGATCCAGGACAATAAGTCACTTATGGGCATATCATTATGAACATATCTAAAAAAATTATTAAAATATCTGAAAACTGATTGGTACTAATTGCAAAAAACTATTTGTAGTTGGTTAGTTGATACTCCTCACTTACTCTTTTATATTAATGAGAGACTAGTTTCAAAGACAATCGCCTCCATTTTCATTTTTTGGAAAGAGATTGAAAATGGAGGTGATTGCCTTTGAAACTAGTCTTTCATTAATATAAAAAAGTGACGAGTATCAATAAACCAACTACAAATAGTTTTTGCCATTAATTTTGACGTCACTGTTACTAAATTCCTCCAAACACATATGATTGGTACTAATCTGAAAAATCTAGATAGGGATCCAGAGGTTTTATCATTTACATTATGGTGGTGAAGATTTTGTAATGAGAATATTAAGCTCTTTAAAGTAAAACTAATGTAAGGATACTTGTAACAGGTGACCCAAGACTATGGCAGACGTTACTGCAAACTGGCCAAAATTGACATTACTCACTTTTATTATCTGTGTTAGTTGATTCAGTGATTAGCTTGGAAAGCCAAGACTTTGCTGTATTATATTGGAAATACTAGTGCAACAGCAATACTTCTATTATTTGACATCTGATAATGTGCTTGCTTTTCAGGGTGGTGAATTACCGAGTAGGTCGGTTCTATGAAACCATACATCAAAGATCAATATCATAAACCTCAATATCAGGTTCTGGAGTAAAACATTTATTCTATCTTAGATGAAAGGTAGGGAAAGTAGAAATATGCATACTGCAGTAGTAATCTTTCAACTGGATTCTTCATTTAAAACCTAATGGGTGCTTTAGTTATCCTGAGCATGATTGGGTGTGCCACAGCCAGCTCTGCTCCTACATAAACTCCGCTCTTCAAGTATGTATAACACTCTTATCTTACAGACAATGCTGGAAATGTCATCCACCTTGCTAAACAAGCATTATATTAGGAGAACACATTCTGATTTACACGATTAGGTATAGTTACATCCAATGGTACAAAAATACTTTTTTTTTTACGATTTAACTGTTTTCTGTAAAGAGGGATAGCTAGTAATAGTTGATCCACATCAGCATAATTTGACCCGTCATTTCCCCAAACAATGGAGTGGCTAACATGCCATTTGTAGACCAGTACAAGTCTAATGTAGGCTTACAAAATATAACATGTGTACTGTCCACTTCTGAATTCTCCTCTTAGCCCTAAATTGCCTTTAGAGGTCAGGGGTTCTTTCATTCTACTCACATATACCTACATTTGTTTCCATGACAAAGAGAGACACTAAGTAAGGTATAACTTTTTTGTGTGAAAATGTTAGTTGGCTGGATGTCGGAAGTTAGCTTACACCAGAAAATGTTTATTTGCCTATATGTCTATTTGTGTTAGTTATTTTGACCACTTCACAGAGCTGATTCTTCACGGACACCTGAAGGATGCAGGTCATTCACTTCCTCACTGCTATCTATATCCTAAACACCTCCTTCATATTACACAGAAAATGAAGCTAGTTACAGTGGAGTAATAAATATTATACAAATAAAAATATGTAGCAATTATTTTCCACTTATCTTAAGAAGTTGATGACAATACTTCTATCTTGTTTATGCGAAATTAATTTCATGAGCATTTGCCCACATCTTCAGTCAACACACTTCATTGTCAAGGATATCATGTATTTACGTATTACCAACATCTGAAGACGAAACAAACCTAAAAACAGAATCAATTGCTGGTATGTCAAAATTCATTATGCAACTTTTATTTTTTAAAATAAATACTTTTTCCCAAACTACTAAATATATGGGAACATTTAATTGTTTTAATAATTTAACTTCGGGATTTATTTCATGGTTAAATGACCAAAAATAATCTGCTATGGCCTATTTATCAATTTGTTCATATCTAATGTTACGATGTACTTGTCAAAGATGTCCGGTGGTGGAGTTTCAAAATTCACGACTCTATGACGATTTTTGTTAATGAAGATTTTTTCCCATACGGAAAGGTCTATGGGGTGATTAACATATTTTATTAGAGGAGTTTCCACGTTGAGGTCATGTCTAGTATTCAAAATATGAAAAGCCACTGCTGGTTTTTCTGTTTCACCAATTTTTAATGTTTCTTATATGTTCTTCAGTTCTGATGTTTGTTTTTCCTATATAAATTTTAGGGCAAGTTTCACATTTGATCTCATAGATTCCTGGTTTTTCTTTTTCATTAATTTATTTTTCAGGAACAATTGCAAAAATATCATCAACATATATATATATATACCAAGTTTTAAAAATTAAAGGAAAAGCTTTAGTGACTTGAATTTGGAAAAACTCATAAAAAGATCAGCAAGAAAAGGTGAAAGAGAATTACCCATTGCTAAGCCAGAAGTTTGTTGAAAAAATTCACCATTAAGAGTGAAAAAATTTTGATCCAAACAAAAATCAGTAAGTTTAACAAAATCAACTATTAAGTCCTCATGTAAATGTATTGAATTCAACCACTTTTTTAAATAAATTAAAAGTTCTTCTCTAGGAATACTAGGAAATAAGGCAGTTACATCAAAAGAAATAAGTATCAGTTTTAGATAATACAACACTATCAATCTTTTTTATTAGTTCAAAAGAGTTTTTAATACTTAAACTTTCAAATGTATCAAAATTACCAAATTTTTTGTGTAACCATTTTGCTAAATTGTAAGTTGGTGTTTTATACAATTAAAAATAGGTCTCATTTTATTACCGGGCTTATGAATTTTAGGAAGGGCATAAATTCTAGGTAAAACAGGATTACTAAACTTTACAAAATGTTTTTCCTTGTCTGATATAACTTTCACTTCATTAAGTATTTTATTAAAATTTGTAATACAAGATTTTAAAGGGTCTTTATCAATCTTTATAAAATCTTCACCTTGAAGTAAAAGGTTTACTCAATTAATATAATCTAATTTATCTAAAATTACAATTCTATTACCTTTATCTGCTTCAGTGAAAATTAAATCTTTTTGACTTAATGATTTAATAATATGTTTACTGTTATTATTTCTTTTTGGTTTGTATTTATCTAAATTTTGCAATACTTTGCTACATTTTAATTTAATCAAAGATTTATTATTTTCATTTAAATCTTCACTAGCAATTTCTATATCTGCAATATAATCATCTATATTATTTGAAAAATCTACACACGTTTTTAAATCTTGATGTAAAAAATTTAACTCTTGCATTAAGGTTAGAATTTGATAAATTAACATTATCTTTATTATTTTTAATAACTGGGTTTAATTTATTTTGTTTCAAACACAAATTATATGATTTCTTTTTTAATTTAGTAGTTTTATCTTTCATATTTATATTATGAATATGAAATAATTTGGATTCTAAACTAAGCCATATTGTATAACCTAAAATCTTTGTTAATTTAAGATGTAAATCATATAACTTAAGTTCAATATTACTTAAACTTTTAAAAAATAAATTTCTTTCAACTTTAATTACTTCTTTCTTCGCCGGTTGTTGATGAATACTATTATCAAATTTAAAAGTTTTTCTAAAGAATATGTGAACTACAGTATATTTCAAACAAAGATATAGAAAACG
Organism: Mantis religiosa; assembly: GCA_030765055.1. Classification (NCBI taxonomy): domain Eukaryota; kingdom Metazoa; phylum Arthropoda; class Insecta; order Mantodea; family Mantidae; genus Mantis; species Mantis religiosa. Next base: position 30,676,830 of record CM060948.1, read on the forward strand.
AATGTCTGCAAGAATAGATCTTTTTTTCCGTTTGTTGAAGTTTTAAATATAGCCAAATTTCAGATTTGTTATCTAAAAACTTGTGTAGATTTTTCAAACAATATAGATGATTATATTGCAGATATAAAAATTGCTAGTGAAGATTTAAATGAAAATAATAAATCTTTGATTAAAATAAAATGTAACAAAGTATTGCAAATTTTAGATAAATACAAACCAAAAAGAATTAACAATAAACATATTAAATCATTAAATCAACAAGATTTAATTTTCACAAAAGCGGATAAAGGTAACAGAATTGTAACTTTAGATAAATTAGATTACATTAATAGAGTAAACCGTTTACTTCAAGGTGAAGATTTTATAAAGATTAATAAAGACCCTTTAAAATCTTGTATTACAAATTTTAATAAAATACTTAATGAAGTGAAAGTTATATCAGACAAAGAAAAACATTTTGTAAAGTTTAGTAATCCTGTTTTACCTAGAATTTATGCCCTTCCTAAAATTCATAAGCCTGGTAATAAAATGAGACCTATTGTTAATTGTATAAACTCACCAACTTACAATTTAGCAAAATGGTTACACATAAAATTTGGTAATTTTGATAAATTTGAAAGTTTAAGTATTAAAAACTCTTTTGAACTAATAAAAAAGATTGATAATGTTTTGTTATCTAAAACTGATACACTAATTTCTTTTGATGCAACTGCCTTATTTCCTAGTATTCCTAGAGAAGAACTTTTAATTTATTTAAAAAAGATGGTTGAATTCAATAAATTTACATGAGGACTTAATATTTGATTTTGTTAAACTTACTGATTTTTGTTTGGATCAAAATTTTTTCACTCTTAATGGTGAATTTTGTCAACAAACTTCAGGCTTAGCAATGGGTAATCCTCTTTCACCTTTTCTTGCTGATTTTTTATGAGTATCTTCGAAATTCAAGTCACTAAAGCTTTTCCTTTAATTTTTAAAACATGGTATAGATATGTTGATGATATTTTTGCTACTGTTCCTGAAAAACAAATTAATGATGCTTTAAAATTACTAAATTTACAAGATAAAGCTATAAAATTCACATTAGAAACTGAAATTAATGATTTCTTCCTTTTCTAGATTTGAAAATAATAAATAATAAATTATATTTTGGTATTTATAGGAAATCTACTCATATTGATAATTGCATAAAAAATAAAAGCTTAACCCTTCTCCACATGAATTTGCTGTTTTAATAGTTTGATTTATAGATTAATAAATATACCCCTGAATAAAGAAGAATTTAATAAAGAACATAAACATATTATTAATACTGCTTTAATTAATGGCTTTAATAAAGATTTTATACAAAAGAAAATTGAAAAATTTAAATATAAAAAAAAGTATTAATGATATTTCTACTCTTAAAAAATTAAAAGATGATATATAAATTTAAAAAATTTGCTTACCATCTTTGGGTTAATAAACATTTTCACTTCTTTTTAAAGAAGTTGGTATAACTTTAGTTCCTCAAAATAAATATAGTATTAAAAATTTATTAGAATTTTCTAAAAAAGATAAAATTCCTAATAATAAAAAACCTGGTATTTATCAATTTAATTGCTTAGATTGTGATCAGGTTTATATTGGAAAGACGAAACGTAGTTTGGAAACCAGAAAGAAAATTTTCGTAACATTTGATATAAACAAACTGATAAATCAGCCGTAGCAGATCATTTTTGGTCATTTAACCATGAAATAAATCCCGAAGTTAAATTATTAAAACAATTAAATGTTCACATAGATTTAATAGTTTAGGAAAAAATATTTATTTTAAAAAATAAAAATCGCATAATGAATTTTGACATACCGGCAATTGATTCTGTTTTTAGGTTTGCTAAGCCTTCAAATGTCAGTAATACGTAAATACATGGTATCCTTGACAACGAAGTGTGTTGACTGAAGATGTGGGCAAATGCTCATGAAATTAATTTCGCAAAAACAAGATAGAAGTATTGTCATCGGCCTCTTAAGATAAGTGGAGAATATTTACTAAATACTTTTACTTGTGTAGTGTTTGTTACACCACTGTAACTAGCTTTATTTTCTGTGTAATAGGTAACCATTGTTTTAAAGCATGGAAACTTGTACACTTATACGGTTTTAGTTTTAATAATCTAGTTTTCTTCTTTTCTTTTTTACATCTTCTAAAGTTAATTCATATCAAACAATGAATGAAATGGGTGAAATGATGCTCTAATGTGTCCAAGGCCATAGAGCTTAGAATTACCCAACATTCATCCTTCCAGAAAAGGAAAAACCCTGGAAAAAACCATAACAAGGTAACTCACCCTGATTGAGATCTGAACTCAGGACCTCTTGAAACTGAGGCAGACATGCTACCAGCTAGCTACCAAGGCAGGTAATAATTTATTTGCTCCAAATGCAGGAGACTGAAATTTCCACATGTTGTGCTAATTTTGGGATGGATGTGTTTGGGGAATGTTCAAAACCCATGACTATGTCATCTAAATTTTCCTCTGTTAATTTATTTACGCTTTTGTTTTATATTCACCACAAAACTAATAGTTTGGAATTTCTTCACAATCCCGTGAACTGTAAATCTGGAAGGAGGCACTTCACCAAAGAATGTTTGAATATACTCTGTGCGAACACGACTTGTTGATTCCCATTTATAATAACCTTTACATACAACAATGCATTGCTCTAGAGCAGAGGTGCCATCGAGTGTCACTGAGGGTGACTCCCCTTCTTCAGTTTTTCACTTAGCGTCGTGGAGGTGCAAGGGAACAGCTGACTGGCATTGGCTATTGCGGTATGTCTACACCCCTTTGTATTTTAAAACAAATGCAAGCGGCGGACCGTCAACATGCCCCGTTACAGAACCCAGCATCGACAAATTAAGAGCTAAGAAGAACAAGAACTCCACTGAAATTATCAACTAATAATTATTAACATGTAGCTATAAAGTTTAATTCAAAATGATATTCAGTATACATTATGCACATAAAAATATGAATAAATGGTTCAACAATCCACCACTGAATCTTCTGCACGCTCTTCCTCACCCAATATCTAATACATCACCTGCAGAGGTTAACTAGGAAGGGGAAAAGTTAATTATCATTTTTCCCCTCAATGACACCACTGCTCTAGAGTCAAGCGCCTGTTCATATTAGTGGCCAGTACAATACTGCCTAGTGAAGTGCACACCACTAGCCCTGCATGCAACAGCAGCCAGTAGTGGGGGAATTCAGCAAGGTCGTGGGAGAGGCGAAATGCTGCACATTATGTTAGGTTTTAAATGAAGAACCCTGCAGTATAAACCCACATTAAAAACTGCAATACACAGTGAGATACATACTGATTTTTTAGATTATTTGGGCATTTCAAGGACATTCAACTATACTTTTTACAAAAAGCATTACAAGTAAAGACATACTTACAGTTTTTGCCGCCACAGCAGAGCACAATATCATTAACCCAATCAGTATGGTGTTCCATTGACATTGTGTACGGTTCTTTGGCCTTGCAGTTCCATATTCTAATAATACTGTCTCTCCCTGCAGAGTAGAGCCGATTAAGATGAGCATCATACTGCAAAGAGTTGACTCCAGCTCTATGTCTTTTTTCAACCTCATCTCTTATAACGAACGACACCTGAAGAACAATTCATTGGTGTTATTTTCTTGAATATGTAAATATTTGCATTCACAGTAATTAAGACCCATTTCCCAACCCTGTAGCCAGATGTATTTACTAAGAGTTTTAGTCATTTTGGTAAATTACCATATCAATGAAAGGGTAGAGCCAGACTGAAAAATTCAATGCCATAGCCGGAATTTGAACCACCCATCTTCTGGTTTCCATCCAGCCACTCTAAACCATTGAGCTACTATGGCCAACGTGCCGACATGCCATTAAATTCTCCAACTGACTCGTGGTTATCCCGGTGAACCACTAAGAGTTCTCAAACACATGAGACAACTACCTTAATGGCGACTTACTATGCTGTAAGTACTTTAAGGTCCGGGCTTTATAGTTCAGACCACTATTAGGTACAATTAATTTCCATTACTATATCAAACTCACAGAAGTATAATTCTGCGTCATTATGCATAGAGATGGGAAATTGATCGTACACTGATGGCAAATTCAAAATGGTGTCATTCTTTCCTGTGGTATTAAGAATTATTATTAAGTGAAATGCTTGAAGATTCTAGAATGACAAGTTGTGACAGAGTCAACATGAAAAATTCAATGCCACGGCCGGGATTTGAACCACGGATCTCCTGGTTTCCGTCCAGTCACTGAGCTACCTCGGCCAACTTGCCATAACATTAAATTCTCCATTTGACTCTATCTATCAAAGACCTTAGCCTATATACGGCTAGTGTGAAGAAATTATTAACTTCCATCAATTAACTAAAATAATAAGAGTTAAACGATGGAGCCTGGGACTCAAGTACTTACGATAGTAAGTCGCCACAAACGGTGTATCTCGGATGCGAGAGCCCCTAGAAGTCTACCGGGAAATATACAAGTCAAATGGAGAATTTAATGTCATGATGGCAAGTTAGCCATGGTAGCTCAATGGGTTAGAGTGACTGGACGGAAACCAGGAGATCCGAGGTTCAAATCCCAGCCTTGGCATTGAATTTTTCAGTTGACTATCTATAAAGACTAACCTATATACGGCTAGTGTGAAGAAATGATTAATTTCCATCAATTAACTAAAATAATAAGTTGTGCCATACTCATGTATAGCTTTTTCTAAAACATGACAATCTGCCCCATTCCTGTTTCAAGGGCGGCAGTAATTTGTGGTTTGGGTTTATAAGGTATGTGTCTGCAGGAAATAAAGGAACAAGAAAACAGTTATATTGCTCCATGCCCTGTTTACGACTAGCCTTTTATTGGCTAACGGTTACAAGCCTGCGACAAAGAAGAGCACTTCCCTTTTAAAGTTGTAATGTTTTGACAAAATGTATACCATAATTATGTCAGGAATATTCCACTTTTCCAAGAAATAACAAAGATTGATAATGGTAAGGAAGGTACAAAACAAGTATTAGTAGCCAAATTTATTGTCTTCTTTTCAGGACCAGTCAAAGTTTCCAGTAGAGGCACTAGAAAGTAGATGCAGGAAAACTTTAAACAGGGGTATATTTACAGCCAATTTTCCCACAATGATTTACAATTGCTACTACAGTACGGCCGTTGTATCTCCGGCTGACGTTTTGCGGCTGCAAGAGGTGGAGGGGCAGGTTAATAGTACCAACACACAGAAATGAGCAATTGAAAACGTATCCTCAAAATTATCTTTAGAATGAAAATGTAGTACTATATTAGCTTTAAAACACCAAAATCCAACTTGCAATTTCATTATCATGCAAGATATTTATTACAACACCACTCTATTCGAATATTTCGTTCACACCTTTCACACACACTAACTGCTTCTGTTGGTAGTACTGGGAGTCTCTCCATCCAGTGTTGTGGTCAGGAAGTTAAAACTGTCTGCTAGCGCCAATCAGCATTGTCGCAGCTAGGCGTGGCTTCCGAACCCAACACTGTGTTGCCAGCTTAAATTTGAGCCACGTGGCTTTAGCTGCTTGCACTGGTGAACTTTCTTTGCTATATTTTGCGTGAATTAATGCCGATTGCTAGTGTTCGTAAGTCCTATTATTATCGCTATTATAATAATATGGCTAATGGTTCGTGAAATATGCAAATATTTAAAAGACGCATTGTTCCTCTGCTTGAAATGCCCGCTAAAGAACTGGCAACAGCCTGCTTCCCCCTCTCGAGAAATGTCGGAACCGGAGAAAGAGCGGCCAGACTGTATATTTACAAACTGCCTTTATTAAAACAGCCATTCATAACATTAGATTATATTGCAGAATATACTGGAATTTAGAATATATTTAAAAACTTTTTCTCTCAAGCTTCCGTGGCCAGTTTTATTATTACCTTGGCCATCAAATTTTTGCTGCATCACATTGGGTAACAACTTTTTCCCCCTGGGAATAAAATACAACATATTCGGATATTCAATTCATCAAAATAGCTTTGCTATTGATTCATAAGTACTTTCAGCATTGACATCATAAAGCATATGTCTAACAGGCCTTGTATTTTCTATAGTATTTAACAGCAACAAACGTTTAATTCAATATAATATTTATTACGTCTGCGGTGCTCCTTGTATACTTAAATATTCTGCCATAGGACCTTAGTAATGTGAGGCTTTCTGACCAGAAGAAGACCATTAAAACCTCTTCTTCCATAATCATGTATCCTCGGAACTTTTGGCCAAAAATGAAGGGAACTTTTAATAATTACTCTAAATGTTAAAACTGTATGATGGTAAATGCATGTTGAAATAAGATTCAAACTGCTTAGGAATTATATGTACGAAATCCTTTCATTCCCTGCAGATTCAAATTGATATTCAAAGCATTGGCTACTGAAGCAGTATTTAATGTGTTCACATTTTTCAATATTAAAACATCTGATAGGAAACACTGGCAAGACTATATCTGGCCATTAGCATTTACTTGATATAATCAATTCTATTATATTAATCATTAATTTTATATGCAGTTTTTACATTTTAATATATACACTGATGAGACACCAGTTTACGAGCTTTGCTCAAATATGTAAATGTTATTGTGTCAGTAAAATTTGATTTGATATAAATTAACCAATGAATGAATTTATAACAAACAGTAATACAATTTGTCATCTAACAAATACTTTGTCTAATTTTAAAATTACATATATTTCACTACAAGACTGGGCAATTATAATTATTTTCCAATCTTAGTAAATACAAAAGAAACATGTCACTACTTTTTTCCAAGTACAGACAAGTGAAGTTCGTAACAAATCATTACACTTTATTGTCATATGTCACTGTTTGCTAATACATGTCTCAGAATTTCTGTGTAACCAAGTGACTCAGACATTTTCAACACTATGGTTATTCAGCCATCACTAAACTACTTTTTCCCAGATCATCTTAATTTTAATAATCTTCATTTTTTGTGTAATCATCTTAATTTTACTTCTAAACGGTTTATCCAAAACCAAAATTTTAAAATTCCTGTCATCACATTTCCTTTGTTCTCTACACTTCCCAGTTCTCTGCAACTCGAAGAGGCTTTCAGTAGCCCCAAAATTTTTTTGCAAAAAATTACTGTGGGGCACATCTATAGTTAGTCATTCCTCACCAACAACTGGTACTTTTACACGATACATCAATTTAGCTTTCACTATCCCCGAATATATTCTCTTCAACCGCTCTGTGTGTATTACTCGTAGTTTGGGCATATATCCACAAATACCTTTTAAAGCTTTCTTTTGTCAGACTTTTCTTTCGTTTGCTCCAACCACCTCGTTGTTGACAGTAATTAATCCCTATATATAATAAAATTTATTAACTACTTCAATTTCCATCACCTCTCAACACCATTTTTTGTTATTTCACATCTTATTTCCTTTCTTGAATACTTTGACCTTTTATACAAATATAACAATTTGTAACAAAAACTTCACTTATCTTAAGAAAAATGATGTTAATTCCTCTTTCTAATTGAAACCGATTTCACAAACTCTTTGTCTGCATCGTCAGTCGAAGAAAACCACAGGAGAAAACAAATTCATTGTTAAGGAAGTTGCTATGATATGTTTTTTCAGTATTACCTAAATCTGAAAACGAAACAAACTTCATCTTTTTTAGAGAAAAAAGATGAAATTCCTAATAATAAAAAATATGGCATTTATCAATTTGATCGTTTAGATATACGAAATGTAATTTGGAAACCAGAACGAAAGAACATTTTCGTAACATTAAGTATAAACAAACTGATACAACAGCCGTAGCAGATCATTTTTGGTCATTTAACCATGAAATAAATCCTGAAGTTAAATTATTAAAACAATTAAATGTCCCGATAGATTTAATGGTTTGGGAAAAGATATTTATTTTAAAAAATAAACATCGCGTAATGAATTTTGAAACATCGGCAGTCGATTCTGTTTTTAAATTTGTTTTATTTTCAGATTTTGGTAGTACTAACAAGAACATATTAACATCTAGTATTTGTAACGATGGTGACAGCTTTGTTTTTCTGGCTGAGGATGTGTAAAAGTTTTACATGAAATCACAATCCCAGACAATTTATAAGAAAATTATCATAATTTCTTAAAAGATAAGTGAAGTTTTAAGTTACAAATTGTTATATTTGTATATACCATTTTTTATTCCACATCTTATTTCCTTTCTTGAATACCTTGACCTTTTATTTACAGGAATTATTCTTAGTCCCTATGCCTTGAAAAACTTGGAAATTCCTTCAACATTTGTAAACTGAACCCACTGATAGATCAAGAGAAAATACTAGGCTTCGGATCTCAAGTGCTACAAATAGCAATCATGTGCATACTGGCTTTACTGACTACTTTAAGCACAGTGTCAATAAATAGATTAAATCCCTTCTCCAAAATGTTTGTGTTCAAATTACTAGTCAACATATGTGTAATCTCAATACTGTGTTCATTTCCACAACATAAATTTTGCAAAACTTCTGTATATATATCTCCTCACCTAACATATGGTGTAGAAATACGGGGATCTTCTTTAGAACATGTCCCGTAAGAAATTTCATCTATAATAAGTCCAACATCGGAGGCACGCACGAGGACTGACGGAACCTGTCCAAGTAGTATGCGCCAACGTCAGTAGCAGACAATTTTCAACACTGCCAACATTGATCCAACAACTACACTACTTTTTGTTGCAATGCCGGGTGTTCTCTTATCTACATTGTAAAAAGAATCGTTCAATGTGACTTTACATTAGAGGATGTAAATCACAAAAAAGAATACAAATAAAAAAATAATTTAAAGCTGTAGTCAATGAACATTTACACAATACTGGGTATTTTTGATTGATGTAGGATGACATCGCACTCCCGGCACAACATTCTTGTTCTTAACAAACTTTCGTCATATAGAAATTGCATAAAGGTGCAAGATCAATAAAACTTACAAAACGAGCTAATGGTTTCAGATACAACTTCCACCTAATAACTTTATTTACTGAATGCCAGGGTCCTAGTAAAATATTCATTTTCAGATATTAAAGTTAAGCTGCTACCTTCCTAACAATGGCACATGTACTGTACACCTGTGAAGTTTCAAACATCTGTAAAATAGATCCTTGGGATGTTGGCTTACAGGATGGCAATAGAAGCTTACACCAGTAAGGAGCACTATAACTGCGAGGTTACTTCGGCAGGTTCCGTCAGCCCTCGTGCGTGCCTCCAATGTTGGACTTAGACAAAATTTCTTACGGGATATGTTCTAAAGAATATCCAAATATGGGAGTGGGGGTGCTGCTGAAACCAAGATGAATAAACTACTTATTCTGCAAAAGAAAAACATCAGACTGATATATAAGTTGAAAATATGGGGATCATGCAGAACTACCTTTATCAATAATACACTTTTAACCAATTATCTGTATGTTTATAGAACCATGCTGTGCATAACAGAAGCATTAAAAGAAACAAGTACACAGCCATAATACAAGAAATAACTGCAACCACTTTAGGCACAACACAAATACAAGTGTCATGGAAAAGGATGTGGATATAAGAGGGGCAGTTTTATTTAATAGATTACCAGTAGCTCTAAATATTTTGGTTAACACCTCAAAAACATATTTTAAATATCAGCTAAAACAGTAATTTATAAGTGTTTGTATAATTTATATGTGCCAGTGTAAGTAGGATTTAGCAATCTCTCATGGGTTGTGAAAAAATGATTAAGTATTGCAAGGAAAATTATAAACTCTCTGTTTTCATACAGTTTACAAATAACTGTTTCAAAGCTGTGATCAAAGTTTGACATTCTTCTAGCAGTAGTAGTAGTAGCAGTAGTGGAATTGGAATTAACGGTGCTCAACTGCAGGGTCATTAGCGCCACAGTTAAAACGTATGGCAAAGGCCAGGTAAAACTATTAGTAAAATTTTTGGGTCATTGATAAAATTGCAGAAATAGTAGGAGTTTTAAAAGTAAAAGAACTGGATAAAATAGCACATAAAAGTAGCACATACTAGGTTACTGGTCATTGCAGTAAAACTGCCACAACCAGGGTCTATAAAAACTAAATGCAAATCGGGAAGGGCATTTATGATAAAAATTGGAACACCTCGCAGACTGCCACAGAGGTATCGGCAAGAATTTCTGCCAGACTTAGCGGTAGTTGCATGGTAGTTCTGAGGTGCGCGACGGAAGCACACTGATAAAACATGGTGGACCGATAAATCCTCCCCACATAGTGGACAAAGTGGAGCAGGTGTCCTGCTTAAAAGCAGCCTGCGGGTAAAAACACAGTGGCCAATACACAAACACGCCAAGATTACCTCCTCCCAATGAGAGGATGTTCTCCAGGTGACGGGGACCGCCTTCACCTCTCTGAGTTTGTTACCAGTGAGAGTCGACCACTCTTCGCATCAACGCGAAAGCACCGCTCTCAGAACAATGAGCCTGCAGTCTTTGGAAAGGACATAAGCGCAGATTCTGGGCGATGTGGTCGCCGTCTTTGCCGCCATATCTGCCTGTTCATTTCCAGGACATTCTTTTAGATGGTTTAATTGCAATGTTATGTCAAAGTCAGCATAAATTTGCCTGATGTTGGATTTGTTCTCTTCATGAGACAGTTTGTGTTACTGAGTATTACATCTTTCTCCAAATATTTGTGCATTTAACTTCATTGTTTTTGACTATGACTTTTTTAAAGCAGCTTTTCTGAAAGCACCTAAGTCAAGAAGAGATTTTGTGCACTTCGTAAGGATCTATATCTGCATTTTCAATTAAGTACTATCTGTTTCAGTAGCGCCTTCTTTTTTTTTTTTTTTTAGTGGTGTGCCAATGTAAAATGGAGAGAAGATTATTGAGCATCAAAATCCAACACAGGCTGTCACTCCAGGTGGTGGATAGGGGAGCTGCTCCCGAATACAGGTAGTAACAAAGAAAATGAAATTTGGGGATGAACCAAAATCAGTACAAAAGCAGACTCATGAGTCCAGTAAGGCAGCTTATCTAACGGCAAACAGAAAACCTCTGTTTCTCCAGATTGGAAGCTTTTGTCTAAGCTGACATACTATTCTGTGTAGAACCACTTGTTCAAAAAGCTAGTTATTTGTTCTGGAATTTGGATGGCCCTTCGATTATAGACATAGCTTGTTAAATAAATTTAAACACCACATGATGTGTTGTAATTTTATGTCCTCCAATGTTAAGTTATATCGGATGGTGAATGAAATGGTTGAAATGATGCTCAAATGTGTCCAGGGTCCATGGATCTTAAGCTACCCAAAATTCATCTTTAAGGATAAGGGAAAATTCCGGAAAAAAACCTTATTCAGGTAGCTCACCCTGACCGAGATTCGAGCTCGGGACCTCTTGAACGTGAGGCAGACATGCTACCATCTAGGCTACAGAGGCGCGCCTCACATGATGTGTGAAATGGGGAGTTTAAGTCAGTGATTAAATCTAGTTAACAAAAAGTGAACTAGAGTGTGGAAATAGTGAAAGTGTAGTTAGGTATAAGTGAGTAAGAGGTTAGTAGGAATGAAACTGGAAATTGAAGAAATTAAAAATAAGGGATTAATGATTAGAAGGGGAAGCATCTCAACAGGGCTGACTTGCTACAAACTCAGCCAATGACCATTACAAATAAACACAAAAAAGAACTCAAACTTGCTCAAGGTAATCACCAGAATGTACAATATCTAAATAACAAAACAGATGAAGTAACTGCATTTCTAAAAGAACAAAATCCAGAGATAATGCCAATCACACAACATGGATTAAATGAAAAATGCTGTGTATCTAAGTCAACTACATCATAGAGCTGGAGGAACAGCACAATAAGTAAACAAAAAATATAAACAATATAAAACCACTTATGAGGTTAAAAGAAAATAATAGGAAAAAAAATGAGAGTTGGCATGAATAGAATTACAAAATAGTCTAGGAAAAATTATAGCTACGGTATGCTATTGGTCACCATGCAGCACATTTACCAAAGTCTACTTAAAATACATCGAAATTTAACTGTATTGGAATACCACAGTGAAGCGTAATAATTATAAAATTATAGAAGAGTCATATTTATTAAGCATTAGAGCCGACGATGCGAACAATGGTTCGCGAAACATGTCCTCAATATAGGTACGTAAGTGAAGCTGATGTGTAATAAATACAACTCATTCTATAATTTAATAATCTACTTAAAATATTTGATAAAATTGATGGGAAAATGTAATATAGCTAGGAAACATTAATATAAATATGAAATCAGCTATGAATTAGAGCAACTGCTGGGCAAACTAATGTAACAGACACAAAACCCAAAATTTTACTTCAAACTCCTTTATTTTCAGCAAAATTGTTAGCCAAATGCTAACTAGCATTCACCTTTTTACACAAATACGCAACTTTAACATGTCTCTTTAATGTTTCTTTATATCTCTTTAGCATGCACCAACTTGTGCTGCTAGTAATCTCTGACGTATAGAAGTTCATCTCTTACATGGAGCTGCACATCGATTCTGAACACTACAACTCTGACTTGTGAACTGCTTCATTGCCTCTTCCACTGCATGCCAATTACTCATCACGGAGCCATACTTACTTGTTAACCGCTTCCTGTGCCATTCCACGGCCGGCCAACTCTTCACTGCAGAGTTTGGAACATACTACACTCCTCTTGCACAACCCACTGACCATCTGATTCATTAAATGCTTCACTCCTCACCACGGAGCAGCACTCATCAATTCAATTCTAAGCACCAAATGACTATTCAGGCCTCACACCCTGCTGGGTGGCAAGAAGCTTCTAGCAATGGAAACCTCTCGAATTACAGTCTGGAACAGTCTTTAATGTAGTAATATGACTCACTCAGTGAGGTCAGGTGGCTGTCCTTGAAGGTGGTTGATCTCTCATGGCAGACTCGGTTAAGCTACAATGCTTAGGTTACTGTATGTATATGAGAGATTCAAATAATTAGTTCTCGTATATTACACTTGTATCCCTTGGCAATTTCATCTGTGCAAGTGTAGCAGTAACATATTGTTGATATTCTGCAATGATTTTGCTATAAAAAGGTCTTAAAAGGGCATGAAGGCAAGTTTTAGGCTTTCCAATTGTTCACATCTCACAAACATATAAGATTTTTTCATTGCAATCCTCCCCATCTCTTACATTTTTGGGGCGGGAGGAGTTGTGTTAATATATAACAATTTAGCCACATAAATAATTACACCAAACAACAAGACACGGTCACGAAGCCACACGCAAATTGTATTATTATTATACTTACCTTTCGAGACTGTAATTCGAGAGGTTCCTTTTTCTTCGTATGCAATCCCATGGAAGAGTGGTCTCCGTGAAGCACATCACAGAGCAGTAAGTGCGGCTCCGGAGGGAGGGATTGGCGGGCTGCGGTACAGGCGGCGAGGCGCTTTTCATATGAATTATGGATTTGTGTTGACGCGGGAACTACCACTGTACCGCTATCCACCTGAAAATTTGATGGTACAATGCCTGCTGTATATAAACCATGTGCACCAAAAATCTGCTGCGGAGTAGAACCACAACACCCAAAACTGAAGCCTGAAAAAAGCTGCATGCGACCACTTGCAAGTAATTGCTGGATATCCTTCGTCAGTTCTGTTCCAGTTATGGGGGACGGCGCTCCTTACATATGCCACGTGTAGACCACTGCCTGTTAGGAGTAAACAATCCCTCCCATACAATGCTGTGTTACTATGCCTATATGTTCCTATGTATTCTCGACTCATTTTCGGGTACCTTCAGCATACTCCGCACACAGGCCCCACATAGAGCAGAGATGCCATCAAACTCTTAAGTGAAGGTAGGTGTGAGCATAGTGATAGATCCCTTGTGAGAATCGGCATGTAGCTCCATGTAAGAAGTGAATATGTGTGTATTATTTGAAAGATTATTTGCAGCACAAAGGATATGTGCTAAAGAGACTAATTGTAAGGTAGCACTGTGCTAACCATTTTAGTCACAAATAGAGGACTATGAGGCAAACTTTTCCTATTTTGGGGCAATGCTTGCATAAACAGAAATTTATCACCTGAGGCTGTTATTGTTCTTTACACAAGCGAAGCAGAGGACAACTTGGATGACATCACACAGCTTCCCCAATCCCCTTAAAGTAGCAACCAACGTCACACCTCATACTGCTCCCACTGAGTTAGATGGGACTCACTTCTAAGCTTCTTTTTTTAATTTACAACTTCGAACGATAAGTTATATCGGACTACAAATTAAATGGGTGAAATGATGCTCAAGTGACCCCAGGGTCCATACAGCTTAGAGTTACCCAATATTCGTCTTTCAGGATAAGGGAAAACCCCAGAAAAGCCTTATCCAGATAAGTCACCCTGACTGAGTTTCAAACTCAGGATTTCTTGAACGTGAGGAAGAGACGCTACCAAGGGAATAACTTTTATATTCAAATAACAATTATTTCTTCAGAATTATCGGGGGAATTGGAGGTATTAATCAAACTTCCTTACGAAAAATTCTACTTGCACATATAAATAATAAAGCTTTCTAAGCTTAGCTACTTTAAATGCTGGGACTTAATGGAAGTACAGCTACTCTACGATGGAAATGGGATCAGCTCAGGAATGTCAGCGATCCCCCACAGACATAATTGGGGAAGCAGCCACCTGGTACACAACAACTAAGTGGATGAACCAGGAAGGAGGAAGATATTAGCAGCTTTGTTGTATGTTCTGAGACCACGATCTTCAATACCTGAAGCTTACAAGTTAGATAACTTTTACAACTTGTAACAATTTTGGTTATACAAAAGCTTTCTCTCTGAAAAGATACTTTGGGTTTTGCGAATTCCCCTAAATTCTTTACTGTCTACCCACCACAAGAAGGCAAGAGGGGTCTGAAGAGGAAGAGGTGCTTGAACTGTTTATCTGTTCTGGTAGTGAATATGTTTCCTACGAAATGAGTGTATGAGAGTGCATATGAGTCACCCATGCTGCCAGATATAATGCTCATTTGAGTAACTGCAGTGGTATGCATGGGTGAGTTATGTGACAACATTGTATTTTACATGAACCCTAGCATCCTTTTCATATCCGGGAGGCAAGCATAAACATTATGCGGACAGCAAAAGTGATTACGTTACACATTTCTCCACCTTGCCTTCTTGTGTTGGGTGGACAGTACTTATGTAACTAGTGCCATTTATCTTCAAAATTACATCAATGAGCTAACATGGCAAAAACACTTATCACAAAAAAGGGACATTAAGATGTAACAAGATGGAGATTACTTATGGATTGTAAAGAATGCCCATTAAATTCTTTTTCCTCCAGTGCATTCATAACTGCAATGTACAGGGTCCGGCAGAAACAATAAAGGTATTTGGATGCGTTAAATTTTCAAATTATGCAGGACTTTTGTTCATTAAGTGTGGCTGCCTTGTTACGTTGACTTTGGAGATAATTTTAGCTATCTGTTTGTCTCTACCAGACTGATTAGTCAGCCATGGGGCTTTGGATGTGCCCATCTGAAGGATGTTCTCTTTAAAAAGTGAAGTAAATAATTGTAATTCCAAACTCTTTAGTTTAAGTATGTACCACCACAGTTTTATGTATTAGGGTCTAAAATACATATGACTTAAGTACCTTTATTGTTTCTGCCGGACCTTGTATATCTGCAAAGGAAAACCAAACGTACAAACATACATTAACCTCATACCAAGATAAAATAGAAATGTATTGATACTGATGTGCATATTTCAAATGAAGTTGGTGTTACTTTATGAAATTATATTACAACTATACATACAACACACGTATGTACTGTCTGCCCACCACAAGAAGGAAAAGCCTGTCCTGAAGAGGGAGAGGGGTCTGAACTGTACTGGTATTGGATCTCTTTATCACGAAATCAGTGTACGAGAGTGCACATGAGTCACCCATGCTGCCAGATCTAATCCTTATTTCAGTAACTGCAGTAGTGGGTATTATGCGTGGTGAATTGTGTGACAACACACTGTATTTTACATGAAACTAACATCCTTATCATAACAGGACGGCGAGCATAAACATCATGCGCCCGCCTCGGTAGCATAGATGGTAGCATGTCTGCCTCACGTACAAGAGGTCCCGGGTTCGAATCTCGGTCAGGTTGGGTTACCTGGATAAGGTTTTTCCGGGTTTTTCCCTTATCTTGAAAGACTAATGTAGGGTAACTCTAAGCTCAATGGACCCCAGATGCATTGAGCATCATTTCACCCATTTCATTCGTCTGATATGACTAAATGTAGAGGATGTAAATTACAACAAAAAAACATCATGCGGACAGCAAGTGATTATGTTACACATTCCTCTGCCTTGCCTTCTTGTATTGAGTGGACAGTGTTGGTGTTTATTGTTGAAACCTACTGGAAATAAGACAAATTTGTAAAGAGAACTGTGGCTTCATGTCACTTATGTATTATTAAGCATATTTTGGAATATATTTTAAGATATTTAGGGTCAGCTTTACAAATGGATATTTAATTGTTATTCAATTTTAACATAATTTTATGTTGAACTTGACACAAGTCAGGTTCTCTTTGGGTTTAGTACATTTTGGCAGCAAATTTTTATGTCTTGCATTTCAAATAAAGATCATAAGAAAGAACATTTATAAAATGAGATTCAAAATGTATAACATTACCATAAAACTCGCATACCCATTAATGAATTCTTCTAAGGAATGTAGCTAATGTGAATTTATGCTATAAATGTAAGTAAGAATGTGCTATTTTAAACTAAATCTTAAAGTATGAGTTTTGTGCCTTTTAGAAACAAGCACCAAATGTACTTTGTATGCCTATTATTGGCCTTCTACCTTGTTAGAAATTATTTACAATGATTAATTACAACAATTGTTTACTTTTACAGGATATATACAATGGGAAGCTATAGTAGAAGTTTTCGTACAAATTCCCAGTGTTGGAGACTCAATAATCGCCATATTGGACCAGGAAATACATATGTAAATATGCTTTTATTAATTTTCTAAAGATCCTGCATTGCTACAGCAATGGAAAGATATTTGCAAAGTTTCCAATGAATTTTATGCTTTCTATACTGCACATCATTTTCTAGAACACTACTTTACAAATAGTTCAAGACATAAATCATTGGGTGAAATCATGTCTTTTCCAAGACATTTGGAAATTGTCCACTATAATAGTGGGATTCAGTATATGTGTGATAGTGGCATCAATTCATACTTTATCAAATCAAGAAGCACTTCCAAATAACAGTGACTGATACAAATTTAGGCTCTGAGCATGTCAACACCAACTTAACCTTCTATTCCAGTAAGTCCCCAGACAAAACACTGCCTTCCACTTAAGCAAATAAGGAAAGAAGTGTTTTGGATATTGGGATTACAAAATTACGTTTATCTCCTAGAAAATCTTGTGTGTATAAATTACGTAGAAACATTTGACAAGATTGGTTAAATGTAAAAAATATGGTAAAACTGCACTTTGGTGACTATTGTCTGCCACTGCATGCAATGAGGAAGCTGTTGCCCACCCCCCCCCCATATTATTCTCTTTCTGGTTATTCTTGTTCCATTTATTATTAAAATGTTTTTTATTATCACATATCACCCCAACTCTGTAATGTAGATGATGCGCCTCACGCCTAAGGGGTCACTAGTTAAAATCTCGGCCAGATTTTTCCGAGGCTTTCCCTTATCCTAAAAGATCAGTGGTACCTGTAAGCTCATTTCACCCATTTCATTCATCGTCCGATATAACAACGTAAATTGGTTACGCATAGTTGATAGCTTCAACGAATGCATGTTATCACTATTGGCCATTCTCCAGCCAGTGAAACCATACCCATCAATGTTCCAGCAGAAAACGGCCAACAAAGTGCAGTTTTTTCTAAAATGATTGGCTACAGAAAGAAAGTTGGTACTTTACAAAAAAAAAACCTTTTGAAGCTACTAACAGTAATGCTAATTATGAAAATCTGAATGATTACCAAAGCATTCATTAATTGTCAGTTACAGAATGCTCGGAGGGCATTTAATGTTATCTATACTAAATGTTAAATGCATGCAAAACTAATCAATAGTTCCATTTCATTGTTGCACTTCTGCAGTCAGTGGCAAATGCTTACCTGAACTTTTTTTCTTCCTCCTTGCCCACTTGACTTATGAGCAGCCATGCATTTAAGATTATTCTTTCAGTTCTTGTTTTATTCTTCAGAAGTGCCTACCGTGAACGATGCTTAGGGACTTTCAATGCTCAAATTTTTTCGGAATATTTATGTTGACTTCAGTAGTAAGAAACACCGATGCACCTAACATTGACAGAATATCCGCGTTATTTGTTTCTTATTTTTTCAGATACCGCGTAAAATGAAATTACTTCACCTTTCTTAAGCGAAACCGCTAAAAACAAATAGATCCAGCAGATTGGAGTCTCCAAAGCACCTAACTGCAAAACACCACTCGATGCTCAAGCTTAAAGATACACTTCAACACGCTTCCGAGTCCCCGAAGCTACTGTCGAGTATAGTATATCGAACACACATCACAGGTCAACATAAGGGAGCAGAGAACACAGATAAATACCAGATCAGAGCTGCCAACGCAGAAAATGGAAACAGAATCCTTCCCTAAAAAGCACCAGAAAAGGACTAGAACTAACAAGCACGGTAAATATTTGAATAGGAGGAAGTCCATTGTGTTATCCTGCATTTAAGTTACGTATATTGTGCTTACTTTAAAAATCGTCCTGTCAGAATCTGCCATAAAAACGGCATTGTCCTTTAACGATGATGATTCTTAGAAGCTGGAGCTCCGCTTGCTTGGAATTTTCTCAACTACATGTCCTTGGGTAAATCATAGTTGCAGCAACATGCCAAAATATAATGAAAGTTTCTCATTTTCAGATCATTTCGCTTTTATTTCGCCTATTTGGCTGAAAGCCCTTCAACATCAGCATTTGCATATGAAACAGATGGTATGAAAATTGCAATTTACACTAATTCAGCAGCTTTCTATATGACCCAACTTCACTCCAAAATTTTACCGTGTTTCTTAGTTCAGTCCATTTTATGTGGTGTAAATTTTTCCATGGTTGTCCATTAACGTAGTGGTAGTGGAATCATGTACAAAGAGCACTGTCAATTAGGTAACATGGCGTTTTTTTCCTCGGTTTAGAGAGACAAGATTTACATTTTGAAGAAGTTTAATGCTTTCATAAGCCGTTGCCATTGCTGTTTTATAAGATACGTTCAATGAATAAACATCTCGTTTGACTCATCTTTGACACGCCTTTTTGACCAAATAATCTATAGAGTCCGAAACAGTTCGGAAGGGTGATATTACCAAAAGACAATATTACATCACATAAATGCAATTATTCTAATCTTATCTTACTAGAAACGTGGTCATACTTGTGAAATTATTCCATTGTTATATTAGTTTATAAACAACAGGTATGGGAGACGACGATTAGGTATGGGTTTCTGTAAAAGCTGATTTGCCATTATTGTCACTTGCTTCCGTATCAATTGAAGTTACTTATTTGACATCTTTAATTAACTAACACACCAGTTTAAGTGCTAATTATTTGAGAAAAGCATCAGATTTTCCCCATGGTGCTAATTACATAAATGCGGCACTAGATCTGGTGCTAAAGGCACTATATTGGCAATGCTGGGGTCTTTAGGGTGGGGTGTCATTTAGGGCGTGTCTCCCTCAGATTTTGGCCGGCATTTAGTGGAACTACTGATGTAGTCGGTAATGCAGGTAACGATAGTATCAATCGATCACGCCCGCCGTGTGGTGATGATATTGAAACGTACAAAACTAAACTGAAAGGAGTGCAAGATTTAAATAAAAGTAAGAAGCGTTTTTAATGGTCTTCTAAAATTGAAGAGAAGGCCATTAAACACAGCGGTGGCTTTACTTAAAACCTGCATTTCTCTCAATTTGCCGTATGTACAGAAGATTGAGGTTATTACAATTTCTAATTGTCTTAAATTAACCATATTTCACTGATTTGGAATATGATGGGAAAAATGGAAAGCTTATGTACACAGCCGTTTACCATCCAGTAAATTAAATAATATTAACCTAAAATGACAGAAATGTCTTTGTTTTACATTCTATAATACTATACAAATCATTACAAGTATGATATCCTACCAGGTACAAAAAATGTCAGCATTTATGTCTACTGACAAAGCACTTGAAATAGATACTGATATATGACGTTCTATCTCCTTATTTTATATGGAAGAAAGTCAAAATGTTTTGCAGCTATTTACAATAGTAATAAATATAGAATCTATTTTAGTAGAGAGTTTAAAGCAAAAAAAAAAAAAAAAAAAAAAAAAAAAAAAAAAAAAAAAAAAAAAAAAAAAAAACAAGTAAAGTGAGACTTTATTTTCAGTTAGACTTTGCAAGGTACACAAGAATATTAAGCTTAAAATATATTCAAATAACCACTTTGAGTAATTATGAACATGAAGACAATCTTTTCTAAGTGCAATATTAGACACAGCTTCTTCTGTTTTCTTTGCAATGTTAAATTCTTAATGTCAAACATACATAACTATGATGAGTAGAACCAGACTGAAAAATTCAATGCCATAACCAGGATTTGAACTACGGATCTCCCACTATTGTGCGGTTGCTCTAAACCACTGAGCTACTATGGCAATGTTCCAACATGGCATTAAATTCTCCAACTGACTCGTACGTTTCCCTGTAGACCACTAGGAGTTCTCATCATATGCTATGAGACACACACCTTTCTGTGGCGACTTGCTATGCTGTAAGTACTTAAGTCCCAGGCTTCATTGTCAAACCACTATATACACACTACAGAGAAACTTTCTTTTGTGTGACGCGAGAATATTTTCTAAGTCCAATGGTGCACGTATACGCAACTATTCTTTCCTTCAATAGCATTGTATTACAATATTTTACTAATGAGCAGCACAAGGATACTAAACCATGAAATAAATAGTAAATTGCAATATGTAATGAATTTAGTTTCCATAGTAAACTAATGTATCCCATTGCTACAAGACTTCTACATCTTAATACATAAAAATTTAAGCTAATAACAGTGAAGCAATACAAATATTACTATAATATTGAGTAACTTGCTACAAACTTCACTTATATTTTAAGGAAATTATACATTCCTTGCAGTTTTCAGGACTAGTTTTGCAACTATATTTTTTGCAACTTCAGCAAAGATGTTTACTTATGTTGTCATCATTACTACTGCTAGGTGACAGATTATTTTTTTATTTATTACCAACCTCTGGACATAAAATACATTTATTGATAGAATTGATTGATGTTATTTCAAAATTTATCACAAGATTTCTATTTTTTACAATAAATCTTTTCTCCAAAACAACTAAATCTATTGTAAGTTCAAGTTTTGTTGACAACATGGGAAAAAATTTTTATTATTAAAAACATTCCACATATTCTAAATTTTGATGTGCCATTAGTGAATGGTCTACTGAACTTATGTAAAGAATCTTCCGAGAGAGGGAGCCAATTACAAGAGATCCAGACAACAACCAACTGTGATGAGTCACTAATCAGCTGATGATGAGACTGCAACAGTCTCGAAGACGTTCCTGATTTTGTAAAAGGATGTGAGTGAAGTTACAAGTTTTAAAAGGTATGACTCAATTTTATTCTTTATACATATCAACCTGTTTTAATATCCTTAGTAACAACAGGTAATGAAAAGGAGTAAAGAAGAAGTAACTACACCAATCACCTCACTCTTTAATAAAATATGGGTGACTGAGGAGATACCACACCAATGGAAAGGAAGCACAATAATCTTATACAACTTTAGACCTATAAGTTTATTGTCAAACCTCTACAAGCTCTTCACTAAAATTCTCATAAACAGGCTCACGAAAATAATAGACGAGAACCAACCACCACAGCAGGCAGGATTCCATGCTCGGTACAGTATAATAGATCACCTACAGGCCATAACACAGGTTATAGAGAAAGCAATTAGTTCAATCTAAAAGTATATATCGCATTTATCGACTTCACCAGAGCATTCGACTCGGTAGACCACAACAGCTTGATAAATTCATTGTATGCAATAGGAATACATCCTAAATATGTAAGACTTCTAGGAAAGATTTACACAAACTGCTACTCTAAATTCAGAACATATATCAAAGGGGATATCTTTGAAATAACAAAAGGTGTCACTCAAGGAGACCCAGTATCCCCAAAACTCTTTAACTGCATACTAGAGTTAGCGTTTAGATGGATAAAATGGAAGAAAAACTGGGGACTGAATATAAATAGGAAGAAGTTAACCAGCCTAAGATTTGCAGGTGATATTATATTATTTGCAAAAATCCCTGGTGCGACAGCCCTAAGAGGGCTAAGGCCTACCACCCTGACTGCTGTCCTCATGCCCAGATATGCAAGGTAGAGGTGGACAATCATCCAACCAATACGAAGAGGAGATGTGGTCAGTATCTCGCATCCCCCAACCGGAACAGTGGTTTTCATGACCAGGGCCGCTTACCTATCATAAGCTCCTCACTTTCCTCACAATGCTGAGTGGGCACTGATCCTATACCCGGGACTTAAAATCTGCACCACATGGATGGGATCAAACTCGCGCCACTTTCTGTGGCCAGGGACCAAGGCATGCTGTCTTAGCCCACTACAGCATGGCGCAGGACATGATTTGCAAACTTAGCAACAAAACTACAAGAGATGCTGAAGAGTGTCAACGACAAGAGCAAAAAGTGCGATTAGGAATGAACCTCATAAAAATAAAATCATGACCAGCTCCACAGAAAGCATTACTTAAGTAGATGGAGAACAAATAGAATTCTGTGATAACTATATTTACCTAGGCCAAATGGTGAGTCTCTCACAAGGGATGCATCAATAAGGAGAAGAGTAAAATTAGTATGGGGTAAATTCTGGAGCCTGAAATTCATTCTTCAAAACAAACATTTAAGACCACATATTAGAATAGAAACCCTTCAAACCTGCATCATTCCAATCTTACTATACGGTTGCCAAACTTTGGCACTAACGAAGAAACAGGCTCTGATGCTATAAACATGCCAACGGAAGAAGGAAAGGAAGATCCTGAACGTCAGCCTAGAAGATAAAGTGAAGAATGAAGTGTTGCGAAGGTAAAGCTGCCTAGAAGATGTAGCCACCAGGGCGAAGAGGATTAAATGGCAATGGGCAGGACATGTGATGAGAATGCGTCAAGACAGATGGGCATATGCCATAACAGTATGGGATGTGCGACAGGAGAGGAGAAGCAGAGGACGTCCGATGCTACAATGGTCCCAAGAGTTCAAGGGTGGGCTAGATGCAAAGTGAATTAGAACGGCAAAAGACAGACATCAATGCAAGCAAGTGGTAGCAGCTCTAAAGTGAAAATGAACAGTCATTTCTAGATATAAAGATACAGTATTAATTAAGCATAGACAACAATAAGTACAAAGATCTGGTACCTCTCAGGGATTTGCTCACCTTGTAAGAAATGGCCAAGCTGTCCCCACCAGTGGGTGGGAGGCCCTTGCTCTTAAGGGATATTAGAGACAGTTAAATCTCGATATATTAGAGACTATTAGAGACTATTTATTTATGTATTTATTTAATGAAATAAGTTAAGCAGTTTAAAAAGAAAGTTCAGATAATTATTAAATTGTAGATGAGTCGTTTCTGGATCTAACTTTCGCCATGTTTCTCTTGACTTGACGGTTAAATTTCATTATAAGTTCAGGTAAATCTACCAAATCCAATGAGGTTCCCAGTTGAAATTTGCTAGAACTGGTATATTATGAAAACCTGACAGACAGTATACATATATCATTTAAGTTAATTGGTGGAAATTAATAATTTCTTCACACTAGCCGCACATAGGCTAAGGTTTTGTATGGGTCGAGTCATGATGAAAAATTCAATGCCACATATATGGCTAGTGTGAAGAAATGATTAATTTCCATCAATTAACTAAAATAATAAGAGTTTAATGATGAAGTCTGGCACTCAAGTACTTACGATAGTAAGTCGCCACAAATAGTGTATCTCAAATTCGAGAGCCCCTAGTGGCCTGCTGGAGAAATATATGAGTCAAATGGAGAATTTAGTGTCATGACGGCAAGTTGGCCATGGTAGCTCAATGGGTTAGAGCAACTGGACAGAAACCAGGAGATCCGTGGTTGAAATCCCGACCATGGCACTGAACTTTTCATGTTGATTCTATCTGTCAAGAACCTTAGCCTATATACGGCTGATATGAAGAAATGATAAATTTCCATCAATTAACTAAAAAAAAGAGAAGATATTGGCACATTGCTTCACTCACTGTTTTTCACAGGACATGTTTCAAGAGTCGAGAATCAGCTGATGATGGGAGCAACAGCTCTTGAAATATGTCCTGTGAAAAACAGTGTGAGTGAAGCATTGTGTCAATATCTTCTCGATTCACTTTTATTTTAACTTGTGCTTCACTGTCTCTATGCTTCTTTCAATGTTTATACTTTGAGTTAAATACATACCCAAATTTTCTGGGGTAAACAATCTCCTACTGTCATGCAACATTCTTGTATGACGAAAGCGTTCTTTCAACAGAACATGACATCACTGGAGTGTAGACCATTGATACCAGTGCAGCATGTTCTAGGGGTAGCTTTCCTGTATACTTTTCTCCCTGCAATATGGAGTTTATGATTTTCATGATTTCAAAACCAGGATTTCACTCTGCAACTTCGAAGAACATGCAACTCCCACTGGTCCAGATATTCATTTTCTGGAAACATTGTCAATGATATCTATAGCACCTTTCACTGCCACAGTTGATATTGATAGTTTATTGCTCCAGTTTATCAGATGTACATTGATTTTGGACACGTCATTTCTATACAAATTATTTAACAATATGACATTTGTATACTAGTACCAAATTCTTACATATATAATTTACAATTCATCTAAGCTGTATATACATTTATTTAACAAATATGGTTTTAATTTACTTTTAAATTTTGGTTTTGAGCTATTCGTCAAAATTTTTATCTCACTAGGTAGTTTATTATACAGTTTGATCCCTCTGATATTAATGTCCTTTTCAGTGACACACCTGTTAATATTATACATGTGATAGTTATCACCATTTCTTGTACTATAGTCGTGAATTTGGTTGTTTCGCACTAATGTAAGTCTAATGGTTATGAATAATATAGTTCTGTATATATACAGAGAATAGACTGTGAACATATTTTCAGTTTTAAATGTTTCTCTGCATGATTCCCTTCCTTTTAGGCTATAAATCAATCTAATACATTTCTTCTGTAGAATTAGTAACATGTCCATGTGACATTTTGCAGCTGTACCCCATATTTCGATCCCGTAGTTAAAGTAAGGATATATACATCCAAAATAAATCATCTGCAGAAGCCTAGTGTCTTTGTAACTTTGAAAATACCTAAGCAAGTATATAGATTTACTAATTTTATTACATATATAATCTATATGTTTAGCCCATGTTAACTGTTTATCAACAATTATTCCAAGAAACCTATATGATTTTACTTCTTCAATGGTGGTGGTGTTTATTTGCAATTCTGTATTGGAGGTAGTTTTTCTTGATGTATTGTGGTACTTTGCAACTGGAGAAAAGCTTTTGGTACTAATCCAAAATGCGTGTTAATATAAGCAAAGAAAGCTGCAAGAGTGGGGCACTCGAGTGATCTCTTAGCCTTAGCAATGGAGCAAGTTTGTGTTGCATCTAATTTACTGACAACATTTTTTAATTTCCTTTAAGTGCACGGCATAGTTCACGGCAGCAGATAGCCAAGTTCCCCAGCGGTAAGTATCGACTCACGTAGAAGAGGGGCTGCCAGTACTTTCTCTTTGAATAACTGTATAGGTATATGTTGGGGCTTTTAAGAAAACCTTCTTGACTGAAGAGCTTCAGAGAGGCAGAATTTGAAGCTTGGTCGGACTGATTTACTCATATATCTCTTCCTTATTGAGGTGAATGTCATTTAAGGGTTCATTTACTCTCGAATATGACCTTCCAAATTAACTTTGAAAATAGGAAAGTAGCATTCTTCGTTTCAAAAAGGGAAAGCAACTATTTAGTTTACTTTAGGTGTGAAACCCTCATTAAGGTCTTTTTTTTTTTAGGTGAAATAAGGTTGAAACCTAAAAATCTGGGCCCTAATGATTATAGTCAATTTCTTCATTTAGACTGCATAGTGGACACACTGGGGACTCGTATAGTCTAATTCTATGTAAATGTTTAACCATGCAATCATGTCCTATTAATAATTGGAATGCTGCAAATGCTGATTTCATAGGCAGATCTGGTATTACTTTTGGATTCTGGGAAAGAACTTTCCATTTTTTTTCCTTGAGATATTGTAATGTTATTGATTTTGTTGAAATTTTTATATTGCTTTTTTAATAATTATTTTCCAAAATCAAATGTTTGGTCCTTATGTCAGAAGGCATGCTTTCTTGACTAAGTTGTCTGCTGTCTCATCACCATATACTTCACAATGTGCTGGTATCCATTGTAATACCATTTTTTTATTCAATTTTGTTAATTAAGTTCTCATATAGGCCATGCTGTGATCGAGTGGTTAGACCGCTTGGCTCTCAACAAAGTGGTCCACGTTCGATTCCAGGTGAGCGCAAAGTGAGATTTGTGGTGGACAACACGACACTGGGTTGGGTTTTCTCCAGGTCCTCCAGTTTTCCCGACCAGCACTCTACCAAAGGCTCCATCATCATCATCATCATCATCATCATCATCATCATCATCATCATCATCATCATCATCATCATCATCATCATCATCATCATCATCATCATCATCATCATCATCTTTCCTATCATTTCATCATGTTTAAGTTTGAATTTATGAGTCACTATGTTTACACTCAGTCTTCACTTACTTGTTGTTGTATAATTGAAACGTTTTCAAGATCATTCGATCTCATCATCAGCTGTTTGGTGACTAAATGAACCTCCCTCTTCTTCCACTACTACAGAGCTCCGATCACTCTGCCATCTGGTGTTAGAGGCACTAAGTTTTAATAGTTTTAATACTTCATTTAATGAATTTTTGAAAGAACAACAACACATAAAAGACATAGCGGTATTAAATGGATTCAACCCAGCCATCATAAGGAACATGATGAAGAGGAAAGAAAAACTGAAGATAAGATAAAAAAATACCACTCTCACACCACTTAATAACACAAATTGGCAATATAGAAAATTCACCTACCATCCATGGGCTTTTAGAAAATTTGAACGAATCTTCAAAAGACTAAACTTAAAACTAGCACCCCAAAACAAATTCAGTCTGAGGAACCTGCTAAATAAACCACTGAAAAATACAATCCTCAACAATTTGAAATCAGGAATTTATCAGATTAATTGTGAAACCTGTGAAAAAAGCTACATAGGAAAAACTAAGAGAAACTTGTTAACCAGGCAAAAAGAACACCAGAGGAACATTAAGTTGAAACAAACAGAAAAATCTGCAGTTTCACACCATTTTTGGACAGAAAACCACAACATTGGCCACAACATTAAACTGTTAAAATCTTTAAGTACACCCGGAGAAAACCCGCCCCAGCGCCGTGTTGTCCACCACAAATCTCACTTTGCGGTCGCCTGGGATTGAACCCGGGCCGCCTTGGTGAGAATCAAGCGGTCTAACCACTGAGCCACGGCGCGGCCAGAAAGCTTCATTGGGTGGTAAAGTGATTTTATACCTACAGCATATGGCTCAGCGCGGTAGGTATAGCGCCGGTCTGCTGCATTTCCACGTAATGGAAGGCATGCACCTCTGAAGATGGTGAGGTAATGAGGGAAGGACTTGAGCCTGTGTTTATCTGGCACGATTCTGTTCGTGCCTAGAGCAGTCCGTAGAGTAGTTTTACAGTGTTAAAAGGCACGGGCTTCTTATTTTTGTGTTCTTTGTGGAATTAGGAACATAAACAGAGTGTTACAGGTGGCTTTATAAAATCCAGTGACTACAGAATTATGGATAACTCTGTAAAATCACTAATGGAAGTGCGATTTTCAAGGTTGACTCTTGAAGAAAAAGTACAGTTGAAATCTTTGGGTGGACCAAAGTCCGAATTCTTGATAGAAAAAGCAGAAACTAAGAAAAATGAAAACCAATTGTTTAAGAGGCACCTTAATTCTAAGGTCATCTATGAGAAATGTGACTGTATCTGTGGCTGTGAAGTTCTCAAGTCCTTTTTGCTGCTATCTGTGTGGGGTCTTTTTGTTATTTTTTTTTCCTCCTAAATGTGCCAATTGTTTGTGGACAGTAAAGGGAGTGGGTTATATAAAATATTTAACAGAAAAAAAACGAAGATTCAGTGTAGCATATAAATAGTATTGTAGATCTTGCACTCCTAGGAAAACAAAATATTGCATCATATCTTGACTCCGTGTTTAAAGAAAATGTTAAGAAACCTAACATTCAAGTGAGTAAAAATATACATTATTCCTGGATTTGGGCGAATTTATATTACAACTTGAGAACCACTGTTTCCGTGGGTTATAGGGGTAGAATTTGAAAAGAGAAAAAGTTTCTTAAAATTTACAGGTGTATTAATTTATTGTTGTCAAGTAAAACCGTCTCCGCACCCCCAAAATATTTCGGCCACGGGCCGCCACTGCGACTGATGTTAAAATCCAAGGATGTAAATTTCATCTGACACAAAGCTGGTGCCGAAAGATACAAAACTTGGGACTTGCACATGAGTACTATTCCAGAAATGAAATGGGAAAATTTCTGAACTACGTATTTGGTTTGCCAGTGCTGGTTCCTGATATGGTTGGTGACTGTTTTGCTGAAGACTTCATGGCAGTGATGCCTGTCTCGAAACAACTACAGATGTTTTGTGACTATTTAATGGAAGCTCACATCGATGAAAATGCACTCTTTCCTCTTTCCATGTGGGCAGAACTAAGTTGCAATAGAGAGAACTAACTACCAACGCTTGCGTAAGTTTCCACAATAAATGCAATATTCAGTTTTACACCTGCAGCCCAGATCTGCATAAATTTCTCGAAGTACTTAATCAAATGCTGGTGGATACTAAAATTGCAATTAATTTCTCAAAAAATAAAAAAGGAAAGGCCTTGTCCACACTTGAAACTCATGCTGCAGCAGGTAGAAAATTTCAAAGCTGGAAACGTTTAAGAATGGAATACGTGAAGTCGATTTAGTATGGAACCAAACCTGGAAACACATGGAAATAAAATCTAAAAGGAAAAACGCCGCTTGTTCTAAAGTCGAAAATACACAGTGTTCATTTTTATTTGTTATTTCTGCCCTCCGATTTAGCAAGAATGACGTCATAGTTGACTGGTGAGTCTATCTTGAAATCATCCGAGAAACGGTAATGTTTGCAGAACAGTAAGAAAATTACAGCGCTCTGAGTGTAGTTGCACTAGTAACTAATACAACTAACTTCCCCTGGATATGAACACAGACCCCCGCATCTTCATGGTTGAATGCTACTTTCGTACCGGCATTAAAATTGGTGTGACATATAAATATAATTTAAATCGCTGCATAGAGGAGTTTATACAAAGCTACCCAGCATTTAGACAAGTCCCTCGGAGCGTAATGTTGTCAAAAGTGTCCAGGTATCGTCAAACTGACATACTTTTGTTTGCAACATAAACGTCTTACTATATAATTTTTTGACATTCTCACGCTTAATTAAAATGTCTCTTAATGTTGGTATCCTTATGTCTTTTTAAACCAATAGATGCACCAAACATTTCCAAGATACAGGATCAGTTACTCGCAAAAGGAGAGACACTGGACGCTATAAAGTGACTGGTCCCAATCTAGAAGTAATAAATAATGTTATGACAGAAAGGCCTCAAGCATACCTTCTCACAATACAGACAGAGTTTAAGGGGAAGAGAGAAAGGAAATATAAGAAAATGGACACATAAGACTATGTACTAGAGATACTTTCTTGCTTAGACTTGGATAAAAGCTTTGTATATATTGTAACACTAAATTATTTTTCATTTCTAGAACATGTTCTGCTAATTTTCTGGTTTGTAATGAAGTTACATTGTGAGAAAACTGTGGATGGTAGAAAAGAATTGAGATCAAATTGAAATATTTCTATTTTATGTGACAGGTTTACAATATGCATATATGTCTACCATAACAGAAAAACAAATGTTCATTATGAAATAAGTGTTCATTGACTTATTATTTCGTATATTCTTCATGGTATACTTTTATGGCTGCATAATTAGCTTTGTAGTGCATTGCATTGCAGTATATAGTTTTTTTATAAACAATTATCGTATCTACACACCAGGCGAAATTACTCACCTTTATATTACGCGGGCAGACCCCACCTCTCAAATAGTATATTTACCTGCCGATAGAGGGAGACCTCAAGGCTGCTGTCAACATATCTAATACGATCGCAAGCCGCTAGGGAATCATATATAAACTCGCTCCATCAGCGATGCTATTGATGACGTCAAATTTTGCGCGGTAAAATCAGAGATAAAAATGAACACCCTGTACATGTTACTGTATGATATAGATTTAGAATGTCAAAATAACGAAGCACTTATTTCCATAAATGCGGATCCATTGTGAGTAAACTACAGAAAATAAAGAAATAATGAAGCTGATAAAAGTGGAATCATTTGGTGTGCGAACGAGTTCGCCTCCTCTGGTGCACCCTGGGCAACGCTAAACGAACTGGAACAACAGTCACAAATCCAAATTTAAGAATTGCAGGTTCATTTTATGTTGGTCCTAGAGTCGTGTGCTTTTGTTATTAATCATAAACGCAAAAAATGTAACATCTTCCACTAGAAGTACCTAATGCTGCATGAAATATTACGAGGGCTGTTCAATAAAGAATGATCACAACTTTTTTTTTTTTTTTTTGACAACGTACCTTTACTCATCCTCATAATTTTGATGGCCCTTCTCAAAATAGTCTCCCCTGAATGCGATGCACTTGTCCCAGCGTTTCTGCCAGTCTTCAAAGACATGCTGGAAACCATTTTTGAGAGATCCTTCAAAATCGCCTCCGCAGCCTTCTCCACTGCTTCTGATGATGGATAATGCCTCCGACGAAGGCGTTTCTTCAAGTTACGAAATAGAAAAAAGTCGCATGGTGCTAAATCCGGACTATAGGGAGGGTGAGGGATGTACTTCACTTTGATTTTTGCAAGATATTCAGCAACAACATTGGTAATATGCGGCCACGCATTATCGTGGCGCAGCGTCCAGCCTGCTTCACGGAAATGTGGTCTTTTGCGCCTGATATATACTTGCAATGTTTTCAGGACATTCCTGTAGTATTGTCCAGTTGCTGATGTGTGTGCAGGTACAACATGCTGATAAACCATTCCATGAATATCAAAGAATGCGATGACCATAACTTTCCCAGCAGAAGCAACCACTTTTGCTTTTTGGGGGGTTGGTGATGAAGGAGATTTCCACACTGAGCTTTGCTGTTTGCTCTCAGGATCAAAATAATGTAGCCAAGTTTCATCAGAAGTGAATACGTTTGAAATAAACTCCGGATCTTCCTCTAACATTCTTTCCTCATTCATTCTTTATTGAACATCCCTCGTATAAACACCATACTGGGACTGTTACCTGTTTCGACCGGGAGGCTTTGGGCCTATGTAATTAGGGGCCTTTGAGGGTCCGGGTGACTTTGGGGCTATTTTTCTGACCGCGGGAGGCTTGGGTCCCGCACCCATCCTGGCCTGCCGGGGGAGGTTTCCATCAAGTAAAATGTAGGGATTCTGCCCTCTGCACTGTCATGACGCCTTGGAACGGCCGCCCTCTGTCTACTCTAGCCTCATCCTTCCTCCCACGGATGATTTACTTAGACCAATAGACCAAGTGCAATAGACAATAAGTACAATAAGACAAAGTACAATAGACCAAGTCTGGTTGCCGTGCCAAGTCCCCTCCGATATAATCCAGTCCCAGTTGGTCACATCCTTGACACCAGGAAGATACAGAAGATGCCCTTCATCGTCGATTTCTTGGAGTACCATGAAACTCCTATTTGGTTATGTTATCACACCCTACACACTCAGGTCCTCCGACTGACATACCTTCTTCATTAGCTGATTTCTCAATACAGTCTGATTTCTCAAAGAAGATATGCGAAGGTCATCTATTTCTCCACGTGGATAGCTCAATGTTGCCCTTTCTTTATCCTCTCAACACTCAAAAAATAAACAAGGGTTCGAGTTATCTCACCTCAACAAAAAACATGCACAGTTAATCTGTATTAGCCTATTTTAAAAACAGAAATAAGTTGTTCACACATTCACTGAGTTGTAGCGTCTTCACATGTGTGAGTTCTTTTAAATAATTGTTTGCACTATGTAACTAATGTTCCATACTTAACGTTATTGTTGCTATGCATCGTAAGTTGACATTTCCGCACATGCCTAAGTGTTTCTCCATAGAAACACATAGCCCGCCTCGGTAGCGTAGATGGTAGCGTGTCTGCCTCACGTTCAAGAGATCCCGAGCTCGAATCTCGGTCAGGGTGAGTTAACGGATAAGGTTTTTTCCGGGATTTTCCCTTATCCTGACAGACGAATGTCGGGTAACTCTATGCCCCATGGACCCCGGACTCATTTGAGCATCATTTCACTCATTTCATTCATCGTCCGATATGACTGAACGTTGGAGGACGTAAATTGCAACAACAACAAACAGACAAAAAAATTAGAAACACATATACACGATGCACGTTCTAAAATTTAACATTTATCTTCAATTATAATTATTAATATTTCAGCTAATATCTTAACTACTAAAATTCAGATTCATATAAATACACATTAGTGCAAAAATAATGTGCAACACACATTTGGTAAGCACATAATGGAATCTGGAGTATTGAAAAAACTCAGTGCAGACGCCTCATTTTTTTTTTCAACCGTTCCTCGTTCCATATACATTAATATCGCAACATAATATTATTAACGACATTGTTAAATGACATGGTCATATCAACGCCGCCGATATGCCGGAATTTTGACCCACACGAATTCTTTTACGTGCAAGCATATCTACTGACATGGGACTGTCGCTTTTGGATAAAAGGAATAAGCTGTTCATTGATAAGGAGCAAACTCTCGTCTTCCTGTTGGAAGAATTCTCTAAGAGAACAGACAAATCCTCTAACTTGGCTGTGCAATGTAACAACCCGACCGTAAGCTGATCTTTGCCTTGGGCCATGATTCCTCGGTCCACCTCTAATCCTACCGCCACTACGTCTTGCTTCCATCAAAACGTATTTTTTTTGTGTTTTAACAAAGTAGACTAACAATACACAGCGCAACTAAATACTCAGACAAACTCTGTTTCTCGCATGCAACTAGCGATAACTGAACTGAGGAGTATGTGATTCACCAGTGTATCCAATCTGGCAACCTTTGTTTACGTTGCCATAGCAACGACCTTCCCTTCTTACCCTTCGCGGCCCTTGCTTGATGACCTTCACGTATCTTCTTTTAAAACTCAGACTGTATCTTTATCAGTCATTATTTTCTGCAGCTTCCACTTCTGAATCTTAATTAATTAACTTCGAAAAGTTGAGATGAAGGTTCATCTTCACTCATGGCTTATCTATCCTATCCACTATTTTTGATTCGCAAAACTGGTGTACTTGCAAGTCATTATTTACAATAATAGACAGGATGCCTGTAATGCATTCGCAGAAAATGTCTAAGGATGAACACACAGCTTATTTTATACTTAAACTGATACTGTAACTAACGTGTTTACAGTAGCAAGGCGAAACCAGCTCCTATCACGTGATTCACGCCACATGAGGAAGCTATTCTGATGCCTGCGATGAGCTTACTGAATAGAAAGCCTTCTGGCCAGGGAAGGATGTGGTCGAAATGTTTGCTTTGATAGAAATTATTGGTTCCCATGGTATCGGCACAATGTGCATTACATTCAGTGTTGTACGTTTCCGAGTATATTCCATCGAAGAACCTAACCTGCATAGTCTAAAATCTTTGTTCCATGATTCTTCCGCCGCTTTGACAATTGCCCGATAGGTATTAGAGAGAGCGTTGTCATGCTAGATGCTGCGCTCTGGTGAACACTCGCTTAAGTTCGTGTGACGTGCTTGGCAGTGCATCAATGGGTTTCTCACTGTGCGGAAGCAGTTTAAGTTCAACATAATGGAGGAAAATTATACGAGGGTGGGTGAAAAAGTCATGCCTCCTATTTTTTTCTCCTTTAATTGCCAAGAAATTTGAATCCAATTTACATAGCTCGAAAACTACAACATTGATGATTAATTTGTCACTATTCAATATAATCTCCGTCCTTTTCCACCTTTTAACCAGGGCATGTATTCCAGTGTGGTAAAACTCACGGTCTTGCTTCCTAAGCCATTGACACATGGACGTTTTCACACCCTCCTCATCTTCAAAATGAATCACACGATGAGCTTCCTTTAATGGCCCGAGCAGATGGAAGTTTGGCTGTATGGGGGGTGAGGTAAGACTTGCCATCCCAATTTCTCAATTTCTGCAGTGGTGTAACGGCTGGTGTGTGGTCTTGCATTGTTATGCAAAAGAAGAACATCCGCCATAGTTTTTGTTGGGCGAACTCGGCGAAGACGTGCTTTCAGCTTTTTGAGAGTTCTGACGTATTGGACAGAATTTATTGTGCATCCCTGCTCCAAAAATTCAATCATAAGCGCACCCTCTGCATCCCAAAACACTGTCGCCATAACATTCCCTGCCGACCGCTGAGTTTTGAATTTTTTTTCCTTCGGTGACGTTGTGTGATGCCATTCCATTGACTGCCTCTTTGATTCAGGTTCAAAAAATGAACCTACGTTTCGTCTCCAGCAACAATTCTTTCCAGAAACTGCTCTCCCTCCAAATTGAAGCGCTGCAAGTGTTCGGAGGCTATTGTTTTCCTTGTTTCTTTGTTTTGGGCAGTTAACATTCTTGGTACCCAAAGTGAACAAACTTATGAGTAACGCAGTTGTTGAATAATCGTCATCACACTGCCTTTACTGAGGGAGGTAATGCGACACAATTCACCTGTTGTTACCCGGCGATCACCACGAATGATGTCATCGACTCGCTGAATGTTGCATGGAGTCACTGCCACTTCGCTTTTCATCTGCCAATGGTGTTTGCCCTTCAGCTTCGTTACAGCGACGAACCCATCGTCTAACAGTGCTGACATCCACCGTTGCATCACCATACACATTTTTTAGCCTTTCGTGAATGCGAATTGGCGTTTCACCTTCTGCAGTCAAAAATTCAATCACAGAACGCTGTCTAATAGAATGTCGATGTCAGCCATTTTGCAAGAGGATGCAGTGCTGCCACCTGTTGACTTAGGAAGTTACTACTGCAGGGGATTGGAGAAGAAGGTTTGAGAAATTGCGCCAAATCCAAAGTTTTCACATAACTTACTTATTTAAGGCAAAAAAAAAAATAGGAGGCATTACTTTTTGACCCACCCTCGTGTAAGAATCACCACTAACTGTTCCGTGGTTGGATGTGCCACCTCATATGGAAACTGACCTCATAGCACCAAGCTTTTGTTTCCGAAGGGGAAAGTAACATTTCATTCGCAGAAACGCTTGGTTGAGGTAATAAAACAGACATGGTGCACCATGAAATCCTACAAAGAATTCACGGCTTATTTAGTCGATATTTCATAGTCGAAACACCCACAAAAGATCTAGATAGTCCGGGTTTTAGCCCAGGCTTTATAAGCAATCACCTTATACTTAGATATGATCAGATGAAAATGGGGTGACTGATATGAAATGGAATATAAGAGTACCACAGTCATTGAGCATTAAGTAGGCGTGTTGTGACAATTAATAGTGAATGTATTATTTTCTTTTCTACTAATAATTATGAAACAGCAGTCTAGACAAACTGTCCATGCATATTCATTTCAAAATGTTATTGCCATCACTCCTTTGGGGTGTATTTATTTTATTTCGAAATGTCAAGATGGGTGAGTGGCTGACAGGTACAGAGACCGACAGAAGTATTCGAATAATATAACATGTAACATTGCATGTACTATAAATACTGTAATATTTATCTGGCAGCGTTGAATTGTTAAACATGTAAACAATAACATTTTGTGTCTCAGAAACAATATATGAAATATCACTTTGCATGTATTTATTACACAATCTGTACTGTATTTATTCTATTGTCCCTCTTATTGGAGGACATAAGCATTCAAACAGAG
Source organism: Mantis religiosa (assembly GCA_030765055.1). Taxonomy (NCBI): domain Eukaryota; kingdom Metazoa; phylum Arthropoda; class Insecta; order Mantodea; family Mantidae; genus Mantis; species Mantis religiosa. The sequence continues at coordinate 30,713,276 of CM060948.1, forward strand.
AGAAAGATGGTTGGACGTACCCTACACGACCCTACCACATAGCAGTTGTTTATGCTATGCCTCGAGACAGTGTGCTCAAAGTTATTCTGCCGATTGTGAACTCACAGGTAATATGGGACGTAAAGGTAAGGAGACAACGGTGACAGAGAGGAATATCGTGATAAATATATACAAACAAAACAAATCTCTCTCTGAAATTGCCAAAACCATTAACAGAAGTAAAACTACAGTGTTCTGTATAATTCAACGCTTTAAACAGACCAATACTGTTGTAAATAAACCTAGAAATGGCGCTCCTTCTAAACTCACCATCAGAGACAGGAGGCAAATAATAAAAATGGTGAAGCAGAATCCGAGAGTCACTGCATCTGAGATTAGAGGATGCCTTGAGCAATATTCTGGCACTGTGGTTCACACCAGAACAGTTGAACGGGTTTTAAATAGTACTGGGTACAATGCCCGCTTTACTAGGAAGAAACCATATGTTAATAAGGTGGATAAGAAAAAAAAAACGTATAGAATTTACTAAATAGTATGTGGTGACACCAACAGAATTCTGGGATAATGCTCTCTGGTCTGACGAGAGGAAATTCTGCTTATACAAGAGTAATGGACGTCTTAAAGTGTGGAGACTGCCAAATACAGAATGGGAACCTAAGAACATGGTAGCTACAGTGAAACATGGTGGCAGTAGTGTGATGGTATGGGGCTGTATAGCTCCATCTGTCTCTGGAGAACTGGTGTTCATAGATGGGATCATGGACAAATTTGAATACAAGAGCATTCTTGAAAACAATCTTAAAAAGAGTGCAGAGAAGCTGGGATTAGGGCAAGATTATTACTTCCAGCAGGACAATGATCCGAAGTATACTGCTGAAATTGTAAGTCTTTGGATCGTGAACAACACTCCTCACACTTTGAAATGTGTGTGTGTGTGTGTGTGTGTGTGTGTGTGTGTGTGTGTGTGTGTGTGTGTGTGTGTAGTGTAGTGTTTAACACCCGCTTTTACTACATACGGCACCGCAGGCGGTGACACTGATGATACACGAGATGAAGATGGAGCACTGGTGGAATGAGATGGCAGAGGAAACCGGCGATCCCGGAGAAAACTCGCCCCAGCGCCGTGTTGTCCACAACAAATCTCACTTTGCGGTCGCCTGGGATCGAACCCGGGCCGCCTTGGTGAGAGCCAAGCGGTCTAACCACTGAGCCACGGCGCGGCCTCACACTTTGAAGACATCGCCCCAACCTCCAGATTTAAATCCTATAGAGAACATCTGGAAGGAACTCGAGGAGCGTGTGAGGAAGCATCACATCAGAAGCAAGGAACATCTGAAAGAACTTCTTCAAACAGAGTGGAGAAACATGGACTCTGCAGTCACTAAACAACACGTACAGACAATGCCCAAACGATTATCAGCAGTAATTCAAAGAAAGGGGATGATAGCTGTTCTCTGTTCGAATACTTATGTCCAGATGTAAAGTAAACGTTTTATTTCTCCTTGTAGTGCAAATTAGTTACAGTTGCTATTTATGAGTTTATATGTTTAATGGAAGACTCAGGTTTATTTTGTACCAGTTGTATTTACGTATGCTTACTCTGCGTAGCTTTAAAGTAATATAAGTAATAAATATGTTTACGTTCGAATACTTACGTCGGCCTCTGTACGTTACTATTTGTTCCGGTATATTCAATCATATTCAGCTAGGAGAGTTGGTGATAATTCTCGCAAATAAACTGGAAAACAAGAAAGCTATAATGGTGGTCATAGCTCTTAAATACTTTTGCATATAATTCTCAGTTTTTAGCTGAAGAGGTTGAAAGAACATAATATACAGTGCGATTCATATAAGCCTGAACCATTTCAAAAGGTCAGGGACACACGCGCAACTTTGGGAGAATATCACACACAATTGGAAGATTACATTACACTATTTACATCTCAAACAAAATGTTGGAAGTGTCCTCCACCAGCATCTATACGTGTCTGCACTCGTCTCACAATATTCTCTGAAGTTTTACGGAGAGTATCCTCGCCAATGTTACTATTTCGGGTCGAATAGATTCCTTGAGAACATCAATTCTCCGTGGCCTATTCTTGTACACTCTATTTTTAGATACCCCCTACAAAGAAAAGATCCGGTGAGGTCAGGTCAGGGGATCTGGGGGACACAGACCTTTTGAGATTATTCGATTACAATGGGCAACAATGAAAATGTTTCGGGCTTAAAAATAGTGAATTTACATGTATTTCCATCTGCTGAATTCAAAAATCACCATAAAAAGATATATTAGCTCTTGTTTTGAAGATAAAGTGGGGGATTTTTTTTTTTTGGGGGGGGGGAGTTGGCACACCTGTCAAAATACCGTAGATGACAACTACAAGCATTTGGTGACAGTACTGCAAAAATACGGTAACCTTGGATGCAACATGTCCCTTAAGATCCATTCTCTCCACTCCCACGTAAACTTTTTCCCTCCTACTTGTGGAGCTGTTAGTGATGAACATGGGGAGAGATTCCATCAGGACATTTCTGTTATGGAACAAAGATATCAGGACCGTTGGAATGAAGTAATGCTTGCGGATTACTGTTGGTCTTTGTATAGGGATTCTGCGGAACTCCATCACAAGAGTCAAGCTAAAAGACGACGAAGTCAATAGGCCACCATATGATTCTCTTCAGACACAACTATCTGCCAAGTATTTTTCCAGAAATTTAGAACTCTTAGCATGCAATTACCAGTTTAAAAAATCAAATGCACTTTCATTGTTGTAAGCATGTATTATTTTTGTTGTAAATTACGTCCTCCAACGTTAAGTCATATCGGAGGGTGAATGAATTGGGTGATATGATGCTTAAATGAGTCCAGGGTCCATGGAGCTTAGAGCTACCCGACATTCATCTTGAAGGTTAAGGGAAACCCCCGGAAAAAACCGTATCCAAGTAACTCACCCTGACCGAGATTCGAACTCGGGACCTCTTGAACGTGAGGCAGATATGCTATCATCTACGCTATCGAGGCGGGCGTCAGCATGTATGTAATTAAAATGTATCCTTTTCTCTCAATCCGTTAATATGTAATACTTCCACCTTGTGTATATCACAGAAACTAGAGCTAATAATAATTTTTTCAACCCAAAATTAGTAAGAATTGCCTCATGAAGTGCTCGAAACATTCATTTTTTTTTGCGCAGTATTATCAAAGAAACTGGCTAAAAGTTCCATGGTGTCATTAGATGTATGGCACGTTGCTCCATCTTGCTGGAAATAACCTTCTCTCAATTCGATATCATCCAACTGCTCCACAAATGTATTGAAGATACCCATATAAACTTCAGTGTCTCAAATCGTATCAAAGAAAATGGGACCAACGATCCTGGAAGCTGACACCGCGCACCATATTCCAACTTTTTCATCATGCAGTGGGGTTTCGTGTATCACTTGGGGGTTTACAGCAGCCCAATATCAGGAGTTTTGTGTGTTTATGTAGCCATGCCTCATCTGTAAACCATGTTATGGAGAGTATGTCTGGACGTGAAATAAGAGTACACTGAAACCATCGACAGTAACTGATTCGCTTATCATAATCTGCTTCTTTCACTGTTTTACTACATGTGGGGAAGATGTTCTGATGTCTAATTGTCTAAATTACGAGAGTAGTCTGAAAAGTTTTAACCTAATAAAATACAAGCCTTTTTTTTCAGATTTCTTCATTCTTTTCTTTTTTCAACATAGCCTCCTTGTAACTCTACACACTTCTCTCAGTGATGTCCCCATCTCCGTAACCCGTTCAAATAGTACTCGGCGTTTTTCAACATAGTCTCCTTGTAACTCTGCACACTTCTCCCAGCGATGCTCCCATCTCTGTAACCCGTCCAAACAGTACTCGGCGTTTTTCAACATAGTCTCCTTGTAACTCTGCACACTTCTCCCAGCGATGCTCCCATCTCTGTAACCCGTCCAAACAGTACTCGGCGTTTTTCAACATAGTCTCCTTGTAACTCTACACACTTCTCCCAGCGATGCTCCCATCTCTGTAACCCGACCAAACAGTACTCGGCGTTTTTCAACATAGTCTCCTTGTAACTCTGCACACTTCTCCCAGCGATGCTCCCATCTCTGTAACCCGTCCAAACAGTACTCGGCGTTTTTCAACATAGTCTCCTTGTAACTCTACACACTTCTCCCAGTGATGCTCCCATCTCTGAAACCCGTCCAAATAGTACTCGTCGTTTTTCAACATAGTCTCCTTGTAACTCTACACACTTCTCCCAGCGATGTTCCCATCTCTGTAACCCGTGCAAATAGTACTCCGCGTTTTTCAACATAGTCTCCTTGTATCTCTACACACTTCTTCCAGCGATGCTCCCATCTATGTAACCCGTCCAAATAGTACTCGGCGTTTTTCAACATAGTCTCCTTGTAACTCTACACACTTCTCCCAGGGATGCTCCCTTTTCTGTAACCCGTCCAAATAGTACTCGGCGTTTTTCAACATAGTCTCCTTGTAACTCTACACACTTCTCCCAGCGATGCTCCCATCTCTGTAAACCGTCCAAATGGTACTCAGCGTTTTTCAACATGGTCTCCTTGTAACTCTACACACTTCTCCCAGCGATGTTCCCATCTCTGTAACCCGTGCAAATAGTACTCCGCGTTTTTCAACATAGTCTCCTTGTATCTCTACACACTTCTTCCAGCGATGCTCCCATCTCTGTAAACCGTCCAAATGGTACTCAGCGTTTTTCAACATGGTCTCCTTGTAACTCTACACACTTCTCCCAGCGATGTTCCCATCTCTGTAACCCGTGCAAATAGTACTCCGCGTTTTTCAACATAGTCTCCTTGTATCTCTACACACTTCTTCCAGCGATGCTCCCATCTATGTAACCCGTCCAAATAGTACTCGGCGTTTTTCAACATAGTCTCCTTGTAACTCTACACACTTCTCCCAGGGATGCTCCCTTTTCTGTAACCCGTCCAAATAGTACTCGGCGTTTTTCAACATAGTCTCCTTGTAACTCTACACACTTCTCCCAGCGATGCTCCCATCTCTGTAAACCGTCCAAATGGTACTCAGCGTTTTTCAACATAGTCTCCTTGTAACTCTACACACTTCTCCCAGCGATGCTGCCATCTCTGTAACCCGCCGAAATAGTACTCGGCGTTTTTCAACATAGTCTCCTTGTGGAAACGTAGAGTCAGACTGAAAAATTCAATACCATAGCCGGGATTTGAACCACGGATCTTCTGGTTTCCGTCCAGCCGCTCTACCATTGAGCTACTATGGCCAACGTGCCGATATGACATTAAATTCTCCAACTGACTCGTATTTTCCCGGTAAACCACTTAGAAGTTCTCATAAACACATGAGACAACTACGTTAATGGCGACTTACTACATGTAAGTACTTTAAGGCCCGGGCTTTATAGTTAACCACTATTAGGATGGCATTGAATTTTTCAGTCTGACTCAACGTTTCCACAATTTAGCCTACACAAGGCCAGTGTGAAAGAACAATTAATTTCCCATAGTCTCCTTGTATTTCTACACACTTCTCCCAGCGGTGCTCCCATCTCTGTAACCCGTTCAAATAGTACTCGGCGTTTTTCAACATAGTCTCCTTGTAACTCCACACACTTCTCCCAGCAATGCTACCATCTCTGTAACCCGTCCAAATAGCACTCGGTGTTTTTCAACATAGTCTCCTTGTAACTCTACACACTTCTCCCAGCAATGCTCCCATCTCTGTAACCCGCCCAAATAGTACTCGGCGTTTTTCAACATAGTCTCCTTGTAACTCTACACACTTCTCCCAGCATTGCTCCCATCTCTATAACCCGTCCAAATAGTACTCCGCGTTTTTCAACATAGTCTCCCTGTAACTCTACACACTTCTCCCAGCGATGCTCCCATCTCAGTAACACGTCCAAATAGTACTCGACGTTTATCAACATAGTCTCCTTGTAACTCTACACACTTCTCCCAGCGATGCTCCCATATCTGTAACCCGTCCAAATAGTGCTCGGCGTTTTTCGACATAGTCTCCTTGTAACTCTACACACTTCTCCCAGCGATGCTCCCATCTCTGTAACCCGTCCAAATAGTGCTCGGCGTTTCTCAACATAGTCTCCTTGTAACTCTACACACTTCTTCCAGCGATGCTCCCGTATCTGTAACCCGTCCAAATAGTACTTGGCGTTTATCAGCATAGTCTCCTTGTAACTCTACACACTTCTCCCAGCGATGCTGACATTTCTGTAACCCGTCAAAATAGTACTCGGCATTTTTCAACATAGTCTCCTTGTAGCTCTACACACTTCTGCCAGCGATGCTCCCATCTCTGTCACCCATCCAAATAGTACTCGGCGTTTTTCAACATAGTCTCCTTGTAACTCTACACACTTCTCTCAGCGATGCTGACATCTCTGTAACCCGTCCAAATAGTGCTCGGCGTTTTTCAACATAGTCTCCTTGTAACTCTACACACTTCTCTCAGTGATGGTCACATCTCTGTAACCCGTCCAAACAGTACTCGACGTTTTTCAACATAGTCTCCTTGTAACTCTACACACTTCTCCCAGCGATGCTCCCATCTCTGTAACCCGTCCAAATAGTACTCGGCGTTTTTCTCTGAAAAATTATTGTTCACATGGGTGATTGCCTCGTAATTTGTCGAAAATCTCTGTCCTCCAATCGCAATTTTAAGATGAGGGAACAAAAGGAAGTCGCTTGATGCTAGATCTGGTGAGTAAGGCGGATGGTCAAGCAGTTCAAACAGTAATTTGTGAATTTTCGCCATTGCAACCGCTCAGGTGTGAGACGGTGCGTTTTCTTTTTGAAACAGAATTTTCTTCTTGCGCAAACGTGGCCGTTGCCTTCAGCTTGTCAAGTAATGATGCATAGTATGCTCCTGTAATGGTTTTTCATTTTTGAAGATAATAGATTAAATTAGCTCCATGACTGTCCCAGATAACAGTCGCCACCACTTTCCCAGCCGAAAAAAACAAACAGTTTTGGCTTTTTTGGAGCTGGTTTCCCTTTTGCAGTGCATTGTTTGGACTGTACTTTTGTTTGGGACGTATAATGGCGTATCCAAGTGTCATCAAAAGTAATAAATCGGCGCCAAAACTTGGATTTATTGCGCCTAAACTGCGCCAATATTGGAAATTTTCATTCTAACATCGTTTTGGTCTAACTTGAGCCAACGCGGCTTTCAACGTGCGGAGAGCTTTCTCATGTCTAAATGTTGATTTAATATGTGACAAACACGTTCTTTTAACATGTTCATTGCCTCTTCTATCTCTCTTACTTTAATTCGGCCGTCGTCAAACACCATTTGGTGAACTTTGGCGATGTTGTCGTCGGTTGTTGCAGTTTTGGACGTCGCGAACGTTCATCGTCTCCCAACGTCTCTCAACTCTCATCGTCTTACGACCACGTTTAAATTCAGCTTCCCAAAATTTCACTATGGTCAATGATGGTGCAGAATTCTCATGCACAGAATACAAATCATCTTTGATTTGATTTGATTTGCGTCTGTCGGACCATTTTATTGAATTTGAAGGTAATAAGAAATAATAATAAATAGATAGTAAAAACTAATAAATTAGATTTTGGTATTTATAGGAAATCTGCTCATATCGATAATTACATAAAAAGTAAAAGTTTTGACCCTTTTTCACATAAATTTGCTGTTTTCAATAGTTTGATTTATAGATTAATAAATATACCCTTGAATAAAGAGGAATTTAGTAAAGAATATAAACATATTATTAATACTGCTTTATATAATAGTTTTAATAAATACTTTATACATAAAAAATTGAAAAATGTAAACATAAAAACTGTAAATGATATTTCTACCCTTAAAAAATAAAAGACGAATATAATTTTTAAAAATGTACCTATCATCCTTGGTTTAATAAACAATTTCAATTTTTTTCCAAAGAAGTTGGTATAACTTTAGTTCCTCAAAATAAATATAGTATTAAAATTTTACTGCATTACTCTAAAAAAGGTAAAATTCCTAATAATAAAAAATCTGGTATTTATCAATTTAATTGTTTAGATTGTGATCTGGTTTATATTGGGAAGACGAAACGTAATTTAGAAACCGGAACGAAAGAACATTTTCGTAACATTAAGTATAAACAAACTGATAAATCGGTCGTAGCAGATCATTTTTGGTCATTTAACCATGAAATAAATCCCGAAGTTAGATTATTAAAACAATTAAATGGTCCCATAGATTTAATGGTTTGGGAAAATATATTTATTTTAAAAAACAAACATTGCCTAATGAATTTTGAAATACCAGCAGGCGATTCTGTTTTAGGTTTGTTTCGTTTTCAGATTTTGGTAATACTGAAAAAACACAATAACATAGTTACCGGAATCCTTAACAACGAAGTGTGGTGATGGACTTACGATGCAAGCAATTTGTTTGTGAAATCGATCTCAATTAGAAAGAAAAATTAACATCATTTTCTTAAAGATAAGTGAAGTTTTTGTTACAAATAGTTATATTTGTGTAATAGTCATTGCTTCACTGTAGCTAGCTTCATTTTCTACGTAATCATTCAGTAAGCTACAAAGCAACACTCAGTCCAGGTTCTAGAATTAACAAAACAATATTATTTATGGTTTTGCTTAATACGAGGGTCTGAATTGGATCATACATAGTAGCTTGTAAGCTACAATGCGTAAGCTTCGTCTTCTAACAGACATACATATATCCAGTTAATACATGACCCTCCTTAATATGAAGTTGTAAAGTGTCGATGATACATGTACACAGCCATAAACGCTAACTTAAACTACGAGCAGCTCACCAGGATGGGATAGACATACTGCCTTCCGGTGCTAGATTGGCAGAAAGCACTGCAGATGTCAGCACTGAGTGAGAAGGCACCTGTCGACAGGTGCGACCCAAGCGGCCCAGTTTCCCTAACCGCTCTCGCGCACCTGCACCCAACTTCTGACAATGTCTTTTGCTTTACTCCTCGATTCTGGATAATACAGACACACCACTTTTATTCCAGCTGCCTTTATTTCAACTTCCACAGAAAGAAAGCATTTAGGCCAATATATCTATGAAAATAAACAAAATATACCTACGTTTTTTATTGCTTTGACTTAAATAAGAGAAAGCTTTTGGCACAGTAAGAAGAAAAAGAAAAACAACTGAAGAAACATCCACCCTCTGCATCTCTAGCTAAGAACCTTAGACTCAAAATGACGAAAAATATCAGCTCTCAAGTCTGCCAAACTGCAGTTAACATATTAGCCTTTTATTCATATTTAATCAGTTACCTTTTAATATGATAATATGAAGTGCTCCCTAAGCTTAAAGGTGTACCTTATCGCTCCCAAATTAGTAGTTATATAAATTTAAAGAAACTGTACAGGGATTTCTTAATATTAATTACTTTAATCCCCGATTTCACCAACAGATGTTAAGACTTAACACGTGCTTAATAATAGTTATAACAAAAATTGCATTTCACCAACAAGTGCTAGCTTAACACTCGTGTTAAATCTCTTGTTAAAGTAACAAGTCAAATTTCTGATGTTAAGTCCTTAACAATTGTAAATTGTCAAGATGGTGGGCGTGAACACAGCTTTTGATGTCGATTTCCATATTTAAGACCGTCTAAATGGCATTCTTGATAGAGTACGGCCTATGAGGATAAATTGTTTTGAGGAGCTATCAGAAGAAAATTTTCTATAGAGGTATAGACTGTCCAAACAAGTTGCTATGAAGGTTACTGCGGAAGTACAAGAGAGGTTAGAACATGCATCGAAAGGAATATGCCGATCTCGCCTTTGCTTCAAGTATTAATAACTTTGCGATTTTATAATTCACTAAATTATGTGGATAATACACTGTCCACCTCCCGTCTTGAAACGTTCAAATCACTCGCCACTTGCCCTTCGCACCTCGTTTTAAATTTACGTAATACTGAAGAAGATGTTTCATGTTTCTAGTAATGACATATTTTAATTAAATTCGTTTCCAATATTTTCCCACGTGACATATTTCTCTTTTACATTCACCGCATCCGTCCTCCAATTTTCCACGATATCCTTATACTTCTCATCAATTCAATTAACAATTCTTTCTCCATCGATCAGAAATTTGTCTCACGGCTTTTGTTTATGATTTTGTTTATCTGCCTTTTTTTTAGCTGTGTGCAGACGAAAATGAAAACAAAAGCGCATCGCAATATGCTCAGAAAATAATACATAGCCTTCTATAGCTGTAATATTTACATGTGTCTTGGCATTAACACGTGTTTGTTTACATTTTCAGAAAACAGGTTGGTGAAATGCAAGAAATTTAATAGCTTTGTTAGCGCTGTTACAATTGTTACGTTACATTTGTTAACGTCGATTTTAACATCTGTTGGTGAAATTGGGTATAAGAGTACATATTTGCTGGCAATGAATGTTTAAACTTTTTCTATGTGACATATGTGAAATGACTTTCAACTAAACAGTTTAAATCATATTTTAATCATTGCACAACACATTTTAAATTCATATTTCCTTAAACTCTTCAGGAATTTTTAAACTAATAAGCCGAAAACTGTAGTCAACGAAACGTTTGGAATACTGAAAAATGCTGAAATAGGGGATCTGAGAGAAAATAGAGCAAAGCTTTCAACTGATTTATGAATATATTTTTTATATTTTAGGACTATAGCTTGATTTTATTATATGTGGTATATCTTCAACTATATAATTATATGTAGTTGAATATAATCATATTATTGAAGGTAATTGTCCAGCCCATTTAAGAAAAAAACAGAACTTTCAAATGGTAGAGCCAGACAGAAAAATTCAATGCCATAGCCGGGATTTGAACCACGCATCTTCTGGTCTCCGTCCAGCAGATCCGTGGTTCAAATCCCGGCTATGGCTTTGAATTTTTCAGTCTGGCTCTACCCTTTCATAGTGCGTCCTACACACGGCTAGTGTGGAAGAACAATTTCCATTAATTGTCCCTAATAGTGGTCCGAACTATAAAGCCCGGGCCTTAAAGTACTTACAGCATAGTAAGTCGTCATTAAGGTAGTTGTCTCATGTGTTTATGAGAACTCCTAGAGGTTTACCGGAAAAAATACGAGTCAGTTGGAGAATTTAATGTCATGTCGGCACGTTGGCCATAGTAGTTCAATGGTTTAGAGCGGCTGGACGGAGACCAGAAGATGCGTGGTTCAAATCCCGGCTATGGCATTGAATTTTTCAGTCTGGCTCTAACCATTCATAATGCGTCCTACACACGGCTAGTGTGAAAGAACAATTAATTTCTATTAATTGTACCTAAGAGTGGTTCGAACTATAAAGCCCGAGCCTGAAAGTACTTACAGCATAGTAAGTCGTCATTAAGGTATTTGTCTCGAAAGGTAGCGTTGGCTAAATGGTATCATACAGGTTACTACACCACTTGGCCTTTGCAAGTTGGGTTCAAATCCTTGGTGGTTATCTCAAAAATTGTATTTCCTTTTGTTTTGTCTCTTGGGGCCTAAAATTTGATATTATAATACAAATAGAATTTTATAACATTATAGGTGTTTACAGTAATAGCCATGCTTTAAAATGGCAGGTAGTTACAGATGTCTATTAGATTTACCTAATATCGTCCAAATTCTCCTAAAAATGAAAGCCAACCAGGCAACATGGTTCGCAACAACAGAGAGGGTACATATTGTAAGTTAAACAATATCCCTAATAAAAGATAAAGATAGCCCGGGCAAGGGCTATCAACTACGAGGGCTGTTCAATAAAGAACAATCATAACTTTTACGGTCATAATTTTTCACACTAAAATTCAAACTTATATTCTGTTAGCTTAATGTGAAACAAACACACCGTAGCAGTTTCATTGTTGGTACTCCTGGTTTCCGCCTGTGAGAACCAGGTAAGTTCAGACATGTCAGTATCGCCTACCACTGCAACGGAGGTAACACGCGAGGAACAATATGCGGCTTTGAAATTCTGCTTTCGTCTCAACAAATCTTCAGTTGATGCCTATACAATGTTACAGGAGGCCTATGGAGAGTCTGTTCTTCCCTACAGCACAGCTAGAAGGTGTTTTAAAATGTTTAAAGAGGGGAGACAATCAATTTCAAAGGAAAGTGGACCCAGTGCTCCAGTTACTGCTCTTACGGAAGAAAACATCAACACTACTGCTGCCATTGTGAGAGAGGATCGACAAATTACCTTAAGATTACTTTCTGAAATACTGAACATTTCATTGGGTGCCACCCATTCGTTGATGACAGAAACATTACACATGAGACGTGTTTGTGTGCGATGGGTTCCAAGACTGTTGATTCCCGAACAAAAGGGCATTCGCATGCATGTCTGCTTGCAGTTAAAGTTGATGTTAGAGGAAGATCCGGAGTTTCTTTCAAACGTATTCACTGCTGATGAAACTTGGCTACATCATTTTGATCCTGTGAGCAAACAGCAAAGCTCAGTGTGGAAATCTCCTTCATCACCAACCTCCCAAAAAAGCAAAAGTGGTTGCTTCTACTGGGAAAGTTTTGGTCATCTAATTCTTTGATATTCATGGAATGCTTCACCAGCATTTTGTACCTACACACACATCAGTAACTGGACAATACTACAGGGATGTCCTGAAAACTTTGCAAGTATATATCAGGCGCAAAATATCACATTTCCGTGAAGCAGGCTGGATGCTGCACAACGATAATGCGCGGCCGCATATTGCCAACGTTGTTGCTGAATATCTTGCAAAAATCAAAGTGCAGTGCATCCCTCATCTTCCCTATAGTCCAGAGTTAGCCCCATGTGACTTTTTTCTACTCCCTAACTTGAATAAACGCCTTCGTGGGAGGCATTATCCATCATCAGAAGCAGTGGTGAAGGCTGCGGAGGCGATTTTGAAGGCTCTCTCAAAAATGGTTTCCAGCATGTCTTTGAAGACTGGCAGAAACGCTGGGACAAGCGATCGCATTCAGGGGAGACTATTTTGAGAAGGATCATCAAAATTATGAGGATGAGTATAGGTATGTTGTCAAAAAAATTTGTGATCATTCTTTATTGATCAGCTCTCTTACTTGCCGTGAATGTGAAATCGGACAATTTATATAGTGAGCAAATCCCTGTAGATCCCTAATTGTCAGATCATAATTCTTATGTCTTTGGCTCACAAGTGAACCAATAGCAACAGTAAAAAAATTAGTAAGTAAAAAATGCAGACAATAAACATTGGGTGACAGAAAAAAAAAACGTTGTAATGCCATTTGGAACCTAGGTTTCGTATCACCGCATTCTAGCAAGCTAACGTTCTCCGCCAGCTGCCAGGTACTCTCTGTTGCTCTCTGGGAAAGCATTCGTTTATCACCTTGCTAGTATTATATGTATGAAAAGATGTTTATTTAGGCTTTTCGCAACTTCTTGGTCCTCATTGCAGGGCTGCAGTAACAGCGTTTATAGTAAAAGGGTCAACGTTTTCATATTAGATTCTAAACTGCGGGTTGCATAGATAAGAATAAATAGGGGCAGCTGATTCACCTGGTATATAATATTTTAATAATAATATTTTATTTTCTTCATTTGTGCTACAACAGAGCAAAGCTCCAATTACAGTAGCTACATGCAATTTAGTTACACAAGTTTGACTAAATGCAAAACAGAAATACAAAAAGGAATACAGACAAACTGAAAATACACTATATATTAAGCTATTATTGAAGACAAGACATTGCAAATTGTATACTAATCAAGCAAATAAGTGATACAACAGAGTAAACAATAATTGATCAAAGTTGAATATAAAAGAAAGAGAATGCAATTAATGGAATAAAATATTAAAAAACTAAGACTAAAAATGAAACATATTAAACTACTATATAGGACTAGAATTGCAAATGTTAAACTCATTATGCAATACAACTGAAAATCACATGCAAATAACTCCCATATTTAATTGTTTTTTAAACTGCTCGTAAGTTAAACTAAAATCCAGCTCTATTTTAGTAGAGAGTTCATTGTATTTCGCACACAACCTAACAACGGGAGAATTTTTATGGGATACTGTTTTGGGAGTCTTAAATTGAAAGAGCTGACGATTTCTAAAATTAGCAGAACTGACATTAAAACATATTCTGTCAAGCAGTTCTTCAGTGGATACCAAGTCGTTTATGAGTTTGTACAGAAATAATTGTTCGGCTATTGTTCTACGATCAGAGAGTGAGACTGTTTTGAATTCGTTAAGCAGTTGACTTTAAGGCAAGTTCTGATTATAAGTAAAAACACCGTGAGTTTTGTAATGTAAGTATCTGAGGAACCTTTTTTGGATCTTCTCTATTTGATTGTTGTGACATTTATATATTGGTGACCATACAATTGAGGCATATTCCAAATTACTACGGACAAGGCTTTTGTAGAGAATTAGCATAACTTGAGTATCTTTTAAGTCCCTACAGATCCTTAAAACAAAACCAAGTTTCTTAAAGGAATCATTGGTTATATTTATAATGTGTTTATTAAAAGTAAAATTCTGGGTCATGGTAACACCTAAGTCTCTGACAGAATATACTCTTACAAGTGGAGAACTATTTAAATAATATTTAGAATTTAAGTGTTGCTTGCTTCTAGTATATATCATAAAGGAGCATTTCTTAATATTGAAGTGCAGTTTGTTTTCCAAGCTCCATTTATAGATATTATCCAGATCAGATTGTAATTTTATTATATTGTCAGTATTACTAATTGTCCTGTATAATTTTAGATCGTCAGCATACAAGAGACATTTGGAGTGATTAATGCAATTTGGTAGGTCGTTAATGAACAGCATAAAAAATAAAGGTCCTAAATTTGATCCCTGGGGCACTCCAGAATTAACGGCAAAAGTACAAGATTTTGACATATATATACATTATTAAATATAAAATAACTAATGTGTGAGTTTATAATTACTTACCAAGCCGTGCTGATAATACGCCACATAATAGTCCATAGCAGCTGCTCACTTCTCTTCCAGGAAGGGAATGCCTCTCTTGTTTATCAGTTCAACACGCCATGTAGTAACAAATGAAATGCAGGGAGAGAAACTAACGTCTCATAACACATTAAAACGCTCTCGCTTAAATATTCCGTGATTTATTTTCTGAAATGTATAATAACAATATTGCATAAAATACTGCATCCAACTCTTGGATAATCTTATTTGATATGCATGAACAAAGAAAATATCTACAAACTAGTCACAAAAGTTCACTCGTAAGACAAACTTTAGGATTATCTACTTATGTATACATTATATCAATTTTAAAATCGTTTATTTTTTACCTATAAGTATTGCCATTTGGGAACAGACAATAAAGAGTTTGTAAATAGTTACATATATAAATAATAGAGTAACTTAAAATAATACAGTCTCTTATAATTGTGGTCTATTATGTGTTTCAAATGGGATGGTGTTTGTCCTTGAGTGTTACTTGGTGAGCAACCAATTGGAGTACTGCGGTGTTGTCGTATTGCATTCCCCCTAAGTGGTGTGTGACGAGTGCCAAACTAATCAATCTCTAATAAATACTATTCGCGCTAAGACAAATATTCACATTTTGCAAAAACTGATCCATGAGGAAGGAGAGAGTAATGTATTTAATATAATCGTAAAAACCCCATATTTTTAGCTCAAATAGTTTTCCTAATATAAATAAATAAAGTATATACCATTATATTATAACAATGCTTTGCGACGTAAGCACTGTAATGAATATCATTATTGGTTGGCTTGTATACGTGAACTTATATTTGAAATTACTCAGAACTGAAACGTAAATAAACACAGATAAACATAGCGAGGAGACAAAAGGCATGCCAAAACAGATAAAGTGAGGTAAACGGAACATTCTAGTGACATCTTGATTGCCTTGCAGAACATTCGATTTGTTACAGAATATTCCAGGAATATCTAGTAATATGAGTAGTGGTATTTAAGGAAGCGACAACTCTCGTAAACAGTTGTAAACAGAGCCGGAATGGGACAGTGGTAATTGGAACTGGTGTGTGTTTAGAAGTGAACTCTTTGTTGTGGTCAACGACCTTGGAAGATTGTATTTGTGTGTTACGTAATTCTGCTGCTGGACAAAGTGTATTTTTACCCAAATAAAGAACACTTTGAATTTCTGCAACTTGGACTTTTAATTCTACGAACCCGCAAAGTCACAGCAAGAACAATGTTCATCTTCAGTTTCACGATATTGTTGACCTAAACGTTGTCTAAAAATATTCTTAAAATATAATAAAAGTGGCCTAAAGTTGTTAAAAATGAGTAATACAACTTAAACATTTATTCATAAATAAATTAATAGCTATCATAGACAAGTAATGAACATGTGGATTGAAATACTATATTCTAAAAACGACTTTTCTTTGTGGAAAATGTAATTATTGCTATTAAAAATTTAATAAACTCACAATTATCAATTGTCATTTTGTTTTCCTTTCTCGTCAATGCTGACGTTAGGAGGAGGTAGGGTTCCCTCAGAGCGAGAGAGCCGAAGCATCTGACCTGAGAGATGAAATCAGGGTTGAGGGGTCGGCCCAACGCCTGAGATGAATGACTGATGGAGCAATTGGTGGAATGATGGTGGGGAAACAGGAGGAACCGGAGGAAACCCACCCCAGCGCCATGTTGTCCACCAGATATCCCACTTTGCGGTCGCCTGGGATCGAACCCGGGCCGCCTAGGTGAGAGCCAAGCGGTCTAACCACTCAGCTATGGCGCGGAAAATGCTATATTTAATTTCACAAAAAACATGACTAGTGTATTGCTGTACTAATTAGCCTAAACACATCGTACTTGGTGCTGCAATACATCATCATGGCCATGCTCAAGTTATCAAAACTGAAGGATGGGCAGTTTTGGATTGTGTAGTTTTATACTTTGAGTGACTTCTCTCCACTTCCACAGATATTACAGGTGCGTATTAAAAAACTATCAATGCCTATTATATACTCTTCACAAGTTTCAGTTCAAAAGTTTATCATGGCAAAATACAGACAAAATCTTACCTAACTCTATCGACGTGTCCAATACCATGCCACTTTCTTGTGTTGGGTTAAATTTCCATCACAAATGCAAATTTTTAGTTAATTAAAGCTGATTCAGATTGGATTTGAGTATCGGAAAACAGGTCCTGTGCGCTTCCAATTACGAGAGTGGTCCGAAAAGTTTCCGAAATCAACGTAAGATGGCAGCACTCGTAAATAAAAGCTAGTGAATTTCGTTGTCCATCTGTTGACAGTTACTCACCAAAGTTTCAGCCATTTAGGACGCTCAGTTGTTATGTAACAGTCGTTTGAGTGAGTTGATGTGAGCGTTTTTATGAAAATGGACAAAATCGACTATCAAGCTATAATTAAATATTTGCATTTGAAAGGCAATACGCCTACGCAAATCAAAGATGAGTTGGATTCTGTGTATGGAATCTCTGCACCATCATTTACTGTAGTACGATTTGGGGCAGCTGAATTTAAACGTGGCCGTAAGAGCTTGGGAGACGATGAACTTTTGGCACGTCCAAAAACCGTAACTACCGAAGAAACCATCGCCAAATGGTGCTTGACGACCGCCGAATTAAGGTGAGAGAGGTTATGAACATGTCAAAAGAACGTGTTTGTCATTTATTAAATCAATATTTAGACATGAGAAAGCTGTCCGCGCGTTGGGTGGCGATTTTGCTCATGTTAGACCAAAATCTTGTTCGAATGAACATTTCCAACGTTCTGTTGGTGCAGTTTAGGTGCAATAAATCCGAGTTTTGGCGACCATTAATTACTGTAGATAAAAATTGGGTACACCATAATAGACCCGAAACAAAAATACAGTCCAAACAGTGGACTGCAAAGGGGGACCGGCTCAAAAATAAAAAATTAAAAATAAATAAAAAAAGCAAAAACCTTTTTTTGGTTGGGAAAGTGATGGCGACTGTTTTTTGGAATAGTTATGGAGTTATCTTAATCGATTATCTTCAAAAACGAAAAACTATTACATTAGCATACTACACATCATTACCTGACATGTTGAAGGCAGAACTTGCGGGCAAAACGGCCACATTTGCAGAAAAAGAAAATCCTATTTCACCAAGACAGCACCGTCTCACACCTCAGCGGCTGCAATGGCGAAAATCCACGAATTATGGTTTGAGCTGCATGACCATCCATCTTACCCACCGATCTAGCCTCAACGACTTCTTTTCGTTCCCTCACCTTAAAATTGCGCTCGCTGGACAGAGATTTTCGTCAAATAAATAGGCAATTGACTTCGTGACAATTATTTTGCAGAGAAAAACGCCGAGTACTATTTGGACGGGTTACAGAGATGTGAGCATCGCTGAGAGAAGTGTGTAGAGCTACAAGGAGGCTATGTTGAAAAACACCGAGTAGTATTTCGGTGGGTTACATAGATGTGAGCATCGCTGGGAGTAGTGTGTAGAGTTACAAGGAGACTATGTTGAAAAACGCCGAGATCTATTTGGACGGGTTACAGAGATGAGAGCATTGCTGGGAGAAGTGTGTAGAGTTACAAGGAGGCTATGTTGAAAAACACCGAGTACTATTTGGACGGGTTACAGAGATGGGAACATCGCTGGGAGAAGTGTGTAGAGTTACAAGGAGACTATGTTGAAAAACGCCGAGTACTATTTGGACGGGTTACAGAGATGTGAGCATCGCTGAGAGAAGTGTGTAGAGTTACAAGGAGACTATGTTGAAAAACACCGAGTACTATTTCGATGGGTTACATAGATGGTAGCATCGCTGGTAGAAGTGTGTAGAGTTAAAAGGAGACTATGTTGAAAAACACCGAGTACTATTTCGATGGGTTACATAGATGGTAGCATCGCTGGTAGAAGTGTGTAGAGTTACAAGGAGACTATGTTGAAAAACACCGAGTACTATTTCGATGGGTTACATAGATGGTAGCATCGCTGGCAGAAGTATGTAGAGTTACAAGGAGACTATGTTGAAAAACACCGAGTACTATTTGGATGGGTTACATAGATGCTAGCATCGCTGAGAGAAGTGTGTAGAGTTACAAGGGGACTATGTTGAAAAACAGCGAGTACTATTTGGATGGGTTACATAGATGGTAGCATCGCCGAGAGAAGTGTGTAGAGTTACAAGGGGACTATGTTGAAAAACACCGAGTACTATTTGGACGGGTTACAGATATGGTAGCATCGCTGGTAGAAGTGTGTAGAGTTACAAGGAGACTATGTTGAAAAACGCCGAGTACTATTTGAACGGGTTACAGAGATGGGAGCATCGCTGGGGGAAGTGTGTAGAGTTACGTGGAGACTATGTTGAAAAACACCGAGTACTATTTGCACGGGTTACATAGATGGTAGCATCGCTGGTAGAAGTGTGTAGAATTACAAGGAGACTATGTTGAAAAACGCCGAGTACTATTTGAACGGGTTACAGAGATGGGAGCATTGCTGGGAGAAGTGTGTAGAGTTACAAGGAGACTATGTTGAAAAACGCCGAGTACTATTTGAACGGGTTACAGAGATGGTAGCATCGCTGGCAGAAGTGTGTAGAGTTACAAGGAGACTATGCTGAAAGAGGCCGAATACTATTTGGATGGGTTACATAGATGGTAGCATCGCTCGGAGAAGTGTGTAGAGTTACAAGGAGACTATGTTGAAAAACGCCGAGTACTATTTGGACGGGTTACAAAGAGGGTAGCATTGCTGGGAGAAGTGTGTAGAGTTACAAGGAGACTATGTTGAAAAACGCCGAGTACTATTTGGACGGGTTACATAGATGGTAGCATCGCTGGGAGAAGTGTGTAGAGTTACAAGGAGACTATGTTGAAAAACACCGAGTACTATTTGGACGGGTTACATAGATGGTAGCATCGCTGGGAGAAGTGTGTAGAGTTACAAGGAGACTATGTTGAAAAACACCGAGTACTATTTGGACGGGTTACAGAGATGGGAGTATTGCTGGGAGAAGTATGTAGAGTTACAAGGAGACTATGTTGAAAAACGCTGAGTACTATTTGGACGGGTTACAGATATGGAAGCATCGCTGGGAGAAGTGTGTAGAGTTACAAGGAGACTGTGTTGAAAAACACCGAGTACTATTTGGACGGGTTACAGAGATGGGAGCATTGCTGGGAGAGGTGTGTAGAGTTACAAGGAGACTATGTTGAAAAACTACGAATACTATTTGGACGGGTTACAGAGATGTGAGCATCGCTGGGAGAAGTGTGTAGAGTTACAAGAAGACTATGTTGAAAAACACCGAGTGCTATTTGGACGGGTTACAGAGATGGTAGCATTGCTGGGAGAAGTGTGTAGAGTTACAAGGAGACTATGTTGAAAAACGCCGAGTACTATTTGAACGGGTTACAGAGATGGGAGCATCGCTGGGGGAAGTGTGTAGAGTTACGTGGAGACTATGTTGAAAAACACCGAGTACTATTTGCACCGGTTACATAGATGGTAGCATCGCTGGTAGAAGTGTGTAGAGTTACAAGGAGACTATGTTGAAAAACGTCGAGTACTATTTGAACGAGTTACAGAGATCTGAGCATTGCTGGGAGAAGTGTGTAGAGTTACAAGTAGACTATGTTGAAAAACGCCGAGTACTATTTGAACGGGTTACAGAGATGGTAGCATCGCTGGTAGAAGTGTGTAGAGTTACAAGGAGACTATGTTGAAAGACGCCGAGTACTATTTGGATGGGTTACATAGATGGTAGCATCGCTCGGAGAAGTGTGTAGAGTTACAAGGAGACAATGTTGAAAAACGCCGAGTACTATTTGGACGGGTTACAAAGAGGGTAGCATTGCTGGGAGAAGTGTGTAGAGTTACAAGGAGACTATGTTGAAAAACGCCGAGTACTATTTGGACGGGTTACATAGATGGTAGCATCGCTGGGAGAAGTGTGTAGAGTTACAAGGAGACTATGTTGAAAAACGCCGAGTACTATTTGAACGGGTTACAGAGATGGGAGCATCGCTGGGGGAAGTGTGTAGAGTTACGTGGAGACTATGTTGAAAAACACCGAGTACTATTTGCACCGGTTACATAGATGGTAGCATCGCTGGGAGAAGTGTGTAGAGTTACAAGGAGACTATGTTGAAAAACACCGAGTACTATTTGGACGGGTTACAGAGATGGGAACATTGCTCGGAGAAGTGTGTAGAGTTACAAGGAGACTATGTTGAAAAACGCCGGGTACTATTTGGACGGGTTACAGAGATGGGAGTATCGCTGGGAGAAGTGTGTAGAGTTACAAGGAGACTATGTTGAAAAACGCCGGGTACTATTTGGACGGGTTACAGAGATGGGAGTGTCGCTGGGAGAAGTGTGTAGAGTTACAAGGAGACTATGTTGAAAAACGCCGAGTACTATTTGGACGGGTTACAGAGATGGGAGCATCGCTGGGAGAAGTGTGTAGAGTTACAAGGAGACTATGTTGAAAAATGCCGGGTACTATTTGGACGGGTTACAGAGATGGGAGTATCGCTGGGAGAAGTGTGTAGAGTTACAAGGAGACTATGTTGAAAAACGCTGAGTACTATTTGGACGGGTTACAGATATGGGAGCATCGCTGGGAGAAGTGTGTAGAGTTACAAGGAGACTGTGTTGAAAAACACCGAGTACTATTTGGACGGGTTACAGAGATGAGAGCATCGCTGGGAGAAGTGTGTAGAGTTACAAGGAGACTATGTTGAAAAACACCGAGTACTATTTGGACGGGTTACAGAGATGGGAACATTGCTCGGAGAAGTGTGTAGAGTTACAAGGAGGCTATGTTGAAAAACACCGAGTAGTATTTCGGTGGGTTACATAGATGTGAGCATCGCTGGGAGTAGTGTGTAGAGTTACAAGGAGACTATGTTGAAAAACGCCGAGATCTATTTGGACGGGTTACAGAGATGAGAGCATTGCTGGGAGAAGTGTGTAGAGTTACAAGGAGGCTATGTTGAAAAACACCGAGTACTATTTGGACGGGTTACAGAGATGGGAACATCGCTGGGAGAAGTGTGTAGAGTTACAAGGAGACTATGTTGAAAAACGCCGAGTACTATTTGGACGGGTTACAGAGATGTGAGCATCGCTGAGAGAAGTGTGTAGAGTTACAAGGAGACTATGTTGAAAAACACCGAGTACTATTTCGATGGGTTACATAGATGGTAGCATCGCTGGTAGAAGTGTGTAGAGTTAAAAGGAGACTATGTTGAAAAACACCGAGTACTATTTCGATGGGTTACATAGATGGTAGCATCGCTGGTAGAAGTGTGTAGAGTTACAAGGAGACTATGTTGAAAAACACCGAGTACTATTTCGATGGGTTACATAGATGGTAGCATCGCTGGCAGAAGTATGTAGAGTTACAAGGAGACTATGTTGAAAAACACCGAGTACTATTTGGATGGGTTACATAGATGCTAGCATCGCTGAGAGAAGTGTGTAGAGTTACAAGGGGACTATGTTGAAAAACAGCGAGTACTATTTGGATGGGTTACATAGATGGTAGCATCGCCGAGAGAAGTGTGTAGAGTTACAAGGGGACTATGTTGAAAAACACCGAGTACTATTTGGACGGGTTACAGATATGGTAGCATCGCTGGTAGAAGTGTGTAGAGTTACAAGGAGACTATGTTGAAAAACGCCGAGTACTATTTGAACGGGTTACAGAGATGGGAGCATCGCTGGGGGAAGTGTGTAGAGTTACGTGGAGACTATGTTGAAAAACACCGAGTACTATTTGCACGGGTTACATAGATGGTAGCATCGCTGGTAGAAGTGTGTAGAATTACAAGGAGACTATGTTGAAAAACGCCGAGTACTATTTGAACGGGTTACAGAGATGGGAGCATTGCTGGGAGAAGTGTGTAGAGTTACAAGGAGACTATGTTGAAAAACGCCGAGTACTATTTGAACGGGTTACAGAGATGGTAGCATCGCTGGCAGAAGTGTGTAGAGTTACAAGGAGACTATGCTGAAAGAGGCCGAATACTATTTGGATGGGTTACATAGATGGTAGCATCGCTCGGAGAAGTGTGTAGAGTTACAAGGAGACTATGTTGAAAAACGCCGAGTACTATTTGGACGGGTTACAAAGAGGGTAGCATTGCTGGGAGAAGTGTGTAGAGTTACAAGGAGACTATGTTGAAAAACGCCGAGTACTATTTGGACGGGTTACATAGATGGTAGCATCGCTGGGAGAAGTGTGTAGAGTTACAAGGAGACTATGTTGAAAAACACCGAGTACTATTTGGACGGGTTACATAGATGGTAGCATCGCTGGGAGAAGTGTGTAGAGTTACAAGGAGACTATGTTGAAAAACACCGAGTACTATTTGGACGGGTTACAGAGATGGGAGTATTGCTGGGAGAAGTATGTAGAGTTACAAGGAGACTATGTTGAAAAACGCTGAGTACTATTTGGACGGGTTACAGATATGGAAGCATCGCTGGGAGAAGTGTGTAGAGTTACAAGGAGACTGTGTTGAAAAACACCGAGTACTATTTGGACGGGTTACAGAGATGGGAGCATTGCTGGGAGAGGTGTGTAGAGTTACAAGGAGACTATGTTGAAAAACTACGAATACTATTTGGACGGGTTACAGAGATGTGAGCATCGCTGGGAGAAGTGTGTAGAGTTACAAGAAGACTATGTTGAAAAACACCGAGTGCTATTTGGACGGGTTACAGAGATGGTAGCATTGCTGGGAGAAGTGTGTAGAGTTACAAGGAGACTATGTTGAAAAACGCCGAGTACTATTTGAACGGGTTACAGAGATGGGAGCATCGCTGGGGGAAGTGTGTAGAGTTACGTGGAGACTATGTTGAAAAACACCGAGTACTATTTGCACCGGTTACATAGATGGTAGCATCGCTGGTAGAAGTGTGTAGAGTTACAAGGAGACTATGTTGAAAAACGTCGAGTACTATTTGAACGAGTTACAGAGATCTGAGCATTGCTGGGAGAAGTGTGTAGAGTTACAAGTAGACTATGTTGAAAAACGCCGAGTACTATTTGAACGGGTTACAGAGATGGTAGCATCGCTGGTAGAAGTGTGTAGAGTTACAAGGAGACTATGTTGAAAGACGCCGAGTACTATTTGGATGGGTTACATAGATGGTAGCATCGCTCGGAGAAGTGTGTAGAGTTACAAGGAGACAATGTTGAAAAACGCCGAGTACTATTTGGACGGGTTACAAAGAGGGTAGCATTGCTGGGAGAAGTGTGTAGAGTTACAAGGAGACTATGTTGAAAAACGCCGAGTACTATTTGGACGGGTTACATAGATGGTAGCATCGCTGGGAGAAGTGTGTAGAGTTACAAGGAGACTATGTTGAAAAACGCCGAGTACTATTTGAACGGGTTACAGAGATGGGAGCATCGCTGGGGGAAGTGTGTAGAGTTACGTGGAGACTATGTTGAAAAACACCGAGTACTATTTGCACCGGTTACATAGATGGTAGCATCGCTGGGAGAAGTGTGTAGAGTTACAAGGAGACTATGTTGAAAAACACCGAGTACTATTTGGACGGGTTACAGAGATGGGAACATTGCTCGGAGAAGTGTGTAGAGTTACAAGGAGACTATGTTGAAAAACGCCGGGTACTATTTGGACGGGTTACAGAGATGGGAGTATCGCTGGGAGAAGTGTGTAGAGTTACAAGGAGACTATGTTGAAAAACGCCGGGTACTATTTGGACGGGTTACAGAGATGGGAGTGTCGCTGGGAGAAGTGTGTAGAGTTACAAGGAGACTATGTTGAAAAACGCCGAGTACTATTTGGACGGGTTACAGAGATGGGAGCATCGCTGGGAGAAGTGTGTAGAGTTACAAGGAGACTATGTTGAAAAATGCCGGGTACTATTTGGACGGGTTACAGAGATGGGAGTATCGCTGGGAGAAGTGTGTAGAGTTACAAGGAGACTATGTTGAAAAACGCTGAGTACTATTTGGACGGGTTACAGATATGGGAGCATCGCTGGGAGAAGTGTGTAGAGTTACAAGGAGACTGTGTTGAAAAACACCGAGTACTATTTGGACGGGTTACAGAGATGAGAGCATCGCTGGGAGAAGTGTGTAGAGTTACAAGGAGACTGTGTTGAAAAACACCGAGTACTATTTGGACGGGTTACAGAGATGAGAGCATCGCTGGGAGAAGTGTGTAGAGTTACAAGGAGACTGTGTTGAAAAACACCGAGTACTATTTGGACGGGTTACAGAGATGGGAGCATTGCTGGTAGAAGTGTGTAGAGTTACAAGGAGACTATGTTGAAAAACTACGAATACTATTTGGACGGGTTACATAGATGGGAGCATTGCTGGTAGAAGTGTGTAGAGTTACAAGAACACTATGTTGAAAAAAAATTCTGAAGAAATTTCTTGTATCTTTATTAGGTTGGAAACTTTTCAGACCACTCTCGTATGCCCTATCAAAACCATTCACTACCTAACTCGTTGTCTAAAAGTGCCACAATGGGATTAACCATGTACCACAGCGTGTTAAAATTGATACCAGACGCAAAGTTATATTAAGAACTTTGCTTTTGAAATACGTAATTCGGATATGTACTTTTCTTTGCTGTGGGAACAGTGTACCTACCTCTGTAAGCGACTTACCTGTTCCACGATTCCATGTAAATCATGGACCAAACACCTAACATGCAGCATGTTAGTTTAAGATTGGATCAGTTTTACTACGTTTACCATATTAGTGAGAGAGGTACGTTACCATGCTGTACTCCTCAATGGACACATGGATTTGTCGGCAATTTGTGTATTTCCAAAACATCTGAAATCAGAAGAAAATTTTGTAAGGAACTATTAGCCTCTAGGGCCACTACCTGTCACTATATTGGCCCCTCTGATTCAGCTGTCTCACCAATTGAAACGCAATTTTTCCCCATTTACACATTCAGTTTAACATGTTCCTATAAGAGTTTTTACGCAAAGTTGCTTCGTCTGGAAATGTACGAGGGCTGTTCAATAAAGAATGATCACAATTTTTTCTGACAACGTACCTGTACTCATCCTCATAATTTTGATGGTTCTTCTCAAAATAGTCTCCCCTGAATGCGATGCACTTGTCCCAGCGTTTCTGCAAGTCTTCAAAGACATGCTGGAAACCATTTTTGAGAGATCCTTCAAAATCACCTCCGCAGCCTTTACCACTGCTTCTGACGATGGATAATGCCTCCCATGAAGGCGATTCTTCAAGTTGGGGAATAGAAAAAAGTCACATGGGGCTAAATCCGGACTATAGGGAGGGTGAGGGTTGCACTTCACGTTGATTTTTGCAAGATATTCACAACATTGGCAACATGCGCCTCGGCATTATCGTGGTGCAGCATCCAGCCTGCTGTGTGGTCTTTTGCGCGTGATATGGACTTGCAATGTTTTCAGGAGATCCCTGTAGTATTACACAGTTACTGATGTGTGTGCAGGTACAACATGTTGATAAACCATTTCATGAATATCAAAGAATTAGATCACCATAACTTTCCCAGCAGGAGCAACCACTTTTGCTTTTCTGCGGATTGGTGATGATGGAGATTTCCACACTGAGCTTTGCTGTTTGCTCTCAGGATCAAAATGATGTAGCCAAGTTTCATCAGCAGTGATTACGTTTGAAAGAAACTCCGGATCTTCCTCTAACATCAACTTTAACTGCATGCAGACCTGCATGCGAATGTCCTTTTGGTCGGGAATCAACAGTCTTGGAACCCATCGCGCACAAACACGTCTCATGTGTAATGTTTCTGTCACCAACGTGTGGGTGGCACCCAATGAAATGTTCAGTATTTCAGAAAGTGATCTTAAGGTAATTCGTCGATCCTGTCTCACAATGGCAGCAGCAGTGTTGATGTTTTCTTTCGTAAGAGCAAGTACTTCTTCCGTAAGTAACTGGAGCACCGGGTCCACCTTCCTTTGAAATTGATTGTCTCCCCTCTTTAAACATTTTAAACCACCTTCGAGCTGTGCTGTAGGGAAGAACAGACTCTCCATAGGCCTCCTGTAACATTGTATAGACCTCAACTGAAGATTTGTTGAAATGAAAGCAGAATTTCAAAGTCGCATATTGTTCCTCGCGTGTTACCTACATTACAGCGGTAGGCGATACTGAACATGTCTGAACTTGCCTGGTTCTCACAGGCGGGAATCAGGAGTACCAACAACGAAACTACCACGGCGTGTTTGTTTCACATTAAGCAAACAGAATATAATAAGATTGAATTTTAGTGCGAAAAATTATGATAGTAAAAAAATTATGACGGCCCTCGTATAACACGCGTGGCGTTCATGAAAATTGCTGGATTTTACAAACGTATTTGCACTAACACACACTTCACATAATTGTTTAAGGAATATGACTTGTTACTTGCGAAATTTTGAAGAGCTCGTACGGTGCACAGGTTTAGAGAAGAATACAGTTTCGTGGAACACGTTTCCGTCGACTTCTGAAACATTCTGTTACAAATGGGACGTAGTTTATTGTTTTTGTCTCAATTACCTGACACAACAAATGTACACGCCTCACAAATCACGTTCATACTGCGACACTTCTAGTCCTTGACTGATGCAATCTATTTACACACTATAAATGATGTATTGTTGATTATCCGGATTGATGCGTCATACACAGAAATTCATCAAAGTCCAGACAAGATAAGTTGGGTTTATGCTAATCTTTCTTACTTCAGATGGCTGCCTCACTTACAAACTTATAATGTCATAACTAGGGAGCAGATTTATAGGCACTAAAATGTGTGAAATAGGCACTTAAATAGGCACTAAAAATTTGCTAAGTAAACACTTAGAAATACACAATTTTAGTAAAATGCACTATAGCAAAATGACAATCATCGCAACAAATTCGCTAAACACATACTATTTTGTGGTTCCCTAGACGAAATAGTTCTACATTTATTCCAAATTTCATAAATGGCTCCACAGCAAGTTACAATAACAGATATTGTCGTACAATTAAAATACATATAAATCCACTTCACTAAGTAAGAACCATAATTTGCAGAAAGGTGTGGAGTAATTAACTATGTCAAAAAACAAAAACATGGGCTTTGGAGGGGGGCTTAAGGGTTAAAATTGAAATATCTGAAGCTTTTGTTAGATTTGTTTCAAATTTATGGCATTTCTTTTTGTGATCGATCAGGAATGGAATAATACCAAGTTTCAGCTTTCTAGTTACAATAGTTTCTGAGGAATTAACAGTTTATGTCTAAATTACAGGCGATTTTCAAAATTTCCCACATATTGCAATTTTAAAAATGAATTCCTGGGGTGTAGGTTTCTGCAGCCATTTTAATCTATTAATGACCTGTACCTATGTGAAGTATTTGTCTTCGCCATATCAACGAAGGGAAAAAATAATCATACCTATTTATGAATTTTTATTTTCCTAAGCGTTTTGAGTAAGAAGTAAACATTATAAACCTTTTCAATACAAATAACAAATGTAAATGGGTACACTTAATATGCAGTTGCCCTTACAGGCATGTTTAGAATTTCATACAGATTATGCTGCAAGGGGGGAAATTGGTGGTCCCGGCCACGTCGTGAAAAATCGACGAATGCAAAATAGGACGACGCAAGTTTCATCGTGGCGGTGCAGTTAGGCTGTAGAGCATATTTGCATCCCTCCTGTTTGTTGTTGGGGCATATCGTCATCCGCACCTCATTCGCTTCCACGAATGCCCACGATCCGCAGCCACCGTCAGCCATAGCTGTCATGACGGCTTATGTATAATCCGTGCCGACTAGAGTATTCCTCTCTCGAATCATGCATGGACTTTGATTTCTGCCCATATTAGCTTGATAGCATTCATATCACGATACGGAGGTATGGTATGTCCATTTAATTCTGCTATGCAGTCTATTGCATACCATTTCAACTTTTATGTCATTCAACGCCGGTTTTGGTGCCATGTTCCACTGTCGATATAAAGTGCTGTTTGTAAATTAGCAAGCCCTGCACTGTTTGGGGCACCTGTTGCTGACTGACGGAGATTAGGCAGTCACGGATAGCATTGGCAATGTGTTTACGAAATGTGTCACCTCTTCTTTGTCACAGGGAGGGGTAGCGCAAAGTAGGTCATGTTTCAAGTTAAAACACATGAGACCTAGGTAGGAAATGTATGGGCGTAAGTATTGTGAAAGCTTCATTGGTATTTGAAGCGGCAATTTCGCCAGGACCCCTTACAAAAAAACGAAGAATCAGCAAAGCAAGGGGAAAAGGTGAAGTTAGAGAAGAGCTAGGAGATGCATGTTGCACTCTGTACACTCGTGATTATAGCCCTTCCATTACCTAAAACTCCACAGAGTAGCTCCTCATCTACTACGTCAAACCAATCAAAGGTTGCTAACCCTGTTGTGACCGGTTATCTTGTAAGGTCCGTTTAGTTAATGCGTATGCAGTTCAGCCGCCTCCTTTGACTAACCCGTTTAAGCGTTTTACAACCCCGGCCCTTCTTTTCCCAGTCCTTTCTGCAAGGTTGCCACCTTTCTCGATACGTCATGGGTATCGTACGAGGTTTCGTCTAAATAAATTATCTTATGTCCATTACTGCAAAACTTCCTTAGTTTTGACAAATATATATCGCGAAGCTACAATTCTACTGGAGACCATAATAACCCTTATCTTATTCAAAGTGTGGTATTTGAAACCCAGCTCCTTTAGGAGGACGCGCAAAGTGCAGTGCCCATAAAGAAAATCACAAATTTCTTGCAAATGTGCAACCCATTCATCTAAGGTGGGCGCTCTCCCTTTTGCACAGAATCTATAAATTTCTCGGCGAATTAAATCGCATGTGAAATTATCTACTTTAGAGAAACGTTTCCTTTCGTTTTCACACTTGATCGGCGTCTTTGGTGTTCCTTTCGTCACAATTTTTCTTACTGTATTTCTGTGAATACCCAGAATTCATCAGGTCATTGCATGGCCCCTTACCAAGATTATTTTTAAGCAAATATTTATATGTGTTCAAAACAAGCGCTTGAATTATCTTAGAAAGAGTTCTCGTTATAACTTTGTTTTTTGAGGCTTCTCCAGTAACACGACTCGGCCCAGCAACACTTTCCAATTCATTCACACTATTGTCTTCACTTTGATTATTTTCACCGACTGAGAGATATCTACTACTTCATTTGCATTTACCACTGCATTTCCCTCTCACGGTCTCCACATCGTGACACACAACGAATTTCTGCACGTAATGAAACAGATAAACTGGAAGTTGGAACTTTGGCAACTGTGACTCCACGTGGAGTCAACATGCGACTGTCATTTTCAGAAAATGTGGGTTGCTATTGGTCCTCAACGACAGTGTTCCATTTCTGAAGTGTGGAGATAGATTTATGACGGTCATTAGTGGGCGGTAGGGTCCGTGTCCTTTGTGAGGCAACTGCACTCGCGTTGACTAGACAGACTTTACTGTTCGTTCACTGGCGTTTTATCTAGTAGGACGGTGTGCCCTTTCAATCAGATAGGAGTTGAGGTAGTGGTGGGAGGGATGTATACTTAGTCTGAGGCAAGTGAGGATAAAGGCGCGTGGCAGAGTAAAGTAAGCATTATTGTCGGTATTATTTGTGTGTTCACTGTCGGCACCGACTCCAACTGAAGTCTTGCAACACTGTTGACTTTTCTACTGTACGCTGCACGAGTTCTACTTGTTGCGTACCCCTGCCGCCAGTAAAGCGTTAACTGAGAGGCAAGCCACCTCTACCCACTAGCTAAACTGTCAGTGAACGAACAGTACACAGTTTGTTCTACAGTGCTGTTACACAGACTGCGTACTGCAGTGCTGACGAACCATAAAACGATGCCACTGCCTGTTCTCTATGGAAAGGAGTGCGGTGATGCCGTTTTCCCCGAAGTAATTTGTCTACTAGAGTTCGAATTTACCTAAACTTGAGAAGACACACTTGTCAGCATTTTGAAAGTAGAGCGAAGACTTACAGTGACAGTAAATCTCGTGATATACACGCCCAGTGTACCGCCAGCAGGGAGCTCTGAACAAACTGGTTCTCTCTGTATCCCACAGATATCCAGAAAATGCTCTTCCCCGGTCCACGCAAACTATGGCAGTTAATTAAGGAAGACCAAGAAAGAGAGCGAGAACATAAAACAAAAAGTGTCTGATTTATGGTACGAATGGGACAGACTTTTAATTACAGCTCTCTTTAGCCAAGACAGGTTTCGATCCAATTCTCCAGTGATTGCTTGTTCCTCCTAACTAACTACACACTCTCGCCCATTTAATTAGAAGCCATTATGCCTCAAAATGACCACAGGGGAAATCGTTTTCGGTTTTACATTCTCAGTCATTCTCTTCTTCCTTCGTCCTCCTTACTATCCCCTTATGTTTTTATAATCCCAGCATTTTGCTCAAGGTTCACTGTTTTGCTCACCTTTCTAACTATAATTCTTAAAATATAGAAAGCAACATTGCATTACTTGGATGACTTCCCCAACTGTTCAGAAAGCAATTCATTACACTAAAATATGACTTCAATAAGCACCCATAGCTGCATTTAATAAGATGGGGGTTGGTTTCTATAATATGTACACGCGTGTGCAAATCATTAGACTCATTCATGGTTTATACTTTGCTTCAGTTTAACATTCAAAATAATAGTTATTTAAAGAGCAGCCATTTTCTTCATGTCTGTTTATCCAACTGTTTGGTGATATTGCTTTCATTTGGTGAATGTAGTAACTGAAGATTGTTAATATTTGCCTTTATTGTGTTTTATGGCTAATATATCCTCAGTATTTATTATTAATTGATCTCAAGCCAGGTAACATCGTGTATCTTATCCTTAGCATTCACATTGATTCAAAAGTGAGGTTATGGGTAAAACTGCTGACTTATCCCCAAGGAAAGTAGCTGTAACTGAGAGTCTTTTGAAGCAAACTCTTTATTCACAACGTGAAATAGCTAAGAAGTTGTTTATTTCACAAAACTCTGTTAGTCGCATTAATCAAGATTCAACATTCGGTGAGACGTTGACCTCACAAAGGGATGGGAAATGCGGGAGGAAAAGAAAGCTATCACCAAGGATGCAAAGAAAACTTGTGCAGGTGGCAAAACAAAATAGAAGAGTAACCAGCATTGACCTCAGTAGTCAACTAAAGCAGTACGGTACAGAAATATCAGCCTCAGTAGTTCACAGAAGATTATGTAAAGCAGGTTTACCAGCACGCAGGCCCCGTAAAAAGGCTAAACTGACACATGCAATGGCAAAAATACGTTTATAATAGGCCAAAGAGATGCAGAAACATCCAGTGGAATTTCGGAGAAAGGTAAATAATATGAAAATTGTATATAGCATAAAATTAAAATATGTACATGTAAATTTTATGGAAATGAAATAAACAGTCTAAATTTTATTTCTCTCATTGCTGGTTTTGTTATACTATATTTGAGAAATTTTGAAACTGTTTAATATTAATAGAGGTTTTTATTGTTTCAGGTAATTTTCTCAGATGAATCCATGTTTGACGTGTGTGAAGAGAGCAGCCAATATGTGAGAAGGACAGATAAAGAAGCATTTTCCCCTCAGTGTGTCGACCAAAGAGTAAAGCACCCAACATCAAAAATGGTCTGGAGCTGTATGTCTGTCCATGGACCTGGAAGATTATACATAGTTGTGCGATCTATGGAGCAGAAACAGTATAAAAGTGTATTAGAAACAAGACTATTTCCGCAAAGTAAAGAATGGATTCCAAATGGTGATTTTGTGTTCATGCATGACAGTGCTCCCTGTCATAGAGCAAAATCTGTAACCCAGTTCCTCAAAGAAAACAATGTAAAAGTATTACCATGGCCGGGAAATAGCCCTGATTTAAATCCAATAGAGAATCTGTGGGATATTGTTAAACAGAGACTGAAAAATTTGAAAATAACAACAAAAGTTCAGCTTATTGAGGGCCTGCTAAGCATTTGGTACAGAGATGAAGAAATAAAGGAAAAGTGCTCCACCCTTGTAGAGAGCATGCCTAAACGCACCAAAATGGTAATAAAGGCTAAAGAAATGCATACAAAATACTAAGAGTTGAAAAAAAAATATTTTGTAATATTATTCTTGTTAAATAAATAGAAAATAAACGGTATATGTTAAAAATTTCACCATTGAGTCTAATAATTTGCACACGTCTTTAAAGCAGAATTTCATTATTTTTATTTCATGAAGGCTGGTTTCCCAAGTACAAAGACCAGCATTTAAATATTTGCAGGTTGGTTTCATTGTACACACCAAGTAGCATTTCATTCTGTGGAAATTGGTTTCCAAAGTGCACAAACAAACATTAAAGTAGCCGCAGTCTGGTTTTATTGTACGTAATGTCGATCCCAAATACTGGAAACTTTGGACTTTCTTAATTTTTTGCACTTCAGTTTCCATATCTTCAATTCCAGCTATCAGATGTTCAGTTTTCTTCAAATTTATTTTCAGTCCCCACTTCCCTAATTCTTCTTGTAATTTCCTACAATGTAATCAGCATCTTCGATATCTTGAGCGACAATTACTTGATCGTCGGCAAACAACAGATTAGAGATAAATATAGTATCCCTTATTTGGTAGCCTATTCTTCCACATTTTTTGTCCAGTCTCTTAAGCTTACATCAATGAAAATTTTAAATAATAAGGGTGATAAGCAGCACCCTTGTAAAAGCCCCTTGCTTGTATAAAATCGTTTTGACAATTTTGTTCCTTGTTTCACTTGACAGGTGTTGTATATTTCTTTAATTACAAGTATGATACACTTGCTTATTCCTGCCATTTCTAATGCTTTCCACAGTAATTTTCTGGGGACATTGTCGTATGCCTTTTCAAAGTCAATGAAGATGAGTTCAACATCTTTATTTTTCATCTTACATTTTTCTAACATTTGCCGTAAAGATGTGATTAGCACATGAGGAAGCAAACATTTTGATCTATAAATTGGAGAAAGGGTTTTTGTGTCAAAACTTAGGCACTAGTGTAATGTTCCCATATGCAAGAACAAGGACTCCGAAAGTAAAGTTAAAAAATCTAAAGGTATGATAAACAATTTTTTCAGTATAGCATTGTGTAGATAATGTTAATACATAATCATATATTTAAATAATAATATTGTCACATTAGTGAACGCGAAACTGTCGTGGAGAAATTATGCCACCATCGCGACATCTACCTGAAAGGAGGAGCGTGTGTAACAGGCTTGTTGTTTATTGGCTGGCGGGAGGGAAGAGGCACATCTTCAAGCCGAGTCACGAGCTGACATCACGAGGCCGGGGAGGAACTGTGTTGTTATCAAGCAAAAGACCTTTTGAGATGGTCTTTGGAGAGCTTTCTAGTTCCAGAAGGCTCCACCGCGCTCGGCAGATATGTGAAAACCGAAGAAAGGCTTGGAGCAGTCAGTAGTAATAAAAATAGTGTCTTTGATGCTTCGAGCAGAAAGTGGCTTCGTGGGGGAGGAGTCGGAGCCAGGAGGCAGTTCACGGATCAGTGAACAGCGTATAGAAGTGTGGCATGTTTCAAGCTACGTGATGAGGAGTCGGCAGGCTGTGGAGGTAGTCAGTAAGTACGGCTCCGTGGCAATGATCGCTGAGCTGTGGAACCTACAGCGAAGCATGTTACTTAGTAATATCGGAGTTGTTTTCAGAAACGACGTGTAGCTCCGTGTAAGAGGTGGACCTGTGTGAATGTCACAAAGACTATAGCAGCATAAAGAGTGGGTGCTAAAAGACATAAAGCAGAAATTGTGCTGTATTTTGTAAAAGAAAGATAGACTGTATGTCAGCAGTGGGCTAACGATTTAGTAACAAAAAAGCAGTTTGAAGGGAACTTTTTCGTCTTTTGTGACAATAATCTGTGAATGCATATTATTCCGTTTCCCCTTTACAAAACAATTTGTACCTTTTCCATTTTTTTCACGTTCAACTGCAGAAGTAGCTTAATATTTCAGATTAATATTTGTAACTTCTCACAACGAAAAATAATACAATTGTTTGTGACATGATAAATATCCAATGGAAATCTGTGTATAAACACATAAATCCCACAGAGTTCAGGTTTTTTTTATTTGAGAAGTTTATAGATACAACTTGAAACAAACGCCTGACCCCATCTACTCTGCCGCAGAACGTGCCATGCAAGCTACCAACTTTGACATTGACCTTGTCTCCCTGGACCAGACAGATGGGTGATTCTGTCTCGCACGTGTTCTAGAATGAGGTCTGCCCAGGTTAAATAATCGATGATGCTTGTTGCTTAGGTGATGGCTGGGATAGGTAGGAATGGCCCGTGTGACAGTTCCTCTGTACATTTGCGAAACATATCGTTATGTTCCTTTTTTTCCCCCTTCAAAGAATATTGCATTCTGAACAGAATTTTTGGAATTACTTATAGAAATTTACAATTTTCGTGTAATAAATAACAACATAAATGGACACAGCTAGTAACTGTTTGGGAAAAGGGCGTGGCATAGTTACATTGCTAAAGTTGAACTTAGAGGTAGAAAACAAATAGAACGCGCTTGTTACATCTAAGCTATCATGTTACAAGAATATCAGTAGACACTTTAAATATTAAATTCTCTAAATACAGTAGAGATATCTCGTCTCTTAGTTTTGCTCTTTTACACTGTGTTGGAAAACTGAATCACATCTGAAGAACTCGATAGATACCAAGACCTGAAATGGATGTATATTGTGACAAAAAATGCAAACTTCTTTACTTTTAACTAAAAATCGTTAGCTCAATGCTAGCGCATAATCAACCTTTCTTTTACACAATTACAACAGCGTGACACATCTCTACCATGTTCCTTTAAGTCTCTGTAGCACGCACCATTTGAGTTGCTACACAGTGATCGCATTCAAAACGAATTGTGCTAATGACAACTTATTATACCTCAAATGTAGAGGAATGTTGGGAGATTGTTTACTTCTATTGCAAATGTTGAAAATGTCCTCCATCCTGCATAAGGCACAACTCAACACGTCGTTCCATGTTAGTGGCCACTCGTTGGAGGACTTTTCTGTCAGTCGCTTGAATCTCCTGTGTGAAGTTGTGCTTCAGATCGTCCAATGTCTGGGGACATGTGGCATAAACCCTGTCTTATAAGTATTCTTATTCTTATTTTTGCATAGAGGATGTCCGTTAATCCGGACAAAAGCCATGCTATTCTATTCACAAAGCGCCACACCCCCGCAGACTGCCCAGATTTCCATTTCAGAGGTCGAAGGATAGAATGGGTACCCTCTATCAAATACCTGGGAGTTGAGTTAGACAGGGGTCTGACTTTTCGCCGACACATCAGGGAACTCTCGGTGAGGGTTCAGGGAGCTATTGCATCCCTGTATCCTATGCTGGGTTCTCGATCGATGCCAGTCCACGTAAAGCTATACCTCTTTCGAGCTCTCATAGTCCCGTTAATGCTATATGCCTGCGAGGTCTGGGGTATGGCCGCAGATTCCTGGCTGGCATATCTTCAACGCGCTCAGAATAGAGCACTTAGGTCCATCTACTCAGTAGGCCCATTCTTTCCAGTAAGGTTTCTCCATGAAGCCTCGGGTCTTCCATACGTGGAGGATGACGCCGGCCTACAAAATTATACGAACATTTACCTTTGCACAGAAGTGCTCTGGTTAGGTCTCTTGGTGATTACGATCCAACCAGACGTCGTCGCCGACTATTCCGGGTCCCCCGCATGGCTTGCGGGCATCCGAGGTAACTACGGAGCGATATCAGAGGCAGCAAAGGCTGAGCTCCCATAATCTACCAAGATTTGTTGGTCTCAAAATTATACAAAATCAATTCAAAATTAAACTACATACTTCAACGCCAGGGTGCTAAAGGAAAGCATTCTATCCTTCTTAGAGGAGTACTAAACTACCTCGAAATCAATCCACCATCCTCAAACGAAAACAGCCATCCTAAACCATCCCGAAAAGAAAATCCTTTCTGTGGTTAAACCCTATCCTGGTTGGGCACACAGCAACAATCTTCGGGCTAACACAGTCTGCCAGTACCTGCGATGCGATTTTGCATAGAAAGAAGTCCGGTGATGTCAAATCTCGGTGGACACAGCTTCCTGGAAATTATCCGTTCGTCAAAGAAACGTACAATTAGTTCCATGGAATCATTTGATGTATGGTATGTAGCGCCATCTTACCGAAAATATCCTTGACTAAGTTCTACATCGTCCAGTTGCTCAACAAACTCCATAAAAACCAGTCGGTACTCTGCAGTGTTCACAGTCCCATAGTGTTCACATTGTCCCACTATTCTCTGGTTGGATATTGCGCCCCAAACTCCATTTTAACCGGGCGCATAGGTGATTCATGGATGATATGTGGATTTTTGATGACCTAATGACGTGGGTTCTATGAGTTTACATAACCGGATAAATGCAACCATGCTTCATCTGTGAACCATGTGATGAACAATATTGCAGGATTTTGCACAACGAACGTCTGAAACCCACAACAATAATTCAATCTTTTTATTGTTATCTGGTTCCTGTAGCCGTAACCCTATATGACTTTAGGCCTACACTTTTCGCAGCTCTCTGAAACATTGAGTAGGGTACCCTGTCTCCTGAGACAAACGTCTTAATGATTTTTCGGGTGACTGCTCCAGTTGTGCTCTTAGATCAACAACAACCGTGGGAAGCCTAGAAGAACGATGCTTGCCTTATTCAGTCACCAGAGATCCAGTTGTTTCCCATTTGTTTACCAGTCCCAGTATTGTGTTTCTTTTGGAAGGATTGCGAACACCAAATTCTCTCTGGTATGCCCTTTGAGTGGCTGTAATTGTATTACTTCACTAGGAAGAGTCATTTGTTTAGTGTGTACTGCATTTTCATGTTGACTACAACAAGGTGTTGAAAACAGCTGCCAGCAATAGTAATTAGGAATAAAACATAAACATCTGCGCATCTAGTGACAAGGAATCGAAACTCCAGAATATTCTGTTTAATGTGGTGCTAAA
The DNA here is from genome assembly GCA_030765055.1 of Mantis religiosa. Taxonomy (NCBI): domain Eukaryota; kingdom Metazoa; phylum Arthropoda; class Insecta; order Mantodea; family Mantidae; genus Mantis; species Mantis religiosa. The sequence goes on from CM060948.1 coordinate 30,751,301, forward strand.
AGTGTGTCATTGAATGAATTTCCAACGGAATAACTAAAGAAAAGCGCCAGTTATATATAAATCAGTCTAATCTTTCTGGTCCACCTTTACATACCAATTCTTATCACTACTCCGATATTCACAGGTAAACTACTTCTCTGCTGGTTCCATAGTTCGACGATCGCTAACCCGGAGCCGCTCTTACTGAACCATGAACTGCTTCCCACGGCCTGCTGACTCCTTACCGCGGAGCTTGGAATGTATCACACTCAGCTCGAAGCACCACACTGATCTCACTGCACACACTAACTGGCTCTTCAACTGCTCCACGGAGTCGCATCGGCTTTTATATATCTGCCGGGCGTGATAGATCTTTCTGGAATTGGAAGCCTCTGGAATAACAGTCGCGAAAGGTATTTTTGCATAGTAACCACATGACTCGCTTTCTGGCGTCGGCCGGCCTTGAGTGCATGTTACTTTCTGACGGCAATTTGCTTCCTCTTAGCGACGTCAATCAGTGGCTGACTTTGAGCGCGTGTTCATTTCTGCAGAGCATCCATTAGCGTCCCTTTGCTTTTGTCAATCAGCACACGTAAAACGATGTTACATCCTAGACACCATAACAAATTAAGTATTATTCTCCATAAGAATGATGTTATTTTTGTGATAAAAGAATGCCAAAGTTGTTCGTTTTCATACTGTGAATGAAGCAAAAAGGATTAAATCTCAGAAAGTAGGAGGCAGTCCTGTTAATACCAAAGTGAACTAATTTCCTTCCTGAGAAAATATGGCATTTATTTATGAACTATTTCAAGAATGATACTAGTTCAAGGTATTCCTGTCGTATCAAAATTGTCATGAAATTATATACTGAAGGCCCGGGACAATGTACGAGGGCTGTTCAATAAAGAACGATCACAACTTTTTTTTGACAACGTACCTTTACTCATCCTCATAATTATGATGGTTCTTCTCAAAATAGTCTCCCCTGAATGTGATGCACTTGTCCCAGCGTTTCTGCCAGTCTTCACAGACATGCTGGAAACCATTTTTGAGAGATCCTTCAAAATCGCTTCCGCAGCCTTCACCACTGCTTCGGATGATGGATAATACCTCCCACGAAGGCGTTTATTCAAGTTAGGGAATAGAAAACAGTCACATGGGGCTAAACCCGCACTATAGGGAGGTTGAGGGATGCACTTCACGTTGATTTTTGCAAGATATTCAGCAACAACATTGGTAATATGCGACCACGCATTATCGTGGTGCAGCATCCAGCCTGCTTCAATGAAATGTGGTCTTTTGCGCCCGATATGGACTTGCAATGTTTTCAGGACATCCCTGTAGTATTGTCCAGTTACTGATGTGTGTGCAGGTAGAACATGCTGATAAACCATTCCATGAATATCAAAGAATGAGGTAACCACAACTTTCCCAGCAGAAGCAACCACTTTTTGCTTTTTGCGGGGTTGGTGATGAAGAAGATTTCCTCACTGAGCTTTGCTGTTTGCTCTCAGGATCAAAATGATGTAGCCAAGTTTCATCAGCAGTGATTACGTTTGAAAGAAACTTCGGATCTTCCTCTAACATCAACTTTAACTGCATGTTACCTCCATTACAGCGGTAGGCGATACTGAACATGTCTGAACTTGTCTGGTTCTCACAGGCGGGAAGCAGGAGTACCAACAATGAAACTACTACGGCGTGTTTGTTTCACATTAAGCTAACAGAATACAATAAGGTTGAATTTTAGTGCATAAAATTATGACCGTAAAAGCATTATGATCAATGTTTATTGAACAGCCCCCGTACCTTGTATTTACTGCAAATATTTAGAGCACATTATCTTAGGAAACCAAAAAAAAAAAAAAAAAAAAAAAAAAAAGTTATATACCCAAACAAAATATGCCATTTTTCATGTTAACTGCTCTGCTGATTCCAAAAATGCACCTTAAATTGCTGTATCACATAAGGTTCTTCTGGTATTCTTACTTTTTATGAAAACTTACAAAAATTAGATATACATAATTCATATTTTTATAATTGAAAGTAACATTGGAAAGAAACCATTGCCAAAAAACATTGAAAATAGCAATTTTAATTATTAATTGTTGTTATAAAGTAAATCAGCATAAGATAATGATGAAAACCATATACCTGAATAATTCCAGAAGTGTTTCACTGTTGATATTTTCTTGTATTGACATGTACTCTACCATTTGAGGAACCAACAATAGTCTCCCAACATGGCTAAACCCCAGCGATCCTGTAAGGTCTTTCCATCTCAGAAGGGTCCCCCTTACTCATCACTTAGCTCCTAGGTTTGTAGGGAAGGTATCAAGGTGAGAGTGCAAAAAGTAGATTTGTAATGATATTCGGCCACCCATTTCTTTGTAGCTCCTTAACAGTTCTGAGACAAAAGTTTCGTAATTTTCTTCTTTGTTATTGCCCAGGAAGCTTTACATCACTGATTTAAATGATTTCCACACTGCCAATCCAACAGGTTTAAGCTTAGATTCAAAAACACTGTCTTTAATTTGAGGACCGACAAACATACCTTCCTTTAATTTAGATTCACTGATTTTGAGAAAGATACTTCTTAATACTCAAATTGTAACGATACGTTTTAGTTATAACTTTTTATATAAATATCCAGTTGGAAATTCCTGTTTTCTGATCTGACTATTAGTGGGCCATGTAATGACAATATAAAACAAATGATGAATAGTTTCTAAGACGAAAATCAATAATCTTGCTTGATGTGGAAACACGAAAAGTTTTTAGTTTAAATGTGTAAAATTATGTGTTATTTTGTGATTGGCCGTAGTAATAATTGTATTACGTAATGTGATGACGTAGCAGTAAGACGGCCAATCATAAAATTAATAGAGGAGTAACGATAGTAACGGAAAATCAATAATATTCAAAAAGAGATATTCGGTATTCTTGATAGTGATGAGTGGACGTGTTTATATAATTAACAGAAATGATTTATTAGGAAAATAAGGATTTATCGTTGTGTTGGAGGTAACCTGCAGCGATTGATTAAGAAAGAAAGTTCGAGTAAAGTGTAATCCAGATTACAATTAAATTATATATTACGAAATCGGACTTATCTAAAACTTTATTAATGTCACTAGAAACCACACCTGGAAACAAGAGATCTTATGACTCTTATGTAACCAACTCAATCATCAAGAAACAATTCAAACTACAGTGAAGTAACCCTGTTACATCGGGCTTCCCGACCTGGACCTTCGAAACAGTCAACGTGCATCCTATCTGCTGCGAATGGAGAATCGGGTCACAAAATATACTTCCACTTTTGTCCAAACCTTTAAGAAAATTTTTCATTAGACCGAGCTTTATGTGAAGTGGCGGAAGGAGAACTTTGTTTGGGTTTACTACATGCACGTACTTAACACTACTTGCTCCAGCTCTATAGTTTTTTCTCTTCTCCTCCACCCTCCACTAAAAATGCTGGTCATTTGCCAGCAGCAGACCAGCAGAAGAGACGAGTCGTCCAGGTTTACTTGGACGGAGTGTATGCTGCCCAACACCTAGCCGCTTATCTGGGCAGTATAGAAGAGTCATTATTGTCTCAGGCGATTGTTTTTGGCAGTGGACATATCTAGCCTTTGTGCGCGCAGTCGCCCCGTGTAGGGGGGATGCGCCAATGCTGGCTACGATCTTCCGCCTGCCTGGGAGGCATCTGAGCACAGTCCGCTGAACAGGCTAGAGGGAAAGGAACCGTGTTAATGTATTAAGTTTACCTAGCCCATTTCTGGGCTTTGGAAGTTGGAGTCAGGGGAATGTGGCCCTGTTCAGTATTAGGTACCCAAGGCATCTTTGGGTAACCGGTAGCTTGGTCGCCGGCGAGGAACCCTATGGTCGTAACGACCAAGGGTGTTCACCAGTATGTTTGGATGGGAGTCCAGCTTATCGTAGATGGTGCGGGATCTTTCCCGCACCACGTCCACGATATACGAGACCCCAGAGTATGTGTGTAGGATGTAGGACGGGAATCTACGCCCGGTATCGTAGATCATGTGCAATGCCCTGTTCTGGACGTACTGGAGTCTGCGAATCGTCATTTGCCCTACTGTCCGATAAGCACTAAAAGAGCAATATTTTGTGAAACCTCCATGCAGTCACGCTACCTATGCAACTACCTGGAGCTCACTACAAATTTCCCAGTCATGGTTTTGCTAGCTAATAGCATCTAAAACGATGGACATTAAATCGTATGCCTCCTTCGTCCCTATGACATTAAATAAAGGTATTGATGGTAGCGCACTGCCATTGTTTAGCAACACTGTCTTTAAACTGCATTTAGAATTGTCAATAAAGAAGTGTCAATCTTTTTGACATATAATTAGGGGTGGTGATTTTTCGCAAATGTGATATAGCGCGATAAAGTGCGGAATTGACTCAAAATGCGATACAAATGCGAAATCGAAGATTTTACCATGTAATTATTTTTTCCCAACGCTCTACTTCTGGAAACTTTAACTGAAGAGTCTGTAGAACCTTTGCATGTATAAAGTAAGTGACTACTCTTCTGAATGTGGAAAGCAACTCTTCCCCCTAAATTAGCTTATTGTTCCGCCATTGCCCATATGAGGTATGTTTGGTACCTAAAGCGAGTTCAGTTGTTTAACTAAAGAAATCCCTCTAACCACGTGGGAGACGACCATCTTGGCAAAATGCAACAGTTACTGGGAGCGGAGAATTATGGAGGCGTTGGCGATTTTCTCTACAAGGAACACGTTTAATCGTGATGCTGGATTTCAGTTCAGCTCCTCTTGGAAACCGGTCTAAAAACGGAAATCCGTTGACTTAAGAAGCAAGATCAATACAGCTTGATAATCAAGTTAAGTAGTTACGTTTCTTAGACACAATTTTCTATACTCACGCCATCTCCTGACCTGGCATTTAATTTACTGAAAACAGTCTTTTGTTCAGTAATGCGAATTTTGATAGTGCTTTGTCTTTGTTTATAGTTGTGTTATATCCAGTGTGTCATTTGTGGTTATAACATTTTATAAATATCCTGATGATGGGAGAAATGCACACTCCCAAAACGTTGATTCCTAATCATCATTTCACCTGGCTGGCTGCCCGAGAAGAAAGTGAGCGTATTCGTCGCCAGGAAAGCTTCAGGTATTATTTTATGAAACTATCTCTGTTTCTCTCTCTCTCTCTCTCTCTCTCTCTCTCTCTCTCTCTCTCTCTCGGCAAGCGTCTAGCTCTACGCCCACGTGCCGGTTGCGGCTTGCGGTATAACAATGCCTCGGCGACAGTATAATATTAAAACTCTTACGTTTCGCAAAGTGTTACTTAACATCCAAGATAACAACGTCCAACAGCTGTGGAGAAGGCGGTGACAAGGCTTCTGAACGCCCTCTAATGCACTTTTGTCTAGACATAGTAGTACGCTTTGTTTTAGTTACAGCTGCCATGTGATGTTCCTTATTCAGGTTAAAATCTCTTAGTCAACTGAACATTCTAGACGTAAAGGTATTAATCTCTCACCGTTCAAAATGCTGTTTATGATAGAATTAGTTATTAATTATAGAGGAATGTTCGAGGACAAAAAATGCCGTTGCATTAAAAGTGAAAGAGAAAGATGCAGCCTAAGAGAAAATTGCATTGCATTCGCTTGTTCCAGGTCCAGTTAGCAACTGCGGCAACTTTATGCCAACATAAAACTGAAAACAACTGCGCCAGGTGCGCGGAACGTTCACAACGGTTCTTGCACTGTTGGTGGACGTTACATTGCAACAAAACTGGACAATTAAGGAGGAAGCAGAATCTAACATAAGTACTGTTCCCTTGTTGAAGCAATTGCTTTGAATGTTTCTGCTACAAAGGATAGCTTTGAAATACCAGTAACTTAAGCTCGCAATGAGTAATTAAAACTTGTAGCCTAGGAGAAGGAAGCATATGATAGGCTAACCTCTATTTCTCTACTCACGGCTCCTATAAATAGTTCGTATCACTTATTTTTTTTTTCCATTTACAGATTTTCATATTCATTATGGCATACAGCTCTTCTTCGATTAGGAAAGCCATTCAAAATCTCCTAAAACAGAAATTTGGAGTTAATCGTTTGTTTTGCAGTTGCCATTTTTCAAATTCTAATATTTGTTGAACTTCTTAAACCAAGGATATGGCTATTAAACAGAACTTGCATTAACTTCAAACTTTAATGACTTTATGATTGTACGAGGGTGGGTCAAAAAGTAACGCCCCTTAAATAAGTAAGTTAAGTGAAAACTTTGAATTTGGCGCAATTCCTCAAACCTTCTTCTCCAATCCCCTGTAGTAGTAGATTTTCCTAAGTCAACAGGTGGCAGCACTGCATTCTCTTGCAAAATATCTGACATCGACATTCGTATTACACAGCGTTCTGTGATTGAATTTTTGACTGCGGAAGGCGAAACGCCAATTTAGCAAATAAAAAATTTTGTTTTTTCACGACAATGCTTCGGTCCATCGTTTAGTCACTGCAATGAGAAAAATGTGGGAATTAAAGTACAAATTGCTTGAACATTCACCTTATTCGCCAGATCTAGCACCCAGTGACTACCACCTGTTCCCGAACCTCAAAACATTTTTGGAAGATGAAAATTTCACAGCAACAAGAGATGATTGATGAGGACCATGATAAATCGCACTACAGAGACGGTTTAATCAAGTTCGAACCCCGATATGAGAAATGTATTAGCCTTTCTGGAGATTATGTTGACAAATACAGGGGAAAATATTAAATGTTTTCTTTTTTTATTGTGAGGCCCGAGACTTATCAGCCAACCCTCGTAAATGTCGGATAACTCGAATCACCATGGACCCTGGGCTCGTGTGAACATCATTTAATTCATTGTCCAATATGAGTTAATATTGAAGGACATAAATTTGAAAATAAAAGTTCTTAATTTATGGGCTCCATAGAATTTCATCTTACAAATAAATGTTAAACGCTGCTTCCTTTTGTTTTGTAAATAATATATGTTTCAATTCAAGTTTGGGGGGAATGTGAAAATATTGTATTAAACTAACGCAGGTAATATAAACTCATGTATTACAATTTTAATAAATATTTTAATTAGCATAATAAAATTGCTGCCTTTAAGTCTGTTATTTTAAGTTCAGTTAATCGAACAAAAACACAAGCAAGTGTACTTGAAGCAGAGTTTACACTGACTGGTATAGTTTAGTGCATCAAATCACAATTCTGGTATACAAGAAATTCTATTATTAAAAGTTCAGTACTTATAGCATTATTATGTGTTTCAAATGGGAAGAGTTCTCGCCTGTAGCGAATCAGATGCGTTAGAGCCTTCACCGTTGCCACTTCGTTATCCCCACTCTTTTAATATTTCCCTCTCTCTCGCACACTTGCGTGTGTTCGTGGCGCTAGACTTAAGGGAACGCAAACTGAATTTTTCAGAGTTTTATAATAATGTAGTTGTTTAAATCATAATTGCAACATGAATATTCGTATATTACGCAAATGGTTTAAATATTTAGTTTAAAATTAATTATAGTTTATGAATTACTTATTTGTCTAATCCAACGAAAATACCAGAGGTACATCCGTATAGCTGTAAATGTTACTTACGTTAAGAGATAATTCGTCATTGTCATTGTCTTCATCGTCTGAGTACTGCAAATTAATGATGATAGGTTCCAAAATCTCGTTACGTGCTATTTCTTTCCAAAAGCCTTCTTGTAGTTTATCTGATGTCTCACGCATTTTTCCTACTCTTGTTTTTTTTTTAATTGTACGTCCTCCATCCCTAAGTCATATCAGACGATGAATGGAATGGGTGAAATGATGCTCAAATGAGCCCAGGGTCCTTAGAGCTTAGAGTTACCCGACATTCGTCTTTCAGGGTAAGAGAAAACCCCGGAAAAACCTTATCCAGGTAACTCGCACTGACCGAGATTCGAATTCGGATCCTCTTGAACGTGAGACAGACACGCTGCCACCAAGCTGCCGAGGCGGGCTTCTAGTCTTGTGTTCCTTGTCAACTTCTTCGTGAATAAGTCGTTCAACGTCAGTCAGTTTAAAAATATTAGTTCTGTTTGCAACATAATTTGAGCTCCCATTAACTCTATTGGATTGTTCTAGCAGTAGTAAGGGAGGAGGTGGATCGCGTCTCATTGATCCAGCTGATACACTTTTTCATGGTGGAGTAACTGAATAATGCTGCTTTGAACTCTCTAGAGTAAATAGAGATTACGAATCATTCATAAACAAACATATAATATGACCAGACACGTTCTGCCAGACTAGCAAGAAGTGTATCGTTTCCTCTCATTGAATTTAACAAACGCCTTGGCTTATTCAAAGTACATATTTCTTTTATCACGTCATGTCAAATGTTTACGTTTCAGTTCTGAGTAATTTCAAATAAACGTTCACGCATACATGCCAACCAATAATGATATTCATTACAGTGCTTACGTCGCAATGCATTGTTATAATATAATTGTATCTACTTTATTTATTTGTATTAGGAAAACTATTTGAGCTAAAAATATGGTTTTTTTACGGTTATGTTAAACACATTAGTCTCTCCTTCCTCATGGATCAGTTTTTGCAAAATCTGAATTTTTGTCTTAGCGCGAATAGTATTTATTAGAGATTGATTAGTTTGGCGCTCGTCACACACCATAAGGGGGGAATGTAATATGACAGCACCGCAGCACTCCGATTGGTTGCTCGTCTAGTAGCGCTCAAGGACAAACACCTTCCCATTTGAAACACACAATAGTACAGTTACTTTATTGGTTTATTTAAACAAATACGTTTTGATACATTCAAACACCAAGTATTTTACTTGTAAATTTTTTCTATAAATATTACTAGGTATTGCTTTTATTAGTTTTAACTTTCAAATTATTTAAGCTTTTGTGGAAGATCGTACTTTTGGTATGTAGCAAGCAGCCCTTTTGCGAAGCGTGCCAGCGGCATTAAAAGGAGCTGAATAAATCATAACAGGTTCTCTGAAAATGTGGGAAGGGGAGGTGACGTTTATTGATTGGGAATGTGTCATTTCTGTTTGGAGGGATGGACGCTCCAATGCACAGCTAACACAAACTACACCCAACCTCAGTCCTCTTAGATATGGAAAGTATTTAAAATATTATATCATATTATCTATAGTAAAACAATTACTGGCTTCATGTACTTAAAACAAATTCCCTTCACTGGTTGTATCTTATTAATAGTTTGCTTTAACTGGTCGAGTTAACAAAGGATGAACGATTGGTGCAAAATCAATACGAGGGATGGAAGAAACCATTCTTCTTTCTTCATCTTTAGGAACTCTGCAATTCACACTTTCAGATTCTAAAAAATTCCCTAAAAATTCCAACTCAACATTTGTTTGGTATTTTAAATACGAGGGCTGATCAACAAGCGCTGAGACTGATTTTTCCTGTAGCTTCTGTGATTGTTTCGTATCTGTAACATAAATATTTGAAAAGAGCTGGTATTTATGTATGTCGGTAGGCAGCAGTACTCCCGTTTTGGTAAGTTGGTAGTAATGCTCCATTTTGTAGATCCTACGTGCATTTCGCATACCAGACACTGGAGGTGACGCGAGAGGAGCAGTACAGCGCAATCAAATTCTGTTTTCGTTTAAACCATACAGCCACCGAAACTTATGAAGAGCTGAAGCAATCGTAGAGTGAAGATGCAGTACCTCGTGCAACAGTGTTTAGGTGGTTCAAGGACTTCAAAGAAGGCCGACTTCTCAGTGTTAAGCAAGGTGGGCCTAGTGTTTCGGCTTCTGCTCTGACTGAAATCAACATCAACACAGCTGCTGTGATTGTCCGAGAGGACCGAAATATAATATTACGTAACCTCACTGAAGTGTTGAGAATTTCATATGGCAGTGTGTTTACAATTATGCACGACCATCTCCATATGATCCGAGTTTTGCTCGTTGGGTGCCACGTGTGTTGACTCCCGAACAAAAGGATGTGCGAATGGAGACAAGCCATGAAGTACTGCGTCTCTTCACTGATGCAAGGGTTGCATTTTTAAAATCGATTATCAACTGTGATGAGTCACGGCTGCATCATTATGATCACGAAGGAAAATAAGCCAGCACTGTGTGGAAATCGCCAGGTTATCCAACACCAAAAAGGCAAAAGTTGTTCCATGTGCAGGGAAAGTGATGGTGATAACATTTTTCGACTGTAATGGAACAGCATGCAGTTCCCCCTCACACTACTGTTACAGCAGCATACTACACGTCTGTACTGGCTACATTGAGGAAGCACATTGCAAAGAAACGACCATAGCTTTCTCGGACTGGGTGGCGACTTCATCATGACAAGGCACGGCCTCATGTCGCAAATCAAGTCATACACTTTCTGGCTCGATTGAATATTACCTGTCTACCACATCCACCTTATAGCCCAGATCTTGCACACTGTGACTTTTTTTTTTTTATTTCCATCACTAAAGGGTATTCGATTTGAGAACTCTGAAGCAGTACTCAAGAAATATGAGGCGATTCTCAAGGACCTGACAAAGAATGGTCTGCAGCACGTGTTCAAGGACTGGCAGAGGCTCTGTAAAAAGTGCATTGAAGTAAGAGCAGACTACTTTGAAAAATATCACGTAAACATTGAATTGTAGTAATAAACATCTGTGAAAAAAGACCAATCTCAGTCTTTGTTGATCAGCTCTCGTACAACTTACATCCGAAAACATTGCCACTACGTGGGAATGCTATGCTGCTAAAATGTGACGTCACAATGACTTCCTACTGCGGGGTGTTTCAAATCCGCAGTCCACAGCTTTCTTACAGTCATTTTGCAACATGCCACAAATATAAATACTTTTTGGTACTATATTCCTGATCCATAAAATAGAATGAATACTTCTAATAACTCTCGTATCATTAAGTAATGTTCCTGTAACACTAAATATGTCAGAGCATCTTTCTCTAACATACAGCGAAGACGTTTAGAAAATGTAACCTTTTATTTCTCAACTATGATAAGACATTAAATTCTCCATATTAGGTCAATTAATGGAAATTAATTATTATTTCACACTGGCCGTGTGTAGGCTAAATTGTGGAAACTATTAATTGACCTAATGGTAGTCCGAACTATAAAGCCCGGGCCTTAAAGTACTTACAGCACAGTAAGGTAGTTGTTTCATGTGTTTATGAGAACTCCTAGTGGTTTACCGGGAACAACACGAGTCAGTTGGAGAATTTAATGTCATACCCGGGCCTTAAAGTACTTACAGCATAGTAAGTCGTCATTAAGGTAGTTGTCTCATGTGTTTATGAGAACTCCTAGTGGTTTACCGGGAAAAACACGAGTCAGTTGGAGAATTTAATGTCATAACCGGGCCTTAAAGTACTTACAGCATAGTAAGTCGTCATTAAGGTAGTTGTTTCATGTGTTTATGAGAACTCCTAGTGGTTTACCGGGAAAAACACGAGTCAGTTGGAGAATTTAATGTCATAACCGGGCCTTAAAGTACTTACAGCATAGTAAGTCGTCATTAAGGTAGTTGTCTCATGTGTTTATGAGAACTCCTAGTGGTTTACCGGGAAAAACACGAGTCAGTTGGAGAATTTAATGTCATACCCGGACCCTAAAGTACTTACAGCATAGTAAGTCGCCATTAAGGTAGTTGTCTCATGTCCTTATGAGAACTCCTAGTGGTTTACCGGGAAAAACACGAGTCAGTTGGAGAATTCAATGTCATACCCGGGCCTTAAAGTACTTACAGCATAGTAAGTCGCCATTAAGGTAGTTGTCTCATGTGTTTATGAGAACTCCTAGTGGTTTACCGGGAAAAACACGAGTCAGTTGGAGAATTCAATGTCATACCCGGGCCTTAAAGTACTTACAGCATAGTAAGTCGTCATTAAGGTAGTTGTCTAATGTGTTTATGAGAACTCCTAGTGGTTTACCGGGAAAAACCCGAGTCAGTTGGAGAATTCAATGTCATACCCGGGCCTTAAAGTACTTACAGCATAGTAAGTCGTCATTAAGGTAGTTGTCTCATGTGTTTATGAGAACTCCTAGTGGTTTACCGGGAACAACACGAGTCAGTTGGAGAATTTAATGTCATACCCGGACCTTAAAGTACTTACAGCATAGTAAGTCGCCATTAAGGTAGTTGTCTCATGTGTTTATGAGAACTCGTAGTGGTTTACCGGGAACAACACGAGTCAGTTGGAGAATTTAATGTCATACCCGGACCTTAAAGTACTTACAGCACAGTAAGTCGCCATTAAGGTAGTTGTCTCATGTGTTTATGAGAACTCGTAGTGGTTTACCGGGAACAACACGAGTCAGTTGGAGAATTCAATGTCATACCCGGGCCTTAAAGTACTTACAGCATAGTAAGTCGTCATTAAGGTAGTTGTCTCATGTGTTTATGAGAACTCCTAGTGGTTTACCGGGAAAAACACGAGTCAGTTGGAGAAATTAATGTCATACCCGGGCCTTAAAGTACTTACAGCATAGTAAGTCGTCATTAAGGTAGTTGTTTCATGTGTTTATGAGAACTCCTAGTGGTTTACCGGGAACAACACGAGTCAGTTGGAGAAATTAATGTCATACCCGGACCTTAAAGTACTTACAGCATAGTAAGTCGTCATTCAGGTAGTTGTCTCATGTGTTTATGAGAACTCCTAGTGGTTTACCGGGAAAAACACGAGTCAGTTGGAGAATTCAATGTCATACCCGGGCCTTAAAGTACTTACAGCATAGTAAGTCGTCATTAAGGTAGTTGTCTCATGTGTTTATGAGAACTCCTAGTGGTTTACCGGGAACAACACGAGTCAGTTGGAGAATTTAATGTCATGCCCGGACCAAAAAGTACTTACAGCACAGTAAGTCGCCATTAAGGTAGTTGTCTCATGTGTTTATGAGAACTCGTAGTGGTTTACCGGGAACAACACGAGTCAGTTGGAGAATTTAATGTCATACCCGGACCTTAAAGTACTTACAGCACAGTAAGTCGTCATTAAGATAGTTGTCTCATGTGTTTATGAGAACTCCTAGTGGTTTACCGGGAAAAACACGAGTCAGTTGGAGAAATTAATGTCATACCCGGACCTTAAAGTACTTACAGCATGGTAAGTCGTCATTAAGGTAGTTGTCTCATGTGTTTATGAGAACTCCTAGTGGTTTACCGGGAACAACACGAGTCAGTTGGAGAATTTAATGTCATACCCGGGTCTTAAAGTACTTACAGCATAGTAAGTCGTCATTAAGATAGTTGTTTCATGTGTTTATGAGAACTCCTAGTGGTTTACCGGGAAAAACACGAGTCAGTTGGAGAATTTAATGTCATACCCGGGCCTTAAAGTACTTACAGCATAGTAAGTCGTCATTAAGGTAGTTGTCTCATGTGTTTATGAGAACTCCTAGTGGTTTACCGGGAAAAACACGAGTCAGTTGGAGAAATTAATGTCATACCCGGGCCTTAAAGTACTTACAGCATAGTAAGTCGTCATTAAGGTAGTTGTTTCATGTGTTTATGAGAGCTCCTAGTGGTTTACCGGGAACAACACGAGTCAGTTGGAGAAATTAATGTCATACCCGGACCTTAAAGTACTTACAGCATAGTAAGTCGTCATTAAGGTAGTTGTCTCATGTGTTTATGAGAAATCCTAGTGGTTTACCGGGAACAACACGAGTCAGTTGGAGAATTTAATGTCATACCCGGACCTTAAAGTACTTACAGCACAGTAAGTCGTCATTAAGGTAGTTGTTTCATGTGTTTATGAGAACTCCTAGTGGTTTACCGGGAAAAACACGAGTCAGTTGGAGAATTTAATGTCATACCCGGGCCTTAAAGTACTTACAGCATAGTAAGGTAGTTGTTTCATGTGTTTATGAGAACTCGTAGTGGTTTACCGGGAACAACACGAGTCAGTTGGAGAATTTAATGTCATACCCGGACCTTAAAGTACTTACAGCACAGTAAGTCGCCATTAAGGTAGTTGTCTCATGTGTTTATGAGAACTCGTAGTGGTTTACCGGGAACAACACGAGTCAGTTGGAGAATTCAATGTCATACCCGGGCCTTAAAGTACTTACAGCATAGTAAGTCGTCATTAAGGTAGTTGTCTCATGTGTTTATGAGAACTCCTAGTGGTTTACCGGGAAAAACACGAGTCAGTTGGAGAAATTAATGTCATACCCGGGCCTTAAAGTACTTACAGCATAGTAAGTCGTCATTAAGGAAGTTGTTTCATGTGTTTATGAGAACTCCTAGTGGTTTACCGGGAACAACACGAGTCAGTTGGAGAAATTAATGTCATACCCGGACCTTAAAGTACTTACAGCATAGTAAGTCGTCATTCAGGTAGTTGTCTCATGTGTTTATGAGAACTCCTAGTGGTTTACCGGGAAAAACACGAGTCAGTTGGAGAATTCAATGTCATACCCGGGCCTTAAAGTACTTACAGCATAGTAAGTCGTCATTAAGGTAGTTGTCTCATGTGTTTATGAGAACTCCTAGTGGTTTACCGGGAACAACACGAGTCAGTTGGAGAATTTAATGTCATGCCCGGACCAAAAAGTACTTACAGCACAGTAAGTCGCCATTAAGGTAGTTGTCTCATGTGTTTATGAGAACTCGTAGTGGTTTACCGGGAACAACACGAGTCAGTTGGAGAATTTAATGTCATACCCGGACCTTAAAGTACTTACAGCACAGTAAGTCGTCATTAAGATAGTTGTCTCATGTGTTTATGAGAACTCCTAGTGGTTTACCGGGAAAAACACGAGTCAGTTGGAGAAATTAATGTCATACCCGGACCTTAAAGTACTTACAGCATGGTAAGTCGTCATTAAGGTAGTTGTCTCATGTGTTTATGAGAACTCCTAGTGGTTTACCGGGAACAACACGAGTCAGTTGGAGAATTTAATGTCATACCCGGGTCTTAAAGTACTTACAGCATAGTAAGTCGTCATTAAGATAGTTGTCTCATGTGTTTATGAGAACTCCTAGTGGTTTACCGGGAAAAACACGAGTCAGTTGGAGAATTTAATGTCATACCCGGGCCTTAAAGTACTTACAGCATAGTAAGTCGTCATTAAGGTAGTTGTCTCATGTGTTTATGAGAACTCCTAGTGGTTTACCGGGAAAAACACGAGTCAGTTGGAGAAATTAATGTCATACCCGGGCCTTAAAGTACTTACAGCATAGTAAGTCGTCATTAAGGTAGTTGTTTCATGTGTTTATGAGAACTCCTAGTGGTTTACCGGGAACAACACGAGTCAGTTGGAGAAATTAATGTCATACCCGGGCCTTAAAGTACTTACAGCATAGTAAGGTAGTTGTCTCATGTGTTTATGAGAACTCCTAGTGGTTTACCGGGAACAACACGAGTCAGTTGGAGAAATTAATGTCATACCCGGGCCTTAAAATACTTACAACATAGTAAGGTAGTTGTCTCATGTGTTTATGAGAACTCCTAGTGGTTTACCGGGAACAACACGAGTCAGTTGGAGAAATTAATGTCATACCCGGGCCTTAAAGTACTTACAGCATAGTAAGGTAGTTGTCTCATGTGTTTATGAGAACTCCTAGTGGTTTACCGGGAAAAACACGAGTCAGTTGGAGAAATTAATGTCATACCCGGGCCTTAAAGTACTTACAACATAGTAAGGTAGTTGTCTCATGTGTTTATGAGAACTCCTAGTGGTTTACCGGGAAAAACACGAGTCAGTTGGAGAATTTAATGTCATACCCGGGCCTTAAAGTACTTACAACATAGTAAGGTAGTTGTCTCATGTGTTTATGAGAACTCCTAGTGGTTTACCGGGAAAAACACGAGTCAGTTGGAGAATTTAATGTCATACCCGGGCCTTAAAGTACTTACAACATAGTAAGGTAGTTGTCTCATGTGTTTATGAGAACTCCTAGTGGTTTACCGGGAAAAACACGAGTCAGTTGGAGAATTTAATGTCATACCCGGGCCTTAAAGTACTTACAACATAGTAAGGTAGTTGTCTCATGTGTTTATGAGAACTCCTAGTGGTTTACCGGGAAAAACACGAGTCAGTTGGAGAAATTAATGCCATGTTGGTCATAGTAGGTCAATGGTTAGAGCGGCTGGACGGAGACCAGAAGATCCGTGGTTCAAATCCCGGCTATGGCATTGAATCTTTCAGTCTGACTCTACGTTTCCACAATTCCAGTAATTTCTAGAACTATGAGTGGAGGTATAAACGGAAGCCGCGGTTAGTTCTCAGGAGACAGTCGTAATTGGACTCGATAATTGTGTGCGTGCAGCTGTGATTTGAAAGTGAACCCTTTTAGTTTACGTGTGCAGAAGCCACGAGAAGTTGTGTTGGTATATGTTACGTCATTATGCTGCCAAGGGTGTGCAAACTGTCTTTCTACGGAAACAAAGAGCATTTTCTGAATTTTAGCAACGTAGAGCTCTAATTCTAGGAACCCACAAAGTCACAATATGCTGGAAATAAACAGTAAGGTTACAGTAGTACTTTAGATGTATATACAATTGTTCTCATAATTACAGGCCTTTCATATGTTGACATACATTGTAAGTTATACTAATTGTCGAAAACTTCTAATTTTCTCATTTGCACACCTCCCTTGTAATACACGACGGCCAGAAAGTTTCTTAATCCTATCAAAGTTTGGGAATGACATTTATCATTAGATTAAAATACCTGATTTATATTCTTTTGATATTGTGGCTTTGTGGGTTCGTAGAATTAAAAGTCCGAGTTTTAGATATTCCAAATGTTCTTTATTTCCGTAGAAACACACTGTTCAATTCTTACGTAACAACATTACGTCACATACGCACCACAATCTATACTGGTCGCCAAACTAGAATGTGATTGACAGTAACCTCATGAAAAAGCGCTGTAAATAAACGGGAGGGGATGAGTACGTCATAACGGTTGTCATAGTAACCATTAGAAGGAACAATTAGAGTCGAGACGTTTCCATGACAATGTTAGACGCTAAGCCTTGATTGTCAATATTCTAACACGTGCTTAGTATGACTTGCGGGTGAGCGAGTTACGCAAACGCTGCAGTAAACAATACCTTGGCTTTTGTTTCTCTTCTGATAACGCTGCATAAACAGAATGCCCTCACAGTTAGAGAGTAAGTTACTTTGCATTTTATTTGTGGCAATTTGCCTTGGTTTACGTGTGCCTGAGTACATGTATCTGTGAGCGTGTTGTGATCATTTGCAATTGCGTTTAATGAATATTTAATTATATCTAAATATAGAGACAAGCGAAAACCTGAACGTGCTCGGGAACCAAATAAAACTATATTTGGTAAATATATTCCAATTAAATGACATACATGGGAAATAATACGCTCTGTGAGAGAATACTTCGATGAAAGGGGAGTCTAGTATTCCATTCTCTAAGTGCTTGATAAGACTTCGCGTGCTGTAGGTATCAGTAAGGGCATTAAAGTTAAGATTGGGAAAGAAAAGCATTTTAAAGAAGAAAGTTAAACATTGGGGTATAAATTAGAAACTCCCGGAAAAAAATTATGTAAGCGGCATTTTCCCACTTCAATAAGCATCAAAATGTTACAGGTGTGCCTCTTTTGTTACGATGATCTTTACATTGACGTGTTCTTGCATGTTCTAGCGTTTGCAGGTAGATCCACGATTGTATTATTGTCTTTGTGTACAGTATTATAAATAATAATAACAATAATAATAAATAATAATAAAATACCCATTGTAATCGCAACGGAATCACCTTCGCACGCGTAATCCTATCGCGCTGTCCACGTGACGGCAATAAGCGGCAACGTCGCCTCTCTTTCCGTACGAAATGTCAATCACTTTCTAGAATGGCGACCAGTATACCAAGGTCGCTGACAATAACAAACAGCGTTCTGATTACATCAGCTCTCGTTACAATACTCTACAGCTGTTTACTGCTTACGACTGACTCTTGGCGAGTCGTCGCCTTCTTAAATACCTCATTGATAAATTCTAGATATTTCCGGAACAATAAAGAAACCGAATAATCTCTATCAACCAAGACGTCACCAGAAAGTTTCATTTATCTCAGTTTGTTTGTTTCGGCAGACCTTTATCTCGCGCTACCTTTAACTGTTTATGCAGGCTCTTTATTACCGTGAAACACTATCCGTCTGCTATCTATTTGCGCCGAAACGTTTATGCCCGTTGCCGTGACAATACGTAGGAACTGTGGCAAACCCGCATACCAGTGTTAAATTGATTGGGTTCTAATTGGAGTTATGAGTTCTCTTATCCTCAGGTGAATGGTTTTTGGTGGTTGTTGGTGCCCGTTGCCGTGACAATACGTAGGAACTGTGGCAAACCCGCATACCAGTGTTAAATTGATTGGGTTCTAATTGGAGTTATGAGTTCTCTTATCCTCAGGTGAATGGTTTTTGGTGGTTGTTGGTGCCCGTTGCCGTGACAATACGTAGGTATTGTGGCAAACCCGCATACCAGTGTTAAATTGATTGGGTTCTAATTGGAGTTATGAGTTCTCTTATCCTCAGGTGAATGGTTTTTGGTGGTTGTTGGTGCCCGTTGCCGTGACAATACGTAGGTATTGTGGCAAACCCGCATACCAGTGTTAAATTGATTGGGTTCTAATTGGAGTTATGAGTTCTCTTATCCTCAGGTGAATGGTTTTTGGTGGTTGTTGGTGCCCGTTGCCGTGACAATACGTTGGAACTGTGGCAAACCCGCATACCGGTGTTAAATTGATTGGGTTCTAATTGGAGCTATGAGTTCTCTTATCCTCAGTTGAATGGTTGTAGGAAATGGATTTTGGTGGTTGTTGGCTGCTCAGTCGTATTAATAACACTTTGTTTGTTGCAGAATTATTTGGTTTAATTCCTACTAAGTTTGCTTATCAACTTGGATCGGTGACAACCTGTTAGTAAAATTCCTAACATAAATTCAATTTTATTTGAAACCTTAAATAACTTGTTTAAAGTTACTTCGGCGCGTTTTCTATTTCTTCTTTATACGGCGACTACTTTGCTCTAATAAACTTCTAATGCTGCTTCCATTTACGCTGGTTGCGCTATTCTTAACTTCCCTACATTTCAGACCTATAAACTTTCGCTTCCGTTCTTAACTCGCATGAACACGTCCTTCCTGTCATAGTGTCAACTTTTAAGTAAGTTTTTCTTACTTCACGATTCAGCTCGGACCTTATTTTGACCCACTCTCTAACTTTATCACATGACCAAACTAGCTCACCCTTCTCAAATCTTACATTATTATTGGTTTCTCATTTATTTCGAATCTTCGCATTGGTTTGCAAAACTCATTTAACTCATTCACGTTCAGTCCTTCCTGAGTTGGAGAACGCCTACCCTGAGTTGTTTGTAACGGTATACATCGTTATCAAATCAGCGAAGTAAATCCCTTTAGCGTTCATGCTCAACTGCATTTTGAAAGCTCCTTTGTCCCAAAACATTCCTGGTTGGAAGTATTCTAAAGTTCTCAGACTTTGAACTATTACTAGCACAAAGAAGGTAACGGTCCTTCCTTCCTGTCTCTCCTACGTGTACAGATTTTTACAAGAATATTTTCTCCTCCTTGCCTGGATGATAGTATATATGTTATATTAAATTAAATTCTTCCCTTCTTATTCTTTAAGTCAACCGCTGTATTAATCATTACTCTATCCATTCTAATTTCATATTATAACAAGATTTTTATATTAGCTTAGCAAGGCATTTTATTAATTCATATTCTTTTTTAATTATCTGATTTCGATTAATTCGTCGCCTCCTAATGGTTGCCTGATACTGCGGTTACAATATGATTATTATTTGTACAACATCGGCCAGGCACCAGAGAACAGCTCACTGAAATGGTCGGAGAAGAATGCGTTTTTACTTCGACTATTATGACTCTGATTGAGAGTTTCCATAAACAAATTTCAGAATGTCACAACAACGACTTTTCTAACAGTTGTAACAAGAATATAACTCTCCTGCAAGGAATCCAGTCTGTTTTGTATCCTTATATTCCTTCTCTAACTAAATTCCAACACACAACAATCACCATGCGTTAATTGTTTGCTATATTGGATTATTGCCAGTTAATTGCACTAGAAGAATCTCCACCGTTTGATACATTACTTTATTCATATTCCAATTGTGCTTTCACCAGGAAGGCTTGAGCAACCACTCTGTGTAGCACCATGTGTTTGAAAATAAGGCGTGGCTGCCGAAGTAGCACACGACTTCTGAGGGCGTGCTAAAACGCGGAAATTCTCCATGAAGATAATTAAACACTGATCGGGATTCGAACTGTGTACCTACCTCTATATCTGCAGGCTCCACCCACGCAGCGTGCTATGGAAATTGCTTTTCTAGCCCTTTCTTTGATCGGATCTCTTAACCCAGAATGCTGCAGCTGTTTTGTTTGCGAGAAATGCAGACCAAGTATAGGGACAATACTAAATATGGTAACATCAGTGGCGGAAGTTGTAAGTACCGAAGCAGAGTTAGTTCACATGTCTTGGACAATTCCTGTGGTAAATAAATGGAAATGTCGGACTGAAGAATTCAATGCCATAGCCGGGATTTGGATCATGGATCTCCCGTCAGTAGTACGACCTTATGTCGTGCTGACATGTTGTCAGGGTAGCTCTATGGTTAAAAGCAACCGGATGGAGACCGGAAATCCGTGGTTCAAATTATAGCTATCACATTGAATTTTTCTAAACCTTGCCCTACAAAGGGCTAGTGTGAAAGAACAGTTAATTTGGGATGTACTGGAGAGATTGTCTTTATAAAGAACACTTTCTTTCATGACGACTTTCTCCATAATAAGTACGAGTAAACATTTTTTGTTGTTGTAATTTACGTCCTCCAACGTTAAGTCATATCGAACGATAAATGGAATGGATGAAATGATGCTCAAATGAGCCCGGGGTCCATAGAGCGTAGAGTTAACCGACATTCGTCGTTCAGGATAAGGGAAAACCCCGGAAAAACCTTATCCAGGTAACTCACCCTGACGAACATTCGAACTCGGGACCTCTTGAACCTGAGGCAGACATGCTACCACCACGCTACCGAGGCGGGCTGAGTAAATATGGAAATCTAATCCTTGACTTTCTTTAAAATACTTAGACCTATTTAGATATTAGTCAAAAGTTATTAAGCTCACCAGAATCATTACTATGACTCGAAAGTTGATGACCCAAAAATAAGAGAAAAATGTCATCAAATTTTGGGGAAAATAACACTAACATTTTAAAAACCGAGCTACATTCTTTCTTTTTTTTTAATTTTAATGCTCAAAATTTTTGTAGTCGCCGGGGTAGCGCACTGGTTTCGTTCACAGCTCCCGTGTTAACGGTCCCGATTTCGATTCCCGGCGCTGGGGTTGGCGATTTTAAGTCGGCTCTATCCAAGCCTTCACCTCTGTCTATATGGTTAGAAAGAATGTATGAAGCACTAGTTGAATCCAAAATGTTGTATGCAGTGGAGATCTGGGGGGCGGGGGCACACAGAGGTAAACAAAACGCTGGACCAAAACTACAGAAGGTTTTGTAAAGAGCTACGAGACTTACCAAGATCAGCAACTACGGAAGTAGCTTTAGTGGAATTAGGAAAGACAAGACGAAATGGAATAATAATGGAAAAAATAATAAAATTTTGGTATAGGTGTTTGGCCAAAGAATAAGGGGAAATTATGAAATTTTGCATGAGGCAGCAAAAAAGATTAGAGAACTCAAATAGTTGGTGGACAGAGATAGGAGGAATTACGGAAATAATAGGAATGGGAGATATATGGAGATTAGAGGAAAGGAATACAAGCGATGTGGGTAAATTAGTAAAATGCAGAATAGAAGATATAGAAAGACAGGAAATTTGGGGAAGTCTAGAAAATATGAAATCATTACATTTTTACAAGCAAATAAAAAGAAATTGGGGACCAGAAGCATATGTAGATTACTGCAATAGGCAAGAGAGAGAAGGTTTAGCTTGGATGAGAAGAGGAACAATATTTCTAAGAGTGATAGGAGATAGGGAATAGGGAATTTGTGAATTCTGTGGGGGGAAAAGAAAGCATAGAACACTGTGTAACAGAATGCGAGGAGGTTTAAATATGGAGAAAAAAGTTTGGGAGAAAGTAGAGAAGAGGATAGTAGCTATAAAAATGTTAAAGGGCAGGGTGGAAAAGAAGGTAAGAAGTATTGGTGAGTTCTTGCAGAAGGTAAAAGAAAAATGGGCCAAAAATATATAAAATATAAGAAAGGAAGATGAGGGGGAAGAATGGGACTAATTAAGTAACAAGGAGGCATGGAGGTTAAGAGCTACCTGGCAGAGCAGAAGATCAGGGTGTCATTAAGTCAAGGTAGCAACACGGTAAAGACAAATAAATGTAGCCAAAAGTTGTAAATTGTAAAATTTTGGAATATACACAAGAAATATACCATATTATGTCATAGCACATATGAAGTGTCCCCTATGCCCAACGTGGTTCAGAGTCTATGGTATAAGCTGTAGGTCCTCTCGCTTAACCGTCATCTTCGCTATTACCCTATCATTGGAGATAATGGACAATGAATAAATAAATAAAATCTGAAAATCTAATCCCGGTACCTAACTCCTTATACCGGGACAAGATTTCCAAATTCTAATTTATTAACTACCAAACAAATACAAAAAGTACAATTTAAACAATAATTTTTCAGATAATAAAAGAAAAGCAATAATCTAAAAACAAATTAAAACAAATATAAAATTAATTAGAGCCAAGTGAAAAATTCAATGCCACGGACGGGATTTGAACCACGGATCTCCTGGTTTGCGTCCAGTCGCTCTAACC